>CM040744.1:4685000-4752974 GCA_022829145.1 Albula goreensis
CTGTGACATAAAATATATAGGAGAGACAGGGAACACAATTAGAACTAGATTATCACAACACATATACAACATCAAAAACCATAGGGACACAGACACACATCTAGTAGCCCATTTCCTGCACCATGGACTAGAGGCACTAGAAATATCGGGTCTGGAAACAAATATCAACTGGACACCAGGGGACAGGCGGAGAGCGGAAAAACACTGGATTTTGAAGCTCAACACCATGTTCCGGGTGGACTAAACAAATGCACTTAAAAAGCAACACAAGAGGGACCAAATTCTTCCTAATCAAAGGCTCCAGTACACTGAATGGCCAGTGCAAACTTTTCTTTCCCAAGGGCCCTCACAAGGGGCAACTTTGGAAAAAAAGATTTTCTCTAACCTAACCCTAACCCCTAACCCTAAACCCTAACCCTAACCCCCTAACCCTAACCCTAACCCTAACCCTAACCCTAACCCCTGGCCTGGCCTGACCCCTGACCCTAACCCTAACCCTAACCCTGGCCTGGCCCTAAACAAATGCCTTAAAAAGCCCAAACCCTATTTTCCTAACCCTAACCCTAACCCTAGCCCTGACTTTGGAAAAAACCCTAACCCTAACCCCCCTGGCCTGGCCCTGGCCTGGCCCTGGCCTAACCCTGGCCTGGCCTGGCCCCTAACCCTAACCCCAACCTAACCCTAACCAAAACCCCCTAACCCCTAACCCTGGCCTGGCCCCTAGCCCTAGCCCTGATCCTGGCCCCTGGCCCTCCTAACCCTAGCCTAACCCTAACCTAACCCTGGCCCTAACCCTACCCCCTAACCCAAACCCTGACCCTAACCCCGCCCCCTCCCCCACCTGCCAGGCGGGACGGAGTGGAAAGCAGGATCTTCCACCCCACAAGACACCCCAGATCCAACAGGAAGATCCAAGAGTGGGAGATCACCGTCTGCAAGCCGAACATCATCCTGGGTGACTCCAACCTCTCCAGAATCCCGTCGCACAGCAGGGGGGACCTCCAGATTGACAGCTACCCCGGAGCAACCTTCTACCATGCGGCGGCCCTTTTGGAGAAGACGGAGGTGGATCCCAAGGTGCAGAGAGTGGTCCTGTCATTCGGGATCAACAACAAGGACCAGCATCCAAAGAGGACAGCCATCAAGCAACTCCAGACGATGCTGAGGATGGCCAAATCCACCTTCCCGGCGGCGGAAATCTGGATTCCGCTCATCAACCACTCCGGAAACCTCCAACACCAACAGAGATCCAACCTGGAAGAAATCAACGAACACATCTGGAGGAACATGCCACATGTGCCCAAGCTTCCAGAGGAGGACTTCCACACCACACGGGACGACATCCACTGGACGGAGGGGACGGCAACCCAGATGCTACACCACTGGCTCCACCATTTAAACTAAGGATCCCCACAAGCCCAAACACAAACAGGGAGGGGAACAAGAACATTATACTCCTGTCAAACAGCTTCACACCGACAGAAGATCAGGTAAGTCTGTTGAACAAAGGATTATCCTTCATACCCACAGTGGGCATCCATAAAAAAAACAAAGGAAACCCTCAAAGGACAAGTCCAGGAGTTCCACAGGAAACTCAAACTGGCAGCCTTTTTTCAGGGAACGGAAACCGCGGAAAGAACCCCCTTCATACCAACATCAAACTGGGAACCCAGGACGGACCAAACCCCTGCGGAAATCACTCAAATTATAAACGAAGATCACACGCTCATCAGGGCACTAAACCCCCAAATACACAAGGACAAGAACAACCTCAGCAGAGGAGAGAGCCAAGCTCTACGGGAGCTGGCCAACAACAAACAAATAATCATAAAACCAGCGGACAAGGGGAGTGCCATTGTTATCATGGACAGAACACAATACATACATGAGGCACATAGACAACTTAACAACACAACACATTATGAAAGACTAGACAGACCCATATACCCAGAAACAGCCCAGGAAATACACACTGTCATACAGACACTACTGGAAAACAAATACATTACCAAAAAACAAAGCTTTTACCTGAGGGGAGAGGACAATCCTAGACCTAGGGTGTTCTACCTCCTCCCAAAAATACACAAACCACCCCAGTCCTGGACCATACCATATGAGGTCCCGGCAGGGAGACCCATTGTTTCAGACTGCAACAGCGAATCCTACAGGATCGCTGAATACATAGACCACTACCTAAATCCACTGTCTACAAAACACAACAGCTACATCAAGGACACATATAACTTTATAGACAAAATCAAAAACATCAGGATACCACAGGAAGCCATCCTGTTCACAATAGACATAGACAGCTTATATACGAACATCAACACAACGGCAGGACTAACAGCTGTAAGGACCTGGATGGAGAGGTACCCGGACAACAGCCGACCGGACAGGAGCCTCTTACAACTTCTGGAAATCAGCCTCACCAAGAATGACTTCACATTCAACAAGGAACACTTCCTGCAAATCAGCGGCACGGCTATGGGCAAAAAATTTGCCCCAGCCTATGCTAACATTTACATGGCACAGTGGGAGGAGACTGCCTTTGAAAAATGCCCCAAATTACCCACCAATTACTTTAGGTATCTAGATGACATATGGGGAACATGGACACATAGCTTAGAGGATTTCAAACACTTTATACACATACTAAACACACACCATAGATCCATTACTGTTAAATACACCACGCACAACCAACACATTGACTTTCTGGACACCACCTACAAGGGACCCACATTCCCCAAACAAACATATTAGACACAAAAATTTATTTCAAAGACACAGACACACATGCCCTTTTACACAAAAGCAGTCTCCACCCAAAACATACCTTCAAAGGACTGATCAAATCCCAACTGCTCAGATTCCACAGAATCTGCACATGGGAAACAGATTTTGAAGAGGCCACCAAAACCCTCTTCAATGCATTAAAACCGAGGGGATATTCCAGATCTTTCCTTAGACAGGTCCGGAAAACCTTCTTGGCTACAAAACAACGGGACCCAAGGAAAATCATTCCACTGATCACCACCTATTCTGCATTCAGCCAGTCAGCAAACGGAAAAATCAAAAACAACGTGGCCAGGATCCTGCAGAACACAGATGTACTCCAGGACTACAAGATCATCTCGGCCTACAAAAGAAATAAAAATCTCAAGGACCACCTGGTAAGTAGCAAACTGCCAGAAATTAACATGGTACAAACACAGGGCCCAGTTTTTACAAACCTGCAACCACTGTCAAAAACAACACTACAAACACAACATACCTTATTAAACAAACACTTACAGTCCAAACAAACAATTGCATAAATGTCATAAAGTGTAAACACTGTGACATAAAATATATAGGAGAGACAGGGAACACAATTAGAACTAGATTATCACAACACATATACAACATCAAAACCATAGGGACACAGACACACATCTAGTAGCCCATTTCCTGCACCATGGACTAGAGGCACTAGAAATATCTGGTCTGGAAACAAATATCAACTGGACACCAGGGGACAGGCGGAGAGCGGAAAAACACTGGATTTTGAAGCTCAACACCATGTTCCCGGGTGGACTAAACAAACGCACTTAAAAAGCAACACAAGAGGGACCAAATTCTTCCTAATCAAAGGCTCCAGTACACTGAATGGCCAGTGCAAACTTTTCTTTCCCAAGGGGCCCTCACAAGGGGCAACTTTGGAAAAAAAGATTTTCTCTAACCTAACCCTAACCCAAACCTAGCCTAACCTAACCCCCTAACCCTAACCCTAACCCCAACCCTAACCCTAAGCCCAACCCTAACACTAACCTAACCTAGCCCTAGCCCTGATTCCCAAACCCTAACTCCCCTAACCCTAGCCCTAGCCCTGACCAAAACCTAGCCCTAACCCTAACCTAACCCCTGACCCTAACCCTAACCCTAGCCCTAGCCCTGATCCTAACCCTTGTCCTGACCCTGACCCAAACCCTGGCCCTGACCCCAACCCTAGCCTGAGCCTGACCTAACCTTAGCCCTAGCCCCAGCCCCAGCCCTAGCCCTAGCCCTAGCCCTAGCCCCAGCCCTAGCCCTAGCCCCAGCCCCAGCCCTAGCCCTAGCCCCAGCCCCAGCCCCAGCCCAGGCCCCAGCCCAGGCCCCAGCCCCAGCCCCAGCCCAGGCCCCAGCCCCAGCCCCAGCCCAGGCCCCAGCCCCAGCCCCAGCCCTCACCCTAACCTGGACCCTGTCCGCAAGACTGACCATGACTACAGACAGAACTCCGGTTTTCATTCCAGACCCCATGCAGACACTACTCCTGGTTGCGATCCCGGTCATGACCTTCTTTCAAACTCCAACTCCGGTCAGGCTCTAGTAGGAAAAACAAGCACAATAATTCCTTTCATTACAGTCTATTCACACCAAAACAGATATATACACTCCAGGTTTAAAACTCATTTCAACAACACTCAATCTGTGTTCTCCCCATTAAAGGATTTCAGACTTATATCCGCATACAAGAGAAACAGGAATTTACGGGACATACTGGTGACTTCCAAATTCACAAACCAACAGGTCTTGGAAGCGATCCAAACAACACAAACATTTTCAGCAATTACCATACAGCTACAACGATAAAATGAAGAAATGGAAGGCAATACCACCAAATTTAACTGTTGAGACAAGCAATGTCATATATGGCATAAGGTGTAGAACATGCCAGTCACTATACATTGGGGAAACACAGGGAGTGTTGAACGCAGATTAAAACAGCACCTTTACAACATCCAAAAGAACACACTAAACACATTACTGGTTCAACATTTTCAAATACATCTGGTCGCGGACTTATGCATTGTGGCCTTGGAGGCTAATCCTCTGTGGACCAAGGGAAAAAGAGCGGCGGAACGACGGTGGATCACCGCACTAGCAACTCTAACACCGGGAGGCCTAAACGAAAAACGTGGCTGAAATATGAAAATAAGGAGTAAAAAACTATTTAACCCCAAAGGTAGAACCTTAAAACGGAAGGTACCTACAACTACAGGCATTATAATTTGTCCTTCTTTCTTTCTTTCTTTCTTGTCGTCTTAGAGGATGTGTTGGTATTTATGTATATATGTAGATATGTATATAATGATTAATAAAACTAATAATTGACGAATGAATTATGTGGAGTATAAATGGATAGATATATGACAGGACACAAGGACACATAACTGCATGTAAAGGAGTGTGCAACTAAGAATTTGTATGAATTACTAGGATGAATAATATATGCACAATGGAATGGCTTGATGTGAGTGCACACTGATAAAGGATTTTTTTATTGAAAAAGGCACATAGCAATATAAAATATATCTATCTATTTATCCAAATAACAAAAAAAAGGTTTTTTTTTTAAATTAATAAGTTTATTTATAAAGGACAGAGTATGACCTTCTTATGAAATGAGGGTCTTTACACAGCACTTAATTGGACAATAGTATCCAAATAAAATAAAACATATTTTTTGCAAATTAAATACAAATGTATGTGTATATATGTGTGTGTATATATACATCTGTGTGTGTATATGTGTGTGTGGTTGTTTGTGTGTGTGTGTGTGTGTGTGGGGGTGTGTATGTATGTTTTATGAATGCTTAGGAGAATAGAAGGACGGGCCTGTAGAAGTGAACTCCTTAGGTAGGACAGCTATGAAAACAAAGGTAAGATCCACCCTCGTGTAAGCGCGCTCTCCCCGGTTGGTACAGCTAGTGGAAAATTTTACCCCTTTTATAGAAACAAAGGACAAAATAACTTTGGTTAGTAGGCCAGAGCAAATTGAACATAAATTATGATAATTAAACATTTTCTTTTTAACCTAACCCTAACCCTAGCCCTGACCCTGACCTGACCTGACCCAAACCCTAACCCTAACCCTAGCCCTAGCCCTGACCAAAACCCTAACCCTAACCCCAATCCTAGCCCTGACCCTAACCCTACCCCTGACCCAAACCCTAACCCTAACCTAACCCTAACCCAAACCCTAGCCCTGACCCTAACCCTAATCCTAACCCTAACCCTAACCCCAACCCTAGCCCTGACCCTAACCCTAACCCTAACCCTAACCTAGCCCTAGCCCTGACCCAAACCTAACCCTAACCCTAACCCTAGCCCTGACCCTAGCCTTGACCCAAACCCTAGTCCGAACCCTGACCCTAACCGTAGTCCTGACCCAAACCCTAACTCTAACCCCAACCCTAGCCCTGACCCTAACCCTAACCCTAACCCTAGCCCTAGCCCTAGCCCTGACCCAAACCCTAACCCTAACCCTAACCCTAGCCCTGACCCTGACCCAAACCCTAACCCTAACCCTAGCCCTAGCCCTGACCAAAACCCTAACCCCAACCCTAGCCCTGACCCTAACCCTAACCCTAACCCTAACCCCAACCCTAGCCCTGACCCTAACCCTAACCCTAACCTAACCCTAGCCCTGACCCAAACCCTAACCCTAACCCTAAACCTAACCCTAACCCTAGCCCTGACCCTAGCCTTGACCCAAACCCTAGTCCGAACCCTGACCCTAACCGTACCTAACCCTAACCCCAACCCTAGCCCTGACCCTAACCCTAACCCTAACCCTAGCCCTAGCCCTACCCCTAACCCTAACCCTACCCTAACCCTACTCCTAACCCTAACCCCCCTAACCCTAACCCTAACCCTACCCCTGACCCCACCCCTAACCCTAACCCCCCCTCCCCACCTGCCAGCGGGACCGGAGTGGAAAGCAGGATCTTCCACCCCACAAGACACCCCAGATCCAACAGGAAGATCCAAGAGTGGGAGATCACCGTCTGCAAGCCGAACATCATCCTGGGTGACTCCAACCTCTCCAGAATCCCGTCGCACAGCAGGGGGGACCTCCAGATTGACAGCTACCCTGGAGCAACCTTCTACCATGCGGCGGCCCTTTTGGAGAAGACGGAGGTGGATCCCAAGGTGCAGAGAGTGGTCCTGTCATTCGGGATCAACAACAAGGACCAGCATCCAAAGAGGACAGCCATCAAGCAACTCCAGACGATGCTGAGGATGGCCAAATCCACCTTCCCGGCGGCGGAAATCTGGATTCCGCTCATCAACCACTCCGGAAACCTCCAACACCAACAGAGATCCAACCTGGAAGAAATCAACGAACACATCCGGAGGAACATGCCACATGTGCCCAAGCTTCCAGAGGAGGACTTCCACACCACACGGGACGACATCCACTGGACGGAGGGGACGGCAACCCAGATGCTACACCACTGGCTCCACCATTTAAACTAAGGATCCCCACAAGCCCAAACACAAACAGGGAGGGGAACAAGAACATTATACTCTTGTCAAACAGCTTCACACCGACAGAAGATCAGGTAAGTCTGTTGAACAAAGGATTATCCTTCATACCCACAGTGGGCATCCGCAAAAAACAAAGGGAAACCCTCAAAGGACAAGTCCAGGAGTTCCACAGGAAACTCAAACTGGCAGCCTTTTTTCAGGGAACGGAAACCGCGGAAAGAACCCCCTTCATACCAACATCAAACTGGGAACCCAGGACGGACCAAACCCCTGCGGAAATCACTCAAATTATAAACGAAGATCACACGCTCATCAGGGCACTAAACCCCAAATACACAAGGACAAGAACAACCTCAGCAGAGGAGAGAGCCAAGCTCTACGGGAGCTGGCCAACAACAAACAAATAATCATAAAACCAGCGGACAAGGGGAGTGCCATTGTTATCATGGACAGAACACAATACATACATGAGGCACATAGACAACTTAACAACACAACACATTATGAAAGACTAGACAGACCCATATACCCAGAAACAGCCCAGGAAATACACACTGTCATACAGACACTACTGGAAAACAAATACATTACCAAAAAACAAAGCTTTTACCTGAGGGGAGAGGACAATCCTAGACCTAGGGTGTTCTACCTCCTCCCAAAAATACACAAACCATCCCAGTCCTGGACCATACCATATGAGGTCCCGGCAGGGAGACCCATTGTTTCAGACTGCAACAGCGAATCCTACAGGATCGCTGAATACATAGACCACTACCTAAATCCACTGTCTACAAAACACAACAGCTACATCAAGGACACATATAACTTTATAGACAAAATCAAAAACATCAGGATACCACAGGAAGCCATCCTGTTCACAATAGACATAGACAGCTTATATACGAACATCAACACAACGGCAGGACTAACAGCTGTAAGGACCTGGATGGAGAGGTACCCGGACAACAGCCGACCGGACAGGAGCCTCTTACAACTTCTGGAAATCAGCCTCACAAGAATGACTTCACATTCAACAAGGAACACTTCCTGCAAATCAGCACTGGCTATGGGCAAAAAATTTGCCCCAGCCTATGCTAACATTTACATGGCACAGTGGGAGGAGACTGCCTTTGAAAAATGCCCCAAACTACCCACCAATTACTTTAGGTATCTAGATGACATATGGGGAACATGGACACATAGCTTAGAGGATTTCAAACACTTTATACACATACTAAACACACACCATAGATCCATTACTGTTAAATACACCACGCACAACCAACACATTGACTTTCTGGACACTACCACCTACAAGGGACCCACATTCCCCAGACAAACATATTAGACACAAAAATTTATTTCAAAGACACGGACACACATGCCCTTTTACACAAAAGCAGTCTCCACCCAAAACATACCTTCAAAGGACTGATCAAATCCCAACTGCTCAGATTCCACAGAATCTGCACGCGGGAAACAGATTTTGAAGAGGCCACCAAAACCCTCTTCAATGCATTAAAACCGAGGGGGTATTCCAGATCTTTCCTTAGGCAGGTCCGGAAAACCTTCTTGGCTACAAAACAACGGGACCCAAGGAAAATCATTCCACTGATCACCACCTATTCTGCATTCAGCCAGTCGGCAAACGGAAAAATCAAAAACAACGTGGCCAGGATCCTGCAGAACACAGATGTACTCCAGGACTACAAGATCATCTCGGCCTACAAAAGAAATAAAATCTCAAGGACCACCTGGTAAGTAGCAAACTGCCAGAAATTAACATGGTACAAACACAGGGCCCAGTTTTTTACAAACCTGCAACCACTGTCAAAAACAACACTACAAACACAACATACCTTATTAAACAAACACTTACAGTCCAAACAAACAATTGCATATATGTCATAAAGTGTAAACACTGTGACATAAAATATATAGGAGAGACAGGGAACACAATTAGAACTAGATTATCACAACACATATACAACATCAAAAACCATAGGGACACAGACACACATCTAGTAGCCCATTTCCTGCACCATGGACTAGAGGCACTAGAAATATCGGGTCTGGAAACAAATATCAACTGGACACCAGGGGACAGGCGGAGAGCGGAAAAACACTGGATTTTGAAGCTCAACACCATGTTCCCGGGTGGACTAAACAAACGCACTTAAAAAGCAACACAAGAGGGACCAAATTCTTCCTAATCAAAGGCTCCAGTACACTGAATGGCCAGTGCAAACTTTTCTTTCCCAAGGGGCCCTCACAAGGGGCAACTTTGGAAAAAAAGATTTTCTCTAACCTAACCCTAACCCCTAACCCCAACCCTAGCCCTAGCCCTGACCCTAACCCTAACCCTAACCCTAGCCCTAGCCCTGACCCAAACCCTAACCCTAACCCTAACCCTAACCCTAGCCCTGACCCTAACCCCTAACCCCAACCCTGACCCAAACCCTAACCCTAACCCTAGCCCTGATCAAAACCCTAACCCCTAACCCTAACCCTAGCCCTGACCCTAACCCCCCAACCCTAGAACCCTGAAGACCCAAACTCTTCAACATTAAAACCTCCAGACCCTAACCCTGATCAACCCATTCAACCCTAGCCCTGACACCTCCAACCAAGATCAACCTAACCTAACCCCAACCCCAGCCCTAGCCCTGACCCTAACCTAATTGCCTAACACCTAGCCCTAGCCCTGACCCAAACCTAACCCTAAGGCCCTAACTAGCCCTGAAGCCTTGACCCAAACCCTAGTCCAAAGGCCTGACCCTAACCTGTAGTCCTGACCCAAACCCTAACCTGACTAACCCTGACCCAAACCCTAACCCCTAACCCAACCCTAGCCCTGACCCTAACCTAACCCCTAACCCCAACCCTAGACCCTAACCCTAACCCTAACCCTAACCCTAACCCCAACCCCAACCCTAGCCCTGACCCTAACCCTAACCCTAACCCTAGCCCTAGCCCTGACCCAAACCCTAACCCTAACCCTAACCCTAACCCTAACCCTAGCCCTGACCCTAGCCTTGACCCAAACCCTAGTCCGAACCCTGACCCTAACCGTAGTCCTGACCCAAACCCTAACCCTAACCCCAACCCTAGCCCTGATCCTAGCTCAACAAGGAACACTTCCTGCAAATCAGCGGCACGGCTATGGGCAAAAAATTTGCCCCAGCCTATGCTAACATTTACATGGCACAGTGGGAGGAGACTGCCTTTGAAAAATGCCCCAAACTACCCACCAATTACTTTAGGTATCTAGATGACATATGGGGAACATGGACACATAGCTTAGAGGATTTCAAACACTTTATACACATACTAAACACACACCATAGATCCATTACTGTTAAATACACCACGCACAACCAACACATTGACTTTCTGGACACTACCACCTACAAGGGACCCACATTCCCCCAGACAAACATATTAGACACAAAAATTTATTTCAAAGACACGGACACACATGCCCTTTTACACAAAAGCAGTCTCCACCCAAAACATACCTTCAAAGGACTGATCAAATCCCAACTGCTCAGATTCCACAGAATCTGCACGCGGGAAACAGATTTTGAAGAGGCCACCAAAACCCTCTTCAATGCATTAAAACCGAGGGGGTATTCCAGATCTTTCCTTAGGCAGGTCCGGAAAACCTATTTGGCTACAAAACAACGGGACCCAAGGAAAATCATTCCACTGATCACCACCTATTCTGCATTCAGCCAGTCGGCAAACGGAAAAATCAAAAACAACGTGGCCAGGATCCTGCAGAACACAGATGTACTCCAGGACTACAAGATCATCTCGGCCTACAAAAGAAATAAAAATCTCAAGGACCACCTGGTAAGTAGCAAACTGCCAGAAATTAACATGGTACAAACACAGGGCCCAGTTTTTACAAACCTGCAACCACTGTCAAAAACAACACTACAAACACAACATACCTTATTAAACAAACACTTACAGTCCAAACAAACAATTGCATATATGTCATAAAGTGTAAACACTGTGACATAAAATATATAGGAGAGACAGGGAACACAATTAGAACTAGATTATCACAACACATATACAACATCAAAACCACAGGGACACAGACACACATCTAGTAGCCCATTTCCTGCACCATGGACTAGAGGCACTAGAAATATCGGGTCTGGATACAAATATCAACTGGACACCAGGGGACAGGCGGAGAGCGGAAAAACACTGGATTTTGAAGCTCAACACCATGTTCCCGGGTGGACTAAACAAACGCACTTAAAAAGCAACACAAGAGGGACCAAATTCTTCCTAATCAAAGGCTCCAGTACACTGAATGGCCAGTGCAAACTTTTCTTTCCCAAGGGGCCCTCACAAGGGGCAACTTTGGAAAAAAAGATTTTCTCTAACCTAACCCTAACCCCAACCTAGCCCTAGCCCTGACCCTAACCCTAACCTAACCGCCCTGACCCAAACCCTAACCTAACCCTAACCCTAGCCCTGACCCTGACCCTGCCCTGACCCAAACCCTAACCCTAACCCTAACCCTAGCCCTGACCCTAACCCTAAGCCTAACCCCAACCCTAGCCCCTAGCCCTGACCCTAACCCTCCCCCTAACCTAACCCTAGCCTAGCCCTGACCCAAACCCTAACCCTAACCCTAACCCTAACCCTAGCCCTAGCCCTGACCCAAAACCCTAACCCTAACCCCAACCCTAGCCCTGACCCTAACCCTACCCCTGACCCAAACCCTAACCCTAACCCTAACCCAAACCCTAGCCCTACCTGACCCAAACCCTAACCCTAACCTAACCCAAACCCTAGCCCTGACCTAACCCTAACCCTAACCCTAACCCTAACCCCAACCCTAGCCCTGACCCTAACCCTAACCCTAACCCTAGCCCTAGCCCTAGCCCTGACCCAAACCCTAACCCTAACCCTAACCCTAGCCCTGACCCTAGCCTTGACCCAAACCCTAGTCCGAACCCTGACCCTAACCGTAGTCCTGACCCAAACCCTAGCCCTGACCCTAACCCTAACCTAACTAAGCCCTAGCCCTAGGAAAAAGATTTCCGAACCCTGACCACCTGACCCAAACCCTAACCCTAACCCCAACCCTAGCCCTGACCCTAACCCTAACCCTAACCCTAACCCTAGCCCTAGCCCTAGCCCTGACCCAAACCCTAACCCTAACCCCAACCCCAACCCTAGCCCTGACCCTAACCCTAACCCTAGCCCTAGCCCTGACCCAAACCCTAACCCTAACCCCAACCCTAGCCCTGACCCTAACCCTAACCCTAACCTAACCCCAACCCTAGCCCTAGCCCCTGACCCTAACCCTAACCCTAGCCCTAGCCCTGACCCAAACCCTAACCCTAACCCTAACCCTAGCCCTGACCCTGACCCTGACCCAAACCCTAACCCTAACCCTAGCCCTAGCCCTGACCAAAACCCTAACCCTAACCCCAATCCTAGCCCTGACCCTAACCCTACCCCTGACCCAAACCCTAACCCTAACCCTAACTCCAACCCTAGCCCTGACCCTAACCCTAGCCCTAGCCCTGACCAAAACCCTGACCCAAACCCTAACCCTAACAGGGACTCACTTTCATCCCGCTCCCCAATCGGGGCGACTGCGGGGACCTGCGAAGGGACCTCCATGCCTATCACAGGAAAATTAAACTGTTGGATCATTTCGATTATGAGACAGACAGACAACACATACCGTTTATATCTCCATCCACCTGGGAACCAGAGACCACACAAGTAGACCCACACATAAAACAACTGATTCAAAGAGATACAACAACAATAAATACACATACCTACCTTAAGACCCGGTCAGATAACCTCACTCCTCCCCAGAGGCAAGCACTCAGGGAGCTGAAACAGAATAAAGACATCATCATCAAGCCAGCAGATAAAGGCTCCAAAATTGTCATCATGGACAAGCATCAGTATTTATTAGAGGCTAATCGGCAATTATCCAATCAGAAACACTATATTTCCATACCAGAATCATTACAGTCAACATCACAGAGGGAAATACAAAGCATCATACAGGATTTATACCATCAAAAGTACATTAATTACAAACAGAGAAATTTTCTTATAGGATCAGATACACCTAGAAACAGGATATTTTATCTATTACCAAAAATCCATAAAGAACCCGAGGCATGGACGGTCCCTTTTCAGGTCCCGGCTGGACGCCCAATTGTCTCGGACTGTGGGAGTGAGTCCTACAACATAGCACAGTACATTGATTTTTATTTGAATCCCCTGTCACATCTGCACGCCAGTTACCTAAAAGACACCTACGACTTTTTGGATAAAATTAAACAGTTGCAAATATCAAACAAAGCCTACCTGTTCACTATAGATGTGGACAGCTTGTATACTAACATCGACACGGAGGCTGGGTTGCAGGCGGTAAGGAGCATACTTTCTCGTAACCCGGATCCCTCTAGGCCGGATGAACATCTTATACACCTGTTACACATCAGTCTAACCAAAAATGATTTCTTTTTAATGACAAGTTTTACCTACAGGTATCGGGAACGCCATGGGCAAGAAATTTGCACCAGCCTACGCTGACATCTATATGGCCGAATGGGAGAGAGAGGCTCTAGCAAAGTGCCCCTTCTTGCCCATGGCCTACTACCGATACCTCGACGACATCTTTGGTATCTGGACACACACTCTCCCACAATTTGAACACTTTTTTCACATTCTGAATACCCATCATCCATCCATCAAACTGAAGTACACGCTGGAGGAGGAGTCGGTCAATTTTCTTGATACAACAGTCTTTTTTTCCCCCCCCTCACATACCACTAATAGACAGTTGCTAACCAAAATCTACTTCAAAAAGACTGATACCCATGCATTATTGCATAAAAAGAGCCATCACCCAAAACATACATTTAAAGGGCTGGTGAAGTCCCAGGTCCTCCGCTTTCATAGAATATGTTCCCTTCAGGAGGACTTTGAGGCGGCTACCAGCACCCTGTTTTCAGCCTTACGGAATAGGGGGTATTCCAAACGATTCTTAAGATACACAAAAACAGAAACTCTAAGGGGTTTGACAGTGAAAACAAATAAAAACAATAACAATTTGGTCCCATTTATCATTACCTTCACTGATTCAAACAGGAGCTTGGCCTCAAAAATTAAAAATAACTTCCAGGGCCTACAGAAAAAAACCCCACAACTGCAATCATTCAAAATGATCGCAGCATACAGAAGGAGCAAAAATTTGAAAGACATCTTGGTGCATTCCACAATATCATCCAAACCCCGGAATTTGACAACATCATATCAGGAATATTTCTCACCTCTTACATTTATCACCAACAGGTATAGTGACTCTTCAGCCCCCATTTGGAAAACAATAACACTGAACTCAAAAAACATAGTATACGTAATCAGGTGCAATCTTTGTAATAAACTGTATGTGGGGGAGACAAAAAATACACTCCAACAGAGACTACAACAGCACTTGTACAATATACGAAGGTATCATTTGCAAACAACACTCACCAGCCATTTTCAGTTGCATCCCCTCTCCGGTCTGAGGATCTGTGGCCTGGATGGGGATCCCACGTGGACCAGTGGACAGAGGAGGGTGAGGGAACGTAGATGGATTGTGCGGCTGGGGACGGTGGCGCCTGGGGGACTTAATGAAAAAATAGGTTGATCTGGTGGGGATCTGCCTCTTGGTGGGCTTGAAGAAATAGGCTTTAATGAAAACATTGATCCTTTTATACATTAGTTTTATTCTTGCTTATATTCATTATGATATCTTATTATTAATGGTATTTATTATTATATAAAATATATTTATCAATGTATTTATTGTGGTTTTATTATATTTATACCCATTATTTATTACTCATATTATTTATATTGATTTAATAATCCTATTTTCTCACTTACCTGGGGTTTAGGGAGGAAGTTGGGCCTTACTTTTTTAGCACTTAAACACTGAATAAAGAATGACACAATATGAAATTTCTCTCTTGTGTGTCTCTCATCTTAAATGTGTGATTTGGATATTTAACGTGTTTTATTTATTCTATATTCACCATAAAGGATTTTATAATTGCATGCCCCACTTTTAGCACTTTTATAAATTAAGCACTTATGTATAGGTCTAACTTTTGTTTTTACGGAATTTGGCCCTAGGTGAGTGGGTTGGGGCTGGGGATAGAAAAACATGAATGTTCTTTTAACCTGGTTCCATGTTTGCTATTTTATAAATACTAAATATTAATTATTTATTTTATGTCTTATTTATGTATATTATGTGCACTTATTTATATGTTTATATGTATATGTATAGCTGTGGAGACATATATGTGTGTGTACATGTATGTGAATGTAAAGGTGGTTGTGTGGGGGTGTGTGTGTATGCGTGGGTTTGTACACGTGTATGTGTGAGAGTGTTTATGTGGGGGGGAGTGGGTGCGCATTTAAGGTGGGTGTGTGGGGATGTGTGAGTATGTGTGCTTAAAAACATATTTATGTGTGTATGGACATGTGTAGGTATGCCTGCTCGGCATTATTATTATTATTAAATAGTTAAATCTTATTCAAAGCCTTTTTTCCCCCCACCTGGAGCTACGAGACCCTCAGATTACTACTCTGATACAACAAATGTTTATCTGACCTGTGAGTCCTTTCCTGGGTGTCACACTTCTAGGCCGGCTGCGTAGCCTCCGTTTCTTCTCCCTTTTCTCTCCCTTGGTGAGTCCGACATGGCCCCTTCACAATCCCATGACTCCAGTGACCCCCCTACTACATACCCCTCAGTCTTCTAACCCTAAGCCCGACCTCAACTGGACCTCCCAACTGTAGACCTTCTGTACTCCTAGACCTCCACTACTACAGACCCCCTGGACCCCTGACCCTTACTCTAACCCTAACCCCCAGCCCTCCTTAACCCTAATCCCCTGACGCCCCCACTATAGACTTCCCGGACCCCTAACCCTAACCCCAACTGGACTTCCGGACCACTTACCCTAACCCTAATCGGGCCCCTGGACCCCTGACCCCAACCCCAACCCTAACCCTAACCCTAACCCCAACCCCTATGATAGACCTCCCGGACCCCCAACCCTACCCCTAACCCTAACCGGACTTCTGAACTGCCAATCCTAACCCCTACCCTAATTGGGCCCCTGGACCCCTGGCCCCCACCCTAACACTAACCCTAACCCCAGCCCCAACCGGACTTCCGGCCCACCTACCCTAACCCTAATCGGGCCCCTGGACCCCTGACCCAAATCCCAACCCCAACCCTAACCCTAACCCCAATCGGGCCCCTGGACCCCTGACCCCAACCCTAACCCCAACCTGAACCCTAACCCCCAGTAGCCCCCACTATAGACCTCCCGGACCCCCAACCCTAACCCTAACCCCAACCGGACTTCCGGACCCCACACCCTAACCCCTACCCTAATCGGGCCCCTGGGCCCCTGACCCCAACCCGAACCCCAATGCTAACCCTAACACTTAGACACCCCCACTACAGACCTCCCAGACCCCCAACCCAAACCCAACCCTAACCCTAACCCCAACCCCAACCCTAACCCTAACCCTAACCCTAATCGGGCCCCTGGACCCCTGACCCCAACCCCAACCCCAACCCTAACCCTAACCCCCAGAAGCCCCCACTATAGACCTCCCAGACCCCCAACCCTAACCCCAACCCCAACCGGACTTCCGGACCCCAACCCTAACCACTACCCTAATCGGGCCCCTGGGGCCCCTGACCCCAACCCTAACCCCAACGCAACCCTAACCCTTAGACACCCCCACTATAGACCTCCCAGACCCCCAACCCTAACCCTAACCCTAACCCCAACCCAACCCCAACCCCAACCCTAACCCTAACCCTAATCGGGCCCCTGGACCCCTGACCCAAACCCTAACCCTAACCCTAACCCCAGAAGCCCTCACTATAGACTTCCCAGACCCCAACCCTAACCCCAACCCCAACCGGATTTCCGGACCCCCAACCCTAACCCCTACCCTAATCGGGCCCCTGGGCCCCTGACCCCAACCCTAACCCCAACGCTAACCCTAACCCTTAGACACCCCCACTATAGACCTCCCAGACCCCCAACCCTAACCCTAACCCCCTAACCCTAACCCCAACCCCAACCCTAACCCTAACCCTAATCGGGCCCCTGGACCCCTGACCCCAACCCCAACCCTAACCCTAACCCTAACCCCCAGAAGCCCCCACTATAGACCTCCCAGACCCCCAATCCTAACCCCAACCCCAACCGGACTTCTGGGCCCCCAACCCTAACCCCTACCCTAATTGGGCCCCTGGGCCCCTGACCCCAACCCTAACCCCAACGCTAACCCTAACCCCAGTGGCCCCCACTATAGACCTCCCAGACCCCCAACCCTAACCCCAACCCCAACCGGACTTCCGGGCCCCCAACCCTAACCCCTACCCTAATTGGGCCCCTGGGCCCCTGACCCCAACCCTAACCCCAACGCTAACCCTAACCCCCAGACGCCCCCACTATAGACCTCCCGGACCCCCAACCCTAACCCTAATCCCATCCGGATCTCCGGACTCCCAACCCTAATCCCTATCCTAATTGGGCCCCTGGACCCCTGACCCCAACCCTACGATTGGGACCCCTAACCCTAACCTCAACCACATCCCCAGACCCCCACACCCCCATATAAGGCACTCCCTGGAGCCCCTGTCCCTGACCCCAGATCCCATACTTTGGACACCCTACAATTGGGCCCCATAATAAATGCCTGCTTAAGGCTCCATGTCAATTTGGAGTCTACTGGCTCCAAGGGTGGGATCGCCATTCCGGGCCTCTATAGTGGACCAGGTATTTACATATGGCCCAACAGGCCCGTGCAGTAAAAAGCTTTCCATTAAACATAAGCATCTTTAACAGATTACTATTAAAACAACCTAACCCTAACCCTAACCCTAACCCTAACCCAAACCCTAACCCTAACCCTAGCCCTAGCCCTAACCCTAACCCTAACCCCCAAACCCTAGCCCTGACCCTAACCCTAACCCTAACTAGCCCTGACCCTAACCCTAACCCTAACCCTAGCCCTAGCCCTAACCCTAACCCTAACCCTAACCCCTAGCCTTGACCCAAACCCTAGTAACCCTAACCCTAACCCCTAACCCTAACCCTAACCTAACCTAACCCTAACCCTGACCCTAACCCTAACCCTAACCCTAACCCTAACCCTAACCCTAACCCTAACCCAAACCCTAACCCTAACCCCAACCCTAACCCTAGCCCTAACCCTAACCCTAACCCTAACCCCTAACCCCAACCCTAGCCCTAACCCTAACCCCCTAACCCTAACCCTAACCCCCTAACTAACCCTAACCCTAACCCCCCCAAACCCTAACCCTAACCCTAACCCTAACCCCCTAACCCTAACCCTGACCCTAACCCAAACCCTAACCCTAACCCTAACCCTAACCCTAACCCTAAACCCTAACCCTAACCCTGACCTAACCCTAACCCCCTAACCCCCAACCCTAACCCTAACCCTAGCCCTGACCAAAACCCTGACCCAAACCCTAACCCTAACCCTAGCCCTGACCCTAACCCTAACCCTAACCCTAACCCTAGCCCTGACCCAAACCCTAACCCTAACCCTAACCCTAACCCTAACCCTAACCCTAACCCAAACCCGAGCCTTAACCCTAACCCTAACCCCAACCCTGATCCAAACCCTAGCCCTAACCCTAACCCTAACCCTAACCCAAACCCTAGCCTTGACCCTAACCCTAGTCCAGGCCCTAATTTCGACCTTGGCCTGGGCTCTCATCCTGACCCTGACCCCAGCTCTGATCCTGACCGTGTTCCTGAGCCTAACCCCAATCCGAATTATGGCATGGATTCACTCCAGAAAGCAGAAACAACCAGACTAATTCCGTTTATCACATTCTATTCCCATCAAAACAGACACGTACAATCCAGGTTCAAAGCTCATTTCAGAAACACACAATCTTCATTTTCACCATTAAATGACTTCAGAATAATATCCGCATACAAAAGGAACAAAAGACAATTTCCACAGAAATTAACATTTGAAACCAAAAATGTGGTGTATGGAATAAGATGTGGAACATGCCATATACTGTACATTGGGGAAACACAGGACAGTGCAGAAACGAGATGGAGGCAACATTTATACAACACCAAAAAAAAACATATTGAATACTCTACTAGTGCAGCATTTTCAAATACATGCGATCGCAGATTCATGCATTGTGGCATTAGAGGCAAACCCACTGTGGACCAAGGGGAAAGGAGCGGTGGAGCGACGGTGGATCCAAAACTAGCAACCCTAACACTGGGAGGCTTAAATGAAAAGTGTGGTTAACCAACAAAATAGAAAAGGTAAAATAAAAGCACTAACCTTAAGAAAATTAAAAAAAAAAAAAAAATAAAAAAAAAAAAAGTTTTTTTGCAAATATTTTATTAAAGATAGAGGGTACTCATGGTTAAGGAGACCATACTTCCTCCTATATTTATTTATTTATTTATTTATGTATGTATTTATGTATGTATTTATTTATTTATTTATTTATCTACTAATGTGTTTATCTAGTTATTTATTTGTTTTGTGACTTTGGGTATATTTATTGGTGTATTTAAATCTATATTTATATTTGTTGTTATATTCTTAAAGAAAGATTTTTTTAAAAAATATATATTTTTAAGAAAAAGTTTTCTTTTTAAAATAAATTAACTTATTTATTATTAGCAAAATGAGTTTATGGAAGATATATATATACATATATATATATATATATATATATATATATATATATATATATATATATATATAAAAAAATTATATATATGGGACACAATGAATGCACATGAATTGAATAGTGTGTACAAAGAAAATTATATGTATTAATCACTAAGAAGGAAGAGATACACAAATATTATGGATTGATGTGATTTCACAGAGACACAAAACACTCCCCCTTTTTTTTCTTTTTCTTTTTCCTAAAAACGGAAAAAAGACACAGATTAATACAAAAAAATATCTGTCTATTTGTCCAACACTCATTTCCTTTCTTTAAAGTAATAATTCAAAGTACAAAAGGTCGGATGAAAAGTTTTCTTTTTTTCTCTTCAAACGAATCCAGAGCACTTGATGGATAAATAAAGGGATATATATATATATATATGTATATAAATATATGGGTGTATTTATGTGTATACATACATGTATATATGTGTGTATGTGTGTATGTGTGTGTGTGTGTGTGTGTGTGTGTGTGGGTATATATATATATATATATATATATGTGTGGATGTGCGCGTGTGTGTGTGTGTGTGTGTGTGTGTGTGTGTGTGGGTATATATATATATATATATATATATGTGTGGATGTGCGCGTGTGTATGTGTGTGTGGGTGTGTATATATATATATATATATATATATATATATATATATATATATATATATATATATATGTGCATGTGTATATATATGTGTATGTGAGTGTAGATAGAGGTATATATGTATGCAAATTAATTATTTTCGAATCTAGGGAGTGCAGGCCCAAAATGTGTAACCCCTTCAGAGAGGGGATGGGCCAACAGGAGAACAATTTGGAAACACTGGTTATATCACAAACATGGGATCCACCCTCGTGCGAACGCTGACTCTTATTAAAATGGTAAAAATATTGTAGAAGGATATATGAGGCTGATCTTGAGCAGTAGGCCAGTGCAATGACAACATAATCTATGATAATTAAGAATATTATTTCAAACCTAAACCAGTACAGGCCTGTACTAACCCTAACCCCCTAACCCTAACCCTACACAGGCCTATACTAACCCTAACCCCCTAACCCTACACAGGCCTGTACTTACCCTAACCCCCTTAACCCTAAACCAATACAGGCCTGTACTAACCCTAACCCCCTAACCCTAACCCTAACTCTATACAGGCCTGTACTTACCCTAACCCCATTAACCCTAAACCAATACAGGCCTATACTAACCCCAAACCCTAACCCTAACCCTATACAGACCTTGAAAAGAATCAAAGCCTACTGCCTTTCTTCACAAATACCAAATCATTAACCTGCCTCTCTATGAATGCATTAGGGTAAGGTTACTAAATCTTCTTTACTTCACTGGTATCTCTCTGAATGGAGTGGGTGAAGGTTACTAAATCTACTTCACTGGTATCCCTTCATTTGCAAAGCTAAAGCTAATGTAGGAAACTCCTGTGGGAGCAGGTATCTGACACAGGGGTTAGGGTGAGGGATAGGTGAGGCTGGGGAGCAGGTACCTGACACAGGGGTTAGGGTTAGGGACAGGTGAACCTGGGGGGGGGGGGAGCAGGTACCTGACACAGGGGTTAGTGTTAGGGATAGGTGAGGCTGGGGGAGCAGGTACCTGACACAGGGGTTAGTGTTTGGGATCGGTGAGGCTGGGGAGCAGGTACCTGACACAAGGGTTAGGGTTAGGGACAGGTGAGCCTGGGGGGGGTATGTACCTGACACAGGGGTTAGTGTTAGGGATAGGTGAGCCTGGGGGAGCAGGTACCTGACACAGGGGTTAAGGTTAAGGACAGGTTAGCCTGGGTGGGGGGGGGGGGAGCAGGTACCTGACACAGGGGTTAGGGTGAGGGACAGGTGAGCCTTGGGGGTATGTACCTGACACAGGGGTTAGCGTTAGGGATAGGTAAGGCTGGAGGAGCAGGTACCTGACACAGGGGTTAGGGTTAAGGACAGGTGAGCCTGGGGGGGGGGAGCAGGTACCTGACACAGGGGTTAGGGTTAGGGACAGGTGAGCCTGGGGGGGGCAGGTACCTGACACAGGGGTTAGTGTTAGGGATAGGTGAGCCTGGGTGAGCAGGTACCTGACACAGGGGTTAGGGTTAGGGACAGGTGAGCCTGGGGGGCAGGTACCTGACACAGGGGTTATTGTTAGGGATAGGTGAGCCTGGGGGAGCAGGTACCTGACACAGGGGTTAGGGTTAGGGACAGGTGAGCCTGGGGGAGCAGGTACCTGACACAGGGGTTAGTGTTAGGGATAGGTGAGCCTGGGGGAGCAGGTACCTGACACAGGGGTTAGGGTTAGGGACAGGTGAGCCTGGTGGGGGGAGTATGTACCTGACACAGGGGTTAGTGTTTGGGATCGGTGAGGCTGGGGAGCAGGTACCTGACACAGGGGTTAGGGTTAGGGACAGGTGAGCCTGGGGGGTATGTACCTGACACAGGGGTTAGTGTTAGGGATAGGTGAGCCTGGGGGAGCAGGTACCTGACACAGGGGTTAAGGTTAGGGACAGGTTAGCCTGGGTGGGGGCAGGTACCTGACACAGGGGTTAGGGTGAGGGACAGGTGAGCCTGGGGGGGGTATGTACCTGACACAGGGGTTAGCAATAGGGATAGGTAAGGCTGGGGGAGCAGGTACCTGACACAGAGGTTAGGGTTAAGGACAGGTGAGCCTGGGGGGGGGGAGCAGGTACCTGACACAGGGGTTAGGGTTAGGGACAGGTGAGCCTGGGGGAGCAGGTACCTGACAGAGGGGTTAGTGTTAGGGATAGGTGAGCCTGGGGGAGCAGGTACCTGACACAGGGGTTAGGGTTAGGGACAGGTGAGCCTGGGGGAGCAGGTACCTGACACAGGGGTTAGTGTTAGGGATAGGTGAGCCTGGGGGAGCAAGTACCTGACACAGGGGTTAGAGTTAGGGACAGATGAGCCTGGGGGAGTATGTACCTGACACACGGGTTAGCGTTAGGGATAGGTGAGGCTGGGAGAGCAGGTACCCGCCACAGGGGTGGAGTGGTGGTCTCCAGAGGCAAAGGGGGGCATTGCACGCACTCTCCTTCTCTTTCTGTCTCTTATTTCTCTCTTTATTTCCCTCTCTCCCTCTCCTTAACCTTCACTGGACAAAAATACAGTAGTCTTGCCAAAGTATACATTTGTCAGAAATGCAAATATACTAATGTTGTACTTTGTGTTATAAAACCCAACAGGTAAATTTTACTTAAACAGTTTAAAAAAGTGATCACCTTGGACCATTTGAGTAAGACAACTTTGTTGGTTTAAATGCAAGAAAACCACTTTCCTCTAACTATTTACTGAAAGGTGTATAAATTATTGCACATGCAAATATCAAAATTATCATCAAATTTTCACCACATATCTTAATGAAAATCTCAGACAAAACTGCTGCTGTGGATGCTACACCAAGCCCTTTTCTGGCCACTGGCATTATGCCAACAAGCCTCCAAAACACATCAGGAATACGAAATAAGCTGTGACACCTTTCACTTTAATTTGTGGAAAGAAAAAATGAGATGCACCCAAAAAGGTCAGAATTACATTTTAAAAATAGTCATTTCATTTTCATTTCCCAGTCCTTACAGTTATGTGATTTTTGCTTTTTATAATGAAACGAGCTAACAGCACACTGCCCCGAGGGCAAACAGGTGTTTTACAGCACCACAGCTTCTCATTTCATTAATGCTGGTCACAGAAACACAGTGACATTTAACATGGCCAGAGCTAAGAATGTACATCAGAAGATTTGTCACTGGAATTTTTCTTGCTGGGATCAGTTTGATTGTAGTTATGTGCTGAATTTCTGTGAACACATACACACATACACATATATGGAAATGCATCCACTTGTGAGACTGTAAGCAGATTTTGAACATTTTGTTCAATTTAATTTAATTTTCATTGACATTAATTTTTAATTGCAGAGGTGTACAACTTTCTCCTGTATAGGTGCGTTTAAAGTCCCTATGTGGCAATTCTAATTTCACACCTCAGCTTCTACAAAACAAATGTGTACTAAATCAAATAATGTGTAAAGGATGACCCTAAATGTTTCCCCACTGCTCTTTCTGTATGAAGTGAACAGACCTTCGGAGTGTGTAAATATTCAGACCAAAAAAAAAAAATAATAATAATAAGCACAGTCTTGATTGGCTGGAATGTGTAAATATGCAGGCCATATTAATAATATTAATAACAGTAATAACATGACGCATAGACTTGATTGGCTGGAATGTGTAAATATGCAGGCCATATTAATAATATTAATAACAGTAATAATAATATGAATCACAGCCCTGACTGGCTGACAGTACCAGTGATTGCCCAGCCCACTCACATCAGGTCAAATATGCTGTTAGCCTAAGAAACTTAAAAGTGATTACCTCCAATAAAAAAGCATTCATAAATTGGGGACTCTGTAATGACTCTTCAGCTGAGTCCAATGAAGACAGAAGAGAAATAAGGTCGATTTTCCCTTTGCATTTTATCTGTGGGTCGCTGGTTTAGTGAATAAGGCACTGAACAAACAGGAAGTGTATTAATGGCGAATGAAAGCAGCATAAACAGTAGCACTCAGATCAAATATAAGATTTATTTTTATGGTTCATTACCTTCAATTCGAGCAGGCCGAATGTTGCATTAGTATGCCTTGATTTTGCCAAAAGGAAATGTATTCCATTCATTCACTTAATACATCTAGGGAGGAGGCCGGCTGAGGCGCACCAGCACGTTCTCTTCAGCTCTGAAAATGCTTTGCCCTGGGCTCCCACTATTTTCCAGTGTTTCTCATATACCACCTCAGCAATCTGCCAAATGGGTGCAGACGAAAAAATTGTCAGAGGCACATGGCAGCCAATTAGCTGCTAGAATGCTGGGAATTCATGGGTCATGCATATGTAGTTTTCTACAACTGTTATTCATATTGAGACAGCATTGCTTTACTCAAATAATTCCGCCATGTACGTTATTGCAAATGGTATGGTTGATCATTTTCAATCGGACAATTTTCTGATCAGACATCAGAAAAAACATTTTGTTTTAGACGATATCGGTCAAAGCAATTGTCCTTGCATTTCATAGTCAGATGTAATTCCATGTTAGATTCTGCATGTTTTCTCAGATTTTGGGGTAGGGATAGGGATTATGGTTATGGGAAGTCACAGTTATAGGGTGACGGGAAACAGTTGGGTGACTTGTTTTCAGCTTTGTCATGCTCATGCCATGTGCCTTTTCACTTACCTTCACTGGCCACCTGTCCCAGGATGCATTGGGTTTATCCGCTGCATGCCCACAGAGCTGTGGATAGAATGGCCTCACCACAGCTCCAGTTGATTTTCAAATGCCACACTCTTCAGCGTCATCCTTATCGTCAGTTCATCACCTCCCTGTATCATGTTGACACCCAAACACTGTAGATGCAGCCTGGCTAACCTAGGACTATAGAATTGCCAGTTAGCAGTCCAGAAAGCTGACTTCATCACACATGCTGAGCTACAGTCATTTCAGTGCCTGGATCTAACAGAGGCCTGGATATCACCATTTGGATGTTGTATTATGTTTATTTATCATGAATTAATTGTATAAATTATTGTTTATAAATTTATTACTTGGCTATGTACTTTGTTTCTTGGCTATAATATGTTTATTACTATGACGATTGCATAGATTTTATTTTTAGCTTAGCTTTTAGCTGCTGAAGCAATGTTTAAATGATGGACTTCCGGTATTCATGCTGACTGTATGCACTCCTTGTATGCCACTGTGGATAAAAGCGTCTGCAAAATGAATAAATGTAAATATACATGTAAAAACTGTGTTCTCCCTGCATAGTTATACTTCCCAGTTGCAGTGTCTCTCTGCAGTGCCCCCCAGTGGTGGAATGCACACCCTAGTGATGTCAGCACAGCTGCTGCTTTCCAAGACTCATCTCTTCATACTGCACCTGCATCCAAATTGAGATCGGTCATTCTGTGTTTTTGTATGTACCGGTGATGCTTCTTGGGTACTTGCTGGTCTACAAACATGGTTAGCTATGGTCTGGCACTGTTGCTCAGAATTAGGCGGATGCACTTATGTTCTCCCATATTGTACATTAGACTGGATAAGACCATCTGCAAAATGAATTTCATGTCTTATGGAAATTGACCCTTGAAGAATAAAATGCATCATTCCCACAACACTGGAGATAAGTCTGCTTTTGATGTTGGAGGCTGAGATATGAGAGAACTCCGAACATCACAATGGTGTAAAGACATTTCATCTCAACACAATCCTGGGAGGTGCAGGAAACTGAACTATTTATATTTATTAAAATATATTATTAAAATATCTCAATTTTGTTTCTGAGCATTCACAAATTGTCAGCTGGAAGTGAATTTCGCAAGAGCTTCCCATAGATAGCTATATATGAAAAAATTGACATGGATGTGACTGCTTTTCAGACTAAAGCATGATTAATGTGGGTGTCTCTCTTTGACTGAGTAAGCATAGTGACAAACTGACAAGAAATCTGAATGCTATGCATGTAATCTCTGCTCAATTAGTCATACATATGCAAATGTGCCAAAGGGTGAGAAACTCTTGGGTTGATTTGAACAGACACACAACACAACTTGAGCCCCAGAGTTTTTAAAGTCTGTAAAAGGGCTCATTATATTAGCTAATGAGAATGGCTCAGCTTTGCTGTTGTATGCAAACTCTCAGCATGAAGAATCTGATTGAGATGATGGGTTAGGGTTAGGTTTAGGGGTTAGGGTTAGGGTTAGGGTTAGGGGTTAGGGTCAGGGTGGGAAACTTACAGCAGCAATGATCCATTTCCACAGGCTGATCGGTATGGCTTTTCTTAAGTAATGTAAATAATAGAGAATACAGAAAATATCTGTATGTTTGCTTGTGACCAAAATGGAGATTTTTTGCAAGTTACAAATTTGTGAAGCAGAGCTGTTACCATCGAGGGCTGCAGCTGCTTCCAACTGCCAGAAAAAAACCTAATATTTTTATTTTCAACATGACAGCTTATCAACACTCACTGAATGTACATTAATCAGTCTAACTAAACCTCTCCTGAACTCTCATACATGCAAAGTCAACATTTCCTCTCTGTAGACTCACAAACAAATGCAAGCATTCACATTTACTTCAAAACCACAATGCTCAGAGCCACTGAAGAAAGATGAACAGATGAAAATATTCACAATGTCCACAGTTATATTAATATTGTTGATCAATTCACTGTTAGGAAGCTACTCCCTCAAATCAATATCAATCTTTAATTGTATTGCACATTAATATGCAACAGACATTACTGTATCTACATGCAAATGAGCTGAGGCCTCCTCGCCATGGCAATGCGCCAATGGCAACGATTGCTGGGCTGTTAGCAACGACGTGTTATGACTCTTCTGTCATTTAAATAATAGAAATATAATAACTGAGCTATAATGATACACAGAACACGAGAGAAAATGGCTGCCATGAATCATACGGAATGCCTTTCCTCATTCTCCATTAGACAGAGAACACTTACTGGCACAGAGATTTATGCTCCTCTTTCAGCTCCTTTAATGTTTTTTTTTTTTTAGTGTGCATAAAATCATCCAATATACAGTAATTCAGGATTCAGGCAAGGCAATGATTTGATGGCGAAGCTCCTAAGAGACTTCATCCTCAACATGATGTTACTTCATTAATATTTTGACTCTGCATTTAGTTTTTCTGTTGTTTGTCATGCATAAATTAGAAGAGAAGTTGTATGAAAAGGCATTTCCATGTAAAATCTCTGACTGTTGCATTGCCACAAGTGGGACCAGACATAGTGTCCAGAGGGAATAAAAAATAACCTGTCTGAAGCTTTCAAACCTACTCACTGGGTAACAAAAACATACCCCCAAAACTTTCTAATGTACTCATTGGGTAACTAAAACGTATCCCTGAAACTTGCTAACCTACTCATTGGGTAACTAAAACGTATCCCAGAAACTTGCTAACCTTCTGGTTGGGTATCAGAAACCTGCTGCCATTCAATGAGGCCTCTGGCACGTCCGATTAAACACTGCATCAGAACCGTATGGCGTGCAGAAATACTGTCCATTAAAATGCGAATTTATTTCATTCATTTGAAATAAATATGAGGTTTTTAAAGCCAAAAGGTTCAAACAGTATGAGAAAATTTTCATCAATATGAAGCTTGCTGTCCATATGGAAATGGTATGTAAAATATGTAAAGAAAAAATCTGGAATATAATTACATCTATTATTGTCATGATTATTATTAGTACAAGACATTTGCGTCTAAATAGAACAGCCAGAGCAATTGGATCAGTCTAGAGTGGAGCTTTCTGGTAAGGAACACAAAAAGAGGTTACCTAGCAACAAATAACCACTATTATTTATCTTGGAAATCACTTTGTGCCTCTACTCCTGCATAGGTTTTCAGTAAGATTAAATGGCTCCCCAAACAATGGAGGAAAATGAATTACGTGACTGTTTGACATGCTTCTCAGAAAACCTTTGTTTGGGTTTATGTATAAAACACTTCCACACAAAGACACACACAAAGACACACACACTTACATGCACAGAGTATGTTTATAATAATGTGATTCCGAAAAAGTAGTGGTACTTTTATGAGAAATACAATGTGATTCAATGCTGCAGGAGAAGGCCCTCAAAGAACAGGTGGTACAATGATTGCAGGCATAAAATATCAGAGAAATACAATGCTAAAGTGTAAATAATCACATAAAAAGGCTGTATTTTATTCAGGTGTAGGCAGGCCCACAGAGAACAGAATAAGGAGCAATGCTGCAGGAGCAGGCCCTCAGAGAGAACAGGCTGAGGAGCAATGATGCAGGAGCAGGCCCACAGAGAGAACAGGCTGAGGAGCAATGCTGCAGGAGCAGGCCCTCAGAGAGAACAGGCTGAGGAGCAATGCTGCAGGAGCAGGCCCTCAGAGAGAACAGGCTGAGGAGCAATGCTGCAGGAGCAGGCCTGAGGAGCAGAGAGAACAGGCTGAGGAGCAATGCTGCAGGAGCAGGCCCACAGAGAGAACAGGCTGAGGAGCAATGCTGCAGGAGCAGGCCCTCAGAGAGATGGCCATAGAGGCTGGTATGGCTGTGGAGTGACTCATCTGCACCCCCACCAGTCAAACCCACGGACCCCAGAAGACCTGAGAAGACCTTATTTTGAAGACATTGTTTTAACTGTTATCAATGTTGAAAGAAAAATAACAGGACTTGTGAAAATCGTCATATTGCTCATATTGTGTTTTTTTATTTGGAATTTGACTTGAATTTATCATATCCAGAGTACCCCCAAGGCAGTTTTCTGTGTAAATGAATGAGTTCTCCACTACAAAAATAAATACATATGCTTAGCTAAAAGAGTTATTAAAAGCAATTAGAATTAGAAATGCCAGACCTATTTGTACATTATTCCTGCATTAGCCTGAAAAGGCAGCAGAAGTTAACAAAAGGCTGTTGAATAATATAGTTCCATCTATACTTCTATGTCACTGCAGAAACCCAAATCCACCAATCCAAAGGGGTATGACAGAAATCTGGATCTTCTGAAATCAATTTGTGCTTACTCTGGAATTTCTTGCATCCTGTGTTCCATGGAGAACACATCTGATTGGAAGGATAGGCCAGCTTTATGATGTCAGCTTTATTCTTCGGCCAATACAGTGGGTTTTAATGACTTCTTTAAGAAGACATTTCTGGAGCATGTTCCAATTAGAACACACACGAAAGCCTTAAGATCCACATACCTACACAACTTCCATCAGATATGTGTTTGATAGGACACCATCAAAGAAGAAACAGCAGTTTAGGGGAAAAAGTGGGAACCTGAACAGATTTTGGATTCCAGGCAGCTGTTTGAATAAACTGAGATGAAATGAGAATCTTTCTGGCAAACAAAGCTTCTGTTTATATAGATTTTAATTGCTTATTTTTTTATTTATTCTTTTGCCTTTTTAACTTGCATTGAACAGTGTTTGTTAAAATCACTGTGTGGACCTCTAGTAATGAGGATAAACAATAAAATCAGCTTCCTTTTGATCAAAACATGAATGAAAGTGAGTCTGATTTCACATTGATTTTCCTTCTGGATCATGCATTTCAAAAGAATGAAATGCTGAATGAAAAGAAGGCACCAGAAGCTTGTGTTGTTTTATCACTGCCCTTGATCGTTCCTCTGAAGGCCTTGGGGATCCAAGGCAGATTCTTGATTATGACAGAGAAATGAAGACTGGAATATGGAATACTTTACACAAAAAGATGCTCATTTGAGAAAAGCTTGATGCAAGTCGAAATGGAGAACTTGACACAGATGAATTTCTATTGTCTCTGTGATCAGGAGAATCATACAAACCAAAGAGAAATACATCCTCTGGGTGGAATGTGGGTGTAGCAGTAAGGGAGGTGGACTTTGGGGTGTAAATGTACCCGTCAACAAATACGAACTAACAAATTCAGCCAGATTTACTGTATCAAACATGCGTAAACACAGAATTTGTTACTTGTTCCATGCAATAAATACCAATCAACTGCAAATAAGAAGCGCGTTCACAGAATTTACGTTTAGCATAATTCGACGCCCCTGAAATACCATATAAGGAGCTTGGAATCCCTTTGTTGGTAATATGAAGAGATAGCAGAGAAAAGGCAAAAGAAAAAAAATATGTTTCTGAAGCAGCGACTGAAGTTTTGTTTATGGAAATATGATTAAATAAATACTTTGTTCTGAAGTGAAAGTAGTTGAGTGTCGGGGCCGGGGAAGAACAAAGCCTGGCAAGAAATAACTGTTGCAGTAAATTCAGTGTCAAAAGTTCTGTGTACACTGCAACAGGTTAAAAGAAAATGGTTTGACATGAAACTGGAAGCAAATTATTGGAGAGACGTTATTGAGTGGAATTACTGTGGAGGGTGACAGCGGTCTGTTTTCCCTCGTCTTGGATCAATCACACTCCAACTCTGAAGGTAAGTTTTTTTTATACCAGCCTTATCATTACCATAAATCCTGGGGGGCAGAAATCAAATTCGTTTGGCTCACGTTTGATAAATGAGGTCCATTGCATCACAATCACACATTACACCAAACACGATATCAGACACATTAAATCATGAAAACAAACATTTTCTTCTTTCCATACTGCAGAGGCACCGCGCGGCATATACAGCCTGTGTCGACAGGGATTATGAAATCAGCACACACTCAGTTCACGTATCAGCAGGTGCCCAGCCAACCAAGAGCACTGGAGAGCGATGAGACTCCAAAACCCAGACAGCTTGGCTCATATCTTGCCCTGGCAGGGTTTAGCTTATAGATGCCCTGGCAGGGATGAGGCCATCGTTGCCCTGGCAGGGTTTAGCCTATAGATGCCCTGGCAGGGGTGAGTCCATAGTTGCCCTGGCAGGGGTGAGTCCATAGTTGCCCTGGCAGGGTTTAGCCTATAGATGCCCTGGCAGGGGTGAGTCCATAGTTGCCCTGGCAGGGTTTAGCCTATAGATGCCCTGGCAGGGGTGAGTCCATAGTTGCCCTGGCAGGGTTTAGCCTATAGATGCCCTGGCAGGGGTGAGTCCATAGTTGCCCTGGAAGGGAGCCTATAGATGCCCTGGAAGGGTGAGTCCATAGATGCCCTGGCAGGGTTTAGCTTATAGATGCCCTGGCAGGGGTGAGTCCATAGTTGCCCTGGAAGGGAGAAGCCCATAGATGCCCTGGCAGGGGTGAGTCCATAGTTGCCCTGGAAGGGAGAAGCCCATAGATGCCCTGTTGATGGCATTGCTGGTGACCTGAAAACATTTTTTTTTTTTAAATTTCAGGGAATGGCAGTTATAGGAAAATATTTTCAACAGTGTCCTCTGCAATTTCATATATTCCCAAGTGTGTGTGTGTGTGTTTGTGTTTGTGTGTGTGTGAACACTTCAGTTTCTATGGATTCTGCCAAGAGGTTAAATTTTGGAACATTTCTCGGTATGTCAGCCAAAGACTTGCACACTACAAACATATCTAGAGCAGATCCCAGGTGGGGAGTCATACCCTTGATGAAGGTGTTTTGACTCACCATTGCCACCCACCGCTTGAGCAGAGTAACAGCTATCAGACACACTGGGCGAGCACATCTGCTCGGGAAACTGAAACAGGCCATGTCATGGCCCTGAGCCGAGCCACAGCTGTGTTTATCTGCTGACGTCAGGGGGTCAACACTCTTAAGAGCCTGTTTTAACTGTGGGGATGGGCGGGGGGCAGTATCAGTTATTGGGCAGTGAATCAGTAAGTGCACTAAAGAGTTGCAGTGTACAGCATGAAAACAAAGGGTCGGGTGTCAACCAACGCAAGGATGTGAAAACAGGCAGTGAGGGAAAGAGAGAGAAGGAGGGAGATGGGTAAATAGAGCAGGTTTTGGATAAAAAAATATTGCTTGTTTTCTACGTATTGTTTTTCCACCTTTTTGCTTTTTATTCCAGCGTGGAATCAGATAATGAGGTATCATTGAACCAATGACTGACATGCCTCCCAGCCAATGACTGTATGAGACACCACCCTGGTTGCCCTGGAGAAGAGAAGCATATAGCCACATTGAGTTTATGGTGATTGGTCCTGGAAGGCTTTTGGTGATTGGTCATTGAGCCTTTATGGTTTTTTGATGGGTGATAATTTGTGATTGGTCCTAGGGGAATTTTGGGGTTTGATAGTGTGAAAAGTGGCAATAAAAGCTGAATCAACAGAAACTCAAGGTCAGGGGCTTTGAGAGTCTTGCAAAATGAAAGGAGAATTAAACTTCACAAAATAGAGAGGCATCAAATATATATGTTGATGACATCAAATACAGTGAAAGGTTGAGAGGCGTAGACCAATGGCTTGTAATGGCCAAAGTTTTGGGCAGACGAACAAAGAGAGCAGGCGGTGGAAAGGAGGATTGAAGTATGACAATGAAAACAGATTTGTAGGGTACCAAACTCCACTGCGTAAATTAGTTTGTATGTTTCGTCCTGGAGTCGGATGAAGTTTGAAGTTTATAGCTACACTTTTCAATTTTTGGTGAATTTAAATATGATTCTGCTGTCTTTTCCTACAAGTGTTCATTTTGTTGCACCAGCAGTTCCAGTCATATGAGGTTATATTTGTTGCCTTTAAAAAAAAAAAAAAAATGGTGTTATTTTTTCATACCACAGATTATGGCATAGTGCGTCAGTGATGGTGTCTCTGGACTGCTTTAATGTGCACTTGTTTTGCCTCAGGCTAATTCATTTTATAATCTTGATTGTCAAAGTAATTTGCTGTGGTGACACTTTTTGCAACATGTCTTCGGCTGACCTTTAACCCCAAACCCTGCTTCCTGCTGTGTCACATCATTTTAAACTTTAGATAAATAGGCTGCAAATTACCTGCCAGATACCTGCTGTCCAAATACCAGGTGCCAGACGCCTCTAACTGGAGGTGAGCAGGGCAAGTAATGTGTGGGGATTCTGTCTGTTAGAGAGCTAACTGTTCCACTGTCTCACTCTGGCTGGCTTTGCCTCCTATGTTTTTGTTGTATAAGCAGAACTAGGTTTTTCAGTCAGTGAAAAATGTAATAAGCAAGCAGGCAATAAAAACAGACAGATGGACAGAGTAATTCATCCTGATTCAATGATACTGTGTCTGTTTCCTCAATGTCATTACATTTGTTTTTCTGGATGAGAATGACAAATTAAAACATCTTAATTGCATGGTCTGCACAGCATAATTAGCTAATTGCAACTGTTCTAATTTTAGTACTGATTGTTTAATTGACAGCTCCAAACATGGGCAGAATAAAGCTGTTACATGATTGGTTGAGGAACTTAAAGCTTGCTCACACCGTCGAGTAGTGTCAGAAAGATAAAGAGGTACAATTTTCTGAACTCTGAAATTACTCTGACAGGGTGAGTGCCATTTCCGATTTGCTCTTTTAAAAGAAAAGTTGTCTTATATTTATTACCCGTGTCTGTTTTGGTTAGGTTATTTGTTTTTATAAATATTTTCCCCGTTTCCTTCCAGATTTGAAGTAGGCTAGCTCTCCCATGTCACATGCTAACACACAAGCTGAGCATGGAGTGAGAAAAATGGAAAAGAAAAAATATGTAGTCTTCATATTGTTCAACTAAAAGGCTTCAGAGGAAACCATGTAGAAGTGAGAATTCTTAGAAGAGCACTTTTTAAACCAAACGCTCTCAAACCCTTTTTCTACCAAAGGGTTTCATAGGAATCCTTGATGAGCTAAAGTTCCTTTAAACAAAGTGCATGTCTTAGAGTGAAGATGAAGGCTATAAGAAAACTCTTCTCAAAAGGTTTACAATGAATCCCCTTTCAGATCAATGGATCATGAAGCTCTTATGAACACTTTATGGGATTCTTCTTCTCTTTCCAACCCTGAGTACACTGTTTAGTCACAGTGACTGACTCCTGTTCACACAAGAGGAGGATGCCATGGCACCTGACTCCTCCAACTTGCTTGACGACTGGCCCTCAGTTCTTTCCACACTGCATATGCCCCAGCAGTTCCACACAGTGTACGTTGTTGCAGGATTATGCAGTGAACGAATGCGCAATCTGGGCATGTGCAGGCCTATTTTTATGGAGCGTATGGAGCACACTGTAAAACTGGAGTACAATAACTACTGATTCATTCAAACAGCTTGGTTGTGAAGACATGTGAAGACATATAATTATAATTAGCATTCATCCTGTTGTTGCCATCATTGTTATGACTTTTCCTTTTATTGTTATTGCTGCTTTGTATCAAGCTATGACTCGAGATCAGATGTTTCAAGCAATTTTTCTGGCAATGTTGACTGTGTAATGCCTGTGAAGCGTCTTGGATTCAGATTTAAAATTTAAAAAAGAGATAGAGAGAGACATAGACAGGAATGAGACAGAACACAGAGAGAGAAAGACAGGAGAGAGAGACTAAGAGAGATTTCAGTACTTCTTCAACCTGCTGGCTGTTGTCTGTTTTCCTGGCAACACAGACAGGTGAATTGTAAATGTGGGGAGAGAGAGATCTGGACTATATGCTCTATGGGCTTCTTGGACTGTACTGTAAAGAAGGTTAGATACTTGGTCACTCCCCCTGTGTAAACAAGGTTAGATCCCTGCTCTCTCTCTCTCTCTTGCTTTCTCTGTCCCTGTCTGAAGGTAGGGGAGCACAGTAAATAATGTTGGGTGACCTTCCTTTCTCCATGGGATTGCTGTGAATTATTCAGGCTAATTCAGGCTTCGATCTGACAGTGAAACCATTAAATAATTGAAGTTGTTCATATCTAATTCATTCAAAGGTATTATTTGCAAAGCACCCCATTTCTGTCCCCATCTGTTAAAACAGGGTTTGCCCAGACTTTGAAAATGCTCTGAAACAAATACAAAAATAAAACCCAACACATTAACAGGAGAGAAATGTTGATACCAAGTTTTACTTTTTGAGCAAGAAGATCCCATTAAAATTGCCCCAGATTGCTTTTCAGAGGTACGTAAAAACTCCTCGACCCTAGTGAGCTTGACCGATCCCAGGAACTTTTTGAGCACATAAACAAGATCACATGACTTTGATTGCTGACATGGTGCAAATGTGTGTTCAGGAGGTATTCAGGACAAGAAAATTAGTTCTGTCATATCTCCCCTGTGGGTGTGATAGGTGAGCAGAGTATGGGGTCCTGTCTGCTGGGTGTGTAACATTCTAATTCACACACAAAGCATGTTTACCACACTTCAGTTTAATTAATACCATCAAATAATATCAGGAGAAATCAAGTCATTCCTGGCCACATCACAAAGGGCTTCTTCTAATCATTTTAGAATGCCCCCAGGAAAAAAGGTGTAGGGTAAGCATAACCACACAGTTCACACCAAAAAAAAATCCCTCCCCTGGCTTATGTAGCCCTTGCCTCCAGAGGTTCCATAAAACAGAAATATATTTATGTTCCTTATACCTTATGGATGCGATGCACGCGTAGTTCTCTGCTCCGTCTCAAGTTCAAACTTTTAGTGCTTGATCTCAATTCAACCACCACTTTACGACGTCACTATTTTTATAACATGCCAGAGTCCAGGGCAGAGAAGTCAAAAATGACATTAGATTTTGATTCGCCAAGGAAAAAGAAATTTAAGGATGCTGTATCCTCGCAGCAAGACACATCTAACACCACCATCTTGTCTGCTTTAAAACGGCTAATGTTACTATCAATAGTTCTTGTCTTTAGCTCACTTATCTACTCATTCAATAATTTAACGATGGCGATAATTAGCCTACTGGGGATAGGGTGACTGGTTTGTGCGTTTGTTTAAGCTAATGCTGGCAACAAGTGGTGGTCGACACCTACAAGAGTGTGGACTTTAAAGTTCCAGAGGTTGTTAAAACACTTTGAGTTCAACTCAGCCAAAGGGTTATTAAGCAATATGCGTATTCTCTTGTTGGAGAGATTTGCTAATTCTTCTGTTTTTGTTAATTCTGTTGATAAAATGCTGTCATTGTTCTTCGCACTTTTCTGATCTCTCAAACTTTCGAAATTGGTCAAGTGCACTGATACTGTAGTCATGTCATGGAGCATCCGCTGTTTGAACTGTGGAATTAAGCGCACAAAATGCCTCCAATATCTTCAATGTAAGAGATTTTCAGTTGCTCAAATTCAGAGAATGCATTCGAGGAATGTTGACATTCACTGTTTGTCCATCCGTCTGCGCCTAATAAGACTAAGGGGGTATTCATTTTTGTAGAAAGGAAATTGCCTTTAAAGATTGCTTCCTTTAGGTCATATGATGCAGGAAGGTTTACATACTTAAATACGATTACAAATAATGTTAAAATGTGTTTCACGCTGTTTCACTGCTCTAATGTCGTTAGTACTCATTGCCTTACTTCTGTTTCTACCAGACTGTTGGAGTATCCTGAATACCAGCTTGTAGTTGTGGAAGACTTTAACTGTTTTTATGTCAATTTTTTCAAAACTCCATTATAACACACTATTTAATTCTCATAAAAATATTTCAACAGAAATTTGTCTGGTATAGTTTCAGACATAACATATTTCAAACAACAGACTTCCCCTCAGCACAAACAATACCAATTTCTCCATATTAACCCATACCTCTCCATCTGTATATATGAACAGCCCCACAATCTACATTAACAGAACCCTGGAAGCCAGGAAAATGTGAGACCCATGCTCTTTAAATTTACATTCTTTTACTGCTTGGAATATGATGGATGCAGATTATTAATCTTGGCTGAATTTAACATGTCTGTTTTCTGTTGATCCCAATAGTGTGGAATACATAATTGCAAGGAGAATAAGGGTGGCTGATAGGTAATAATGGCTATCCAATTGGGCAGATGACAATTGGGTGAGAAGGGACCAAGTGGCAGAAGTTCAGAGAGCCTTCCCAACCCAAAAACAACAGGATGGGAGAAAAATCATACCACTCAACACATCCTCCATGTTCAGCCAGACAGCAAATAGGAGAATCAAGCAAAACCTGACAAGGACCCTGAACAATACAAACCTGCTGAGGGACTACAAGATCGTCTCAGCCTATAAAAGAAAGGCCAAGACCTGGTAAATAGAAGACTTCCATAAATCAATACAATACCCGTTCGAGACCCGGCATTCATCAAACAAGCCACTACGGTTAAAAACAACACAACAAACCACACATACCTAATCAAACAGAAACCTACAGACGACACAACAAACTGCATATATGTCATACGGTGTAAACACTGTGACATAAAATACGTAAGAGAGACAGTCAACACAATCAGAACAAGACTAGCTCAGCACATATACAACATAATACAACATTAATAATCACAGGTACACTGACACATATCTAGTAGCTCATTTCCTTCACCATGGACCTGAGAAACTGGAAATATCTGGCCTTCAGACAAACACTACCTGGACACCAGGGGACAGACGGAGAATAGAGAAACATTGGATCAGGAAACTCAACACCTCATTCCCAGGATTAAACAAACAATAAATCTAAACCTGATATGTCTAACCCTAACCCTAACAATAAACCCTAGCCCTAACCCTATCCTTAACCATAAACCCTAGATCTAACCCTAACCCGTAAACCCTAACCCTAACCCCTACTCCTGGGGAGATTAAACAAATGCACAAAGGAATTCCACACAGGAGGGATCAAATTCTGCTTATATGAAGCCTCCGGTACACTGAAGGTGAGTGCATTTTTGTCTTTCCCAGGCAGCTGTTATAGAAAACAACCTGGGAAAGGGAGATTTTTTTCTTACCGAACCCAAACCCTTGCTAGACACAGAGGGGAAATGAATCCCTTAGGGGTGTAGAGTTCGTACAGTTTCATAATTTTTACATTATTAAAAATGTTTCACCCTGTGAGAGTGAGACAGACAGAGAGCGAGAGAGAGCGATGGAAAAAATGTAGACTTTTAAAATGTGGACATCTTTCACATAAAGCAAAGCTCATCATCTTCATTTTTCTTCAGTGAATAAAGAGTCTCAAAGAAATAGCCTTAAAAAGTCTATTCTAATAACTATAAGAGGCACTTTAATGAAAGTGAGTAAAATGTCAGCTTTAATCAATAAAAATGTAATTCTTCCAGACATGAGCACGCCTCAGAGTTCAAAGTAGGCTAATAATGCTTTATTACAACAAATTAGGGTGGAGCAGTTATTACAGGCGTATTGAATCCATGTGAAAAAAACCACTTGTACGGAAAAGCCATAAAATTACATTTATTTAAAAGATCTAATTCTATCAGTCGCTTTCCTGAGATCACAGAGATGGGAGCACAAAGCACTGGAAAATTACAGCTTTGAAGTGACACTGATAAAATTAGTCTTGTATTGATAATGTTCTTAGATATGTCCTTATTCCGACTTCACATATTGAATGTCTAGAGGGGATTCATTTTCTAATATAAACCAATCCAAGGCCTTGGTCTGGGAATCAATCAACATTTTTCCTTAACTCTGGCTGACAATTAAAGTCTTCATGTTTATCTTCACCATTTTTAGCCCCACCCATTCAGGAAGCCTTCTCTATTTTGAAAGCCAGTACCATCATGCCATACAGCTCATACATCAATGATGTTTGTTGCTTGAACTGTATAATTATGAAGACATACAATTCATGAAGAGTTCTTCTATACTGTAATATATGTATACTGTAGCCTGTTTATATTGTACATCACAATACTGATATTCACCTTGTACAATATAGGCATATAATATGCATGTTAAAGAATGTTTCGAACTGTCCAGTACTCAAACTGTCCAGTATTACATCCTATTGTTATGGTTCACAAGGGAAATTCACACTGAGATTTACATCTCTTTTGTAAAGGGAAACTGAACTTATATACAGTTACAATGGCCCTATCACAAATATGGGACAGAGAATACAAATAATTGGTGGGAAGACCTACTATGTCATAGCTTCATAGAATGGGTGAACAGGATTTTAAAAAAATTGCACTCCTCAATTATATATGCAGTATAACAATCTATTTGGATGTCCCCCAATCAGTGTTACATTAAGCGGGACTAGCACTGTATTTACCTGGGAGGTAAACAAAACACATGTTTTTTTTTGTAACCCAGTGAACCGATGTATTAGATCTTAAGTGCTCCCCACATTCCCAATCTATACACATCAATCATATTTTACAATATGTACAATGGCCACACAAACTTGCACGCAAAACACAGTCCTCAAGAGCAGGCCTTCGGAAAAACCAGAAATCCAAAAAAAGAGTCAATTAGAGGAGTGGATCTCACCCACGATTCAGAGGCCTCCACAGTTGTGGGTCCTGTCCATTCAGGTATGTGTCCTTCTTTTCCTTTTTGGTTTTTTACAGGTATCCTTAGTTTTCCTTTCCTTTTTTTATTCCACACCGCCCAACGCCGCTCAATAGGGTCTGAATAGGCAATTATCACCCTTGTAGTCCCCTTGGTCCACAGGAAGGAGCTGGCTGGAGCAGGAAAGTCCACAATCTTCGCACACACCAAACATTTTTCCCTCCTTTATTTTCCTTCTTCCCCCCCATGCCCCAGAAATACTATTTTGTAAAAACCCCACCTCTATCATCAGGCTGTCTCTTAAAGGGGCAACAACATATCCAGTATGCAGCCTTTTGTTTATAAACCGGTTAACTTCAAAACATTTGCTCAGAATGGCACAAGACAAATAAAACAATCCCTCAAATCCCCAACCCATTTTAAAAGGTTCACCTTGCAAGAATTTCTTTAAATAACCATTATTTTTTTTGGGGTTGGGCAGAAACATAAAAACAACAAGCCTAAACTACTTTGTGGCAGTGTCACAGCGGTGCACTCCAGCCTGTAGAAATGGTAGGGTAAACTTGTGTATTCAAAGAGATACCAATGAAGTAGGTTTAGTAACATTAGCCTTGTGTATTCACAGAGATACTAGACATGTGTTGATGATTTTCCATGGGCTAATGAGTAGCCTGCTTTATGCTTTATGTTCCCATTAAAAATAAAATTTTGTTTGAGCCTAAATGTGTTCATAGCTTGAACAATAATTTCCAAGTTTGTCTTTACAAAATTATGACATCACTCATCCAGACAGAGCTGACCAAGGGCCGGCCTCATGTGAACAGTGACAGGGCGTGGCCTTATGTCCACCAGGCGGCACAGTAACCAGGCAACCTTATCAAAGCACTGGGAAGGTTGCCACAGAATTCTGACAAATTTTCAAGACTGTGAGTGGGAAAATGCAGGGAGCTTACTGTCTTTGGTTTCCATTCCTGCAAAGGAAATGATGTCACAGAATAAAAGATGGACCCTTGTGTGCAGAGCTGCATGTTTTTATTGGACACTGTGCAACAGGAACTAAGGCCGCCTAGCTGTAGAACATTTTAATCTGAGATTATGAGGCACTGCAATGCCAAGGCCAGAAGTCTGGCTTTTCTCTGTCATGGGAAAAATAGGGATATCTGTTTCTGCCATAGTTTAAATTCACTCTTCATTAATGCATGGCTCTGAAGTTTATGGCTTTCCATTGAAAACTTCTTTTCCTAGAAGCAGAAATGAATACATTGTCAAAGATCTAGTAAGCTATACTTGTCATTCAGACAGTAAATGGTTTTGAAGGACAAAAGCAAAATGAAACATTTTTACATTTTTATCAGATTCCCCTCAGTTTTTTTTTCTGTTCAACTCATCTAAAAACGTTTACAAAATGTGAAATCAAAGAGTTAACCCTTTGAGGAGAGGATATAGAATAAATGGATACACACACACACACACACACACTCCACAAAGGTATATGATAAAGATAAATTATAAATGTACAGTTATATGAAATACATGCACTGCCCAGGTAATAATTGTTGGTTTCTGGAAAATTCTCAGAATGCTAGAGCAAATGTTCCCATGATGAAAATTTTGTCCAGATTTCTTCATGTCCCAGGAATGCCTCCACCATCTCAGCTCAGCTTATTTCATGCATCCACTACCATACCATTTCAGCTCATCAATATCACTGAGCTCTCGGTGATCATTATGTCACATTCAAGTCTTTAAGTGGCCTCTAAAAAAATCTATTTTTCCACACTTTTTCATAAGGTTTCACAATTAATAATAATCTGAAAGTAGTCTGCCAGTAGTCAAACACCTTATGGTGCATTTGGAGTTTTTTTCAAGAAGCTATTTTTTGTTGATTTTGTCGGTGGTATTTGAATCATTTCTGAACTGGAATATGAAACGATGTGAGAAAAAAGTATGTAACCAATGAGAACAGTGTAGGGTCCCTAGCAAGCGTCTCTACCAATGTGCACTCGCTCACCCTGACATCATCAGTGAGCGCGTTTTGAACAGTCTAACTGCTCAAGACCGCCCATGTGTGCTACAGCACACCAATACTGTAGCGCCAGAAACACGCAAAGGGCAATAAAACCTAAGTAATTAAAGGACAGACAAACTCTCTCTCCACCCCTCCTTCTTGCCCTTTTCTTGACTCTACCTCTTCTTGCTCCCTTCCACCCCTAGCGTACGGAACACATGCAAGAAACTTTTTTCTCCAGGTCTGCGCTTCGTCTCGGAGGCATGCGCTCAACCGTCCTGCACAGCATGAAACATGACTGGCCTACTCCACATGCTGGAACCTCAGCTGTCCTGCCTGGTACACTGAATCATTATTTTAGCTTGCTTCGCAGCAGCTGAAACTCCTGAACAACGGTGAACCAAATCATCCGATCCAGACATGCAAACTCTGACGACGTGCCTTTTGGAAAGTTCAGCTGCGGGATTCTTTCATTATATCTTCCACAAACAGGAATTTACAGTTTTTTTATAACTTTCTTAACTGGGATCTATGCATGCGATCTCTACAACGACTAACACGATATATTCGGTTGCCCTCCAAATCTGACACAGTAGCTGTGTAATTTGGAGTATTATTAAGCGCTGTGCACGTTACCGACACGTGCACAAACAGACAGGAACACGCCTATCGTTCTCAACCCATGCACCCTCTCACACATGCGCACATACACACTTTCCTTAGAGTGATAGAAACTGTCTAGTTACCGCTAACAGGCGTCTTCCTCCACGCAAATTAGCACACTGCTAAGAGGCTTCTTCCTCTGTGCAGATTAGTGCGCCGCTAACATACTTCTTCCTCTGCGCAGATTAGCGCACCGCTAACAGGTTTCTTCCTCCGCGCAAGTTAGCACACTGCTAAGAGGCTTCTTCCTCTGCGCAGATTCGCGCACCGCTAACAGGCTTCTTCCTCTGCGCAGATTAGCACACTGCTAAGAGGCTTCTTCCTCTGCGCAGATTAGCGCACCGCTAACAGGCTTCTTCCTCTGCGCAGATTAGCGCACCGCTAAGAGGCTTCTCCCTCTGTGCAGATTAGTATAATGCTAACAGGTTTCTGCCTCTGCATTCACCAACCTACTCATCCCAAAAGTGGCTCAAACTGAAATGATTTAAAGTGTGTCATTTCCATCCTTATAATATAGCATGTAACTGCTTGCCGAGAAAGCCAGAGCAGAGCGGGTATTTGCTGACATAAGATGCTCAGGATTGCAGAGTAGCAAGGTCTTAAGGGTCCCCTCCAATTTGATGGATCTTTTAAGATGGGGGACACTCAGCAGGGTGGTTGTGGCTGTGGACTGATTAGTGTTGGTGGCCTAAATTCAGCGTAATTGACACGTGGGTTTTGGATTCCTGAAAACTCAAGATCAATGGGATGGCCTGTATTTCACCTCATTTTTACAGGTCAGCTCCAGTCTGACCCTTTGGACTACACACACTGCAGAAGTCCAATAATGAGCTCTGGCCAAGTGCAGGGCTGCTGAAGTGCAATGCTGGGACCTCCTGGGCCTCAGCATAAAGATATGCCCCTAAAACTACTCCATGTAGCCGCTTGGGTTTCAGCTACTTCACTGAGACATTCGATGAGTGCCAAACACCACAGGACAGTAAAAAATGAATATTTGTATATAATGTCCTCACTGTTTTATAGAATTTAACTCAGCTTCATTATACTAATGCATTTGCTTTAGCCTTACGCTGTTAACACTATCTCACACCGGCTCATTTGAGCTGAAGTAACGGCACCATCCTGTGAATTAGCCAAATGGCGATCCAAGATGTAATTAAATATTTCACATTCTCGCAAATCAATAGCTGTATGGCACTGATTAAATCGATGAACAAAAGAAAGCTTAATGAGAAACACAGGCCATCTAGCTCATCGAGACTGGCATGCACCCCAGACAGCACAGGACTGCTGTACTTGTTCAATGTTAAAGCTATAGCTGTTGAGCTGGTTATATCTAAGCCCTTGCTTATGTATGAGGAAGTAAAAACAAAGGACATGCTTTGTGCTCAGACTTTTATATTATCATATTCTTATGCATACACACAAAACCTGAAAATCTAACATGGCAACGGAAATATTTAAGAGGAATTTTACTCATATTCAGGTTTTTACTGTCCTTCATCTTGAAGTCCTGTTCCCTGTCATCTGCTGTCTCACTACACTCAATGCTGTAAAATACAAAGGCTTTAACAAGGTTATTAAAACCTCTATAAAGGATATTTCCACAGAGGCACAGCAGTGCAAAAAAGGGCAAAGAAAATATTCTAACCCAACGCCACAGCATAGTGTAGTTTGGCTAGTGCCTGGGTCTAACAAATGTGCCCTTAAAATGGAGGACCTAGGAAAAGGACCGATTACATGTTACGGATGAATCACAAGCAGATTTTCCATACAATACACTGCCAAAAATCTGGTGTTGCTAGGCTATTGTTATCCCCCCAGAACCAAACAACATGTAATTAGCCACCAACATTAATCAGAAAACCAATGAATAAAATGTGCCTGAAAAAATCTCATACTTTCAAGGCTGACCAGTTCATTCATCCACTGGCTTATGACTATGATGAAGAAGAACATGTTCATTCAGCATCACCTCCACCAGAGAGGTGGGAGAGCACTCGGCATGAGTGCCATGCTGGATCTTGAAAGTTGAAATTTGAAACGGCTCTTGAATTCAGAAATGCATGGTAGGAATACTAAGCAGATTCTGCCCGTGAATTTTTATAAACATGGTGCGTGAAATTGTCTGATAAGGCATAAAAGCCCTTTGAAAAGATTGTCTGTTACTGGGCTGCTACATTTCTTTTGCTCTGCTTGTTAAATAATGAATGTCAAATTAGACTGCTACTGACAGTTTATAATCATGTTCAAATTATACAGTTAAGTTTTTCAGATGAAAATATATTAAATATTCTTTGATCATTTTGTTGCAAGCCCATTTTTGTGACACAACATTTATTTTGCATCCTTTATATTGACATATATTACTTTTTGCTCTGGTAGAGAGACAGATTCCTTCAGTCCTTGTAATACGAGACGGCCTTGCATCTAACATCTTAATCATCAAAAGCTGTTATGGTACAGAAAGGGGTTGTATTCATAAATTAATTCAATTCGTGATGAGTTGTACCAAATCCAAAACAAGTCACTCATCTTTATGGTGTTATTAATCTTTTCTTTTTTTCTTTCCTTTCTGTTTCCACGAATCCATCTTAATAGCACAGCAGGGAGACAGGATTCTTATCAAACCACAGATGACTGTCACTTGTTTCAGGCTCAGATATTTTTGTGGGTTACAGAGGGGGAGGTGCTGTAACACTGGTGTAAGGGTGAGAGGGGTTACTGAGGGGGAGGTGCTGTAACACTAGTGTGAGGGTAAGAGGGGTTACTGAGGGGGAGGTGCTGTAACACTAGTGTGAGGGTAAGAGGGGTTACTGAGGGGGAGGTGCTGTTACACTGGTGTGAGGGTGAGAGGGGTTACTGAGGGGGAGGTGCTGTAACACTGGTGTGAGGGTGAGAGGGATTACGGAGGGGTTGCTGCTGTAACACTGGTGTGAGGGTGAGAGGGGTTCCTGAGGGTAAGGTGCTGTTACACTGGTGAGAGGGTGAGAGGGGTTACTGAGGGTAAGGTGCTGTAACACTGGTGTGAGGGTGAGAGGGGTTACTGAGGGGGAGGTGCTGTAACATTGGTGTGAGGGTGAGAGGGGTTACTGATGGAGGGGCTGTAACACTGGTGTGAGGGTGAGAGGGGTTACTGAGGGGGAGGTGCTGTAACACTGGTGTCCGGGTTAGAGAGGTTACTGAGGGGGAAGTTCTGTCACACTGGTGTGAGGGTGAGAGGGGTTACTGAGGGTAAAGTGCTGTAACAGTGCTGTTAGGGTTAAGAGGGGTTACTGAGGGTAAGGTTCTGTAGCACTGGTGTGAGGGTGAGAGGGGTTACTGAGGGTGAGGAGCTGTAACAATGGTGAGAGGGTGAGAGGGGTTACTGAGGGAGGTGCTGTAACACTGGTGTGAGGGTGAGAGGGGTTACTGAGGGTAAGGTGCTGTAACACTGGTGAGAGGGTGAGAGGGGTTACTGAGGGAGGTGCTGTAACACTGGTGTGAGGGTGAGAGGGGTTACTGCGGAAACTGATAGGTATTGTGTCAGCATGTGCCCTTTAGCCCAAAGTTAAATGCAAGTGCTTATTTCTATCTTCATGCACACAGTTTATCGTGAGTGCAGCAATCACAAGCATTACCAAACCGTTTTTGCAGAGCAAAAGCATAACACTCCTATCCAACTGTAAGTAAAAGTATTAGTCGTAAAAGTGAAATAAAGAAGTAAAAAGTAAAATATAAGAGAAAATTAATCAATCCCAGCCTGTGTATTTGTTCACTGGATGTCTAAATATTTCATTTATGTGCAATATCTCAATGCACTGGATACTGTACATATTGTAGCTGGGGAATGGTTTAATTTCCTGCATGATACTTTATTATAAATGATCAGTCAGTTTCAGTATGAAATATGACCATGCTCTCTCTAGCAAAGAAAGGATTTGTATTCTTTGATACTGTTTTCACTCCAGTATTATGTTACACTGTTTATGATCTCAAATCATTTCTTTGGAGCATTCATTTTATCACATGTGGACAAACATCTGCTGAGATAGTATTCTGAGATCCAAAACAATTCAATCATTCAAAATACAGGTGCCTGCTTGCTGGGACATAGTGTTCCCACAGTTCCTCTGCTGAGTACTGAAACTATTTCTACCAGCTCTCCAGTTTATGGTTGTTTGAAATATGATAGAAATCGCTTTATTTTTTTGAATACTGAAACCTTGTTGATATGAGGGGTGAGAATGACACAGGATCGTTAATTCAGGTCACGTCTATTCCTGCTCTTTGAGTTTACTGTCTTTATGAGCATAAAGTGGAGCCTTACTGTCACATGGGTGGGTTTGACCGAAGCTGGACTTTAACCTATACTTGTCTTTTGACTCACTGTTGAATGGAAGTATTCATGTCCATCTTCAAGAATGCAATTTGGCAATTCAGCAATCATAAGAATTCACTCACCATTTTGTATCAGTGAAGATGAAAATGGACAGCTGAATTTAGTAGTTAGTCAAAGTTAAGGAAAATGTTGATTGAATGCTGGCCCAAGTAGTGTATAACCCTAAGGAGATGAAAGACAGACAGGATTTAATTGCATCCACCTTAAAGGACAGTCTATTTTCCCACCTATGATTTTTCGTTTCCAGACTCTCCTAAGTAATACATTTTCCCAGTTCCCTGTACTTCCCCTGAACACTGTTTGCTTGGAATATTTTTCAGTGACTTTTACAGAGCTAAGAAACGCTCCAGGTCTGTTTGGTGAAGCTTTCTCATCATAATGCATACCAACCAAATTGGAATCTATGCAGAGTCATATCTAATGTTCTGGAAAAGTTTTCGGGATTGGCAAATGGTTGAGTAAGGTGCCATAATAAGATGGGATATGTGGAGACAGAGAGTGGAGCTGCCGTTGGAAGTGTTTGCATTAATACCAAGGGCTGAAATCGTGATATCACAGCCTGACATTGAGTAAATAATGAATAATGTAATTTTTTCTTCGTGCCCTTAATGTCTTTGATTTTTGTTTTGGAATGACTGTGCTGTGGGTTAACTCGGCCCAGGCTGTGGGAAGCTTCTGCAGTACTGTAGCCTGTTGTTTTGCATTCGACTGTAAAAGACTCCCATAATTCCCTCTGCTCCACAGGGGGAGATATGAGCCTGCTGAATGGGTGAGGCCACAGGACCTGAGCCAGAGTGAACACACACACACACACACACACACACACACACACACACACACACACACACACACACACACACACACACACACACACACACACACACACACACACACACACACACACACACACACACACACACACAGGGAGGGAGGTGTTGAATCGTGTTAAATATCCAGCTATAAAACTGAGGTTGAGTGATAACAGCATTAATGTTAAGGAGACATTTGGGATTGTTTCACTCAAGGAAAAGCTGAGGTCTCAATCTGCAGACGTATGCACTGCAGGTCACATGATGCTGTCTCCATATGTGTCAACTAAACTTACAGGCCCTTTCTTTATTAACCAGCTTATATCTCCCTATTTTTCTCTGCTGTTTCAGTCTGGAACACCCAGCCAGTATCAATATGCTTATACAAGCTCTGCATTTGTAAATCACTTTATCACAAATTTAATCTACGAAATAAAGAGAGGCAGCGAGAGACACTTTAGGAGAGACACTTTCCATTGACCCATATCCAGCTCAACAGGCTTATCCAACAGGTATACACAACTTATCCTCACTTGTGCAAGCTGTGTCCATCACTCCTCAGGCTCCAACTTTATTCTGTGCTGTCAGTTTTCTTTTGCTTCTCATTCACTGATGTTCCGATAATCCACTGGGGGTCAACTGCAAAATCCTCAGGGCCAGAAGTGACCCCACCCCGAGAGGACCCACTCATCCTCAGTGACCCTGCCCCCACAGGGCCCCCACAGGGACCCCTCGTACTCAGTGGCCCTGCCCCCACAGGACACCCACAGGACCCCCTCATACTCAGTGACCCTGCCCCCACAGGGCCCCCACAGGACCCCGTCATACTCAGTGACCCTGCCCCCACAGGATCCCCACAGGACCCCCACAGGACCCCCTCATCCTCAGTGACCCTGCCCCCACAGGGCCTCCACATACTCAGTGAACCCTGCCTCAACAGCAACCCCTCATACTCAGTGACCCTGCCCCCACAGGATACCCACAGGACCCCCACAGGACCCCTTCATTCTCAGTGACCCTGTCCCCACAGGATCCCCAGAGGACCCTCTCATCCTCACTGACCCTGCCTCCAAAGGGCCCCCACAGGACCCCCTCATACTCAGTGACCCTGCCCCCACAGGATCCCCCCACAGGACCCCCTCCTGAGTGACGCTGCCCCCACAGGATTCCCACAGGACCCCTCATCCTCAGTGACCCTGTCCCCACAGGATCCCCAGAGGACCCTCTCATCCTCAGTGACCCTGCCCCCAAAGGGCCCCCACAGGGCCCCCTCATACTCAGTGACCCTGCCCCCACAGGGCTCCCACAGGACCCCCTCATCCTCAGTGATACTGCCCTCCCACAGGGCCCCCTCACACTCAGTGCCCCTGCCTCCAAAGAACCCACACAGGACCCCCTCATACTCAGTGACCCTACACCTACAGGGCTCCTACATGGACCCCTCATACTCAGTGACCCTGTCCCCACAGGGCCCCCACAGAACCCCCTCATCCTCATTGGTGATACTGCCCCCACAGGGCCCCACAGGGCCCCCTCATACTCAATGCCCCTTGCTCCAAAGAGCCCACACAGGACCCCCTCATCCTCAGTGCCCCTGCTTCCAAAGAGCCCACACAGGACCCCCTCATACTCTGTGCCCCTGCCCCCACAGGGCCCCCACAGGACCCCCTCATACTCAATTACCCTGCCCCCACAAGGCCCCCACACGGCCACCTCATCCTCAGTGATACTGCCCTCACAAGGGCCCCACAGGACCCCTCATACTCAGTGACCCTGCCCCCACTGGGCCCCCACAGGACCCCTCATCCTCAGTGACCCTGCCCCACATGGCCCCCACAGGACCCCCTCATACTCAGTGACCCTGCCTCCAAGGGCCCCACAGGACCACCTCATCCTCAGTGATACTGCCCCCAGAGGGCCCCACAGGACCCCCTCATACCTCTGTGCCCCTGCCTCCACAGGGCCCCCACAGGACCCTCATCCTCAGTGATACTGTCCCCAGAGGGCCCCACAGGACCTCATACTCAGTTACCGTGCCCCCACAGGTCCCCCCTACAGGCCACCTCATCCTCAGTGATACTGCCCCCACAAGGCCCCCACTGGACCCCCTCATACTCAGTGCCCTGCCCCCACTGGGCCCCCACAGGACCCCCTCATCCTCAGTGATACTGCCCCCACAGGCCCCCTCATACTCAGTGCCCCTGCCTCCAAAGAGCCCACACAGGACCCCCTCATACTCAGTGACCCTACACCTACAGGGCTCCTACTGGGACCCCTCATACTCAGTGACCCTGTCCCCACAGGGCCCCCACAGAACCCTCATCCTCATTGATACTGCCCCCAGGGCCCCCACAGGGCCCCCTCATACTCAATGCCCCTTGCTCCAAAGAGCCCACACAGGACCCCCTCATACTCAGTGCCCTGCCCCCACAGGGCCCCCACAGGACCCCCTCATTCTTAGTGATGCTGCACCCACAGGGCCCCCACAGGAACCCCTCATACTCAGTAACCCTGCCCCACAAGGCCCCCACAGGGCCACCTCATCCTCAGTGATACTGCCCCCACAAGGCCCCCACAGGACCCCCTCATACTCAGTGGCCCTGCCCCCACAGGGCCCCCACAGGACCCCCTCATCCTCAGTGACCCTGCCCCTATAGGGCCCCACAGGACCCCCTCAAACTCAGTGACCCATCCTCCCACGGGCCCCCACAGGCCCCTCATAGTCAGTAACCCTGCCCCACAAGGCCCCCACAGGGCCACTCATCCTCAGTGACCCTGCCTCCCACATGGCCCCCACAGGACCCCCTCATACTCAGTGAACCTGCCCCCACAGGGCCGCCACAGGATCCCCTCATCCTCAGTGATACTGCCCCAGAGGGCCACACAGGACCCCTCATCCTCAGTAACCCTGCCCCCACAAGGCCCCCACAGGCCACCTCATCCTCAGTTATACTGCCCACAAAGGCCTCCACAGGACCCCTCATCCTCAGTGCCCTGCCCCCACAGGGCTCCCACAGGACCCCTCAAACTCAGTGACCCTGCCCCCAGAGGGCCCCCACAGGACCCCTCATACTCAGTGCCCCTGCCCCCACAGGGCCGCCACAGGACCCCTCATCCTCAGTGATACCCTGCCCCCCAGAGGGCCCCCACAGGACGCCCTCATACTCAGTAACCCTGCCCTCACAAGGCCCCCACAAGACCCCCACATACTCAGTGACCCTGCCCCCACAGGGCCCCTAAAGGACCCCCTCATCCTCAGTGATACTGCCCCCACAGGGCCCCCACAGGACCCCCTCATACTCAGTAACCCTGCCCCCACAGGGCCCCACAGGGCCACCTCATTCTCAGTGATACTGCCTCCACAGGGCCCCCACAGGACCCCCTCATACTCAGTGGCCCTGCCCCCACTGGGCCCCCACAGGACCCTCATCCTCAGTGACCCTGCCCACAGGGCCCACAGGACTTCCTCAAACTCAGTGACCCTGCCTCCACCGGGCCCCCACAGGACCTCCTCAAACTCAGTAACCCTGCCCCCACAAGGCCCCACAGGCCACCTCATCCTCAGTGATACTGCCCCAGAGGCCCCCACAGGACCCCCTCATACTCTGTGACCCTGCCCCCACAGGGCCCCCACAGGACCCCTCATCCTCAGTGATACTGTCCCCAGAGGTCCCCCACAGGACCCCCTCATACTCAGTTACCTGCCCCCACAAGGCCCCCACACGGCCACCTCATCCTCAGTGATACTGCCCACAAGGCCCCCCACTGGACCCCCTCATACTCAGTGCCCCTGCCCCCACAGGGCCCCACAGGACCCTCATCCTCAGTGACCCTGCCCCACATGGCCCCACAGGACCCCTCATCCTCAGTGATACTGCCCCACAGGCCCCCTCATACTCAGTGCCCCTGCCTCCAGAGAGCCCCACAGGACCCCCTCATACTCAGTGACCCTACACCTACAGGGTTCCTACAGGCCCCACATACTCAGTGATACTGCCCCACAGGGCCCCCACAGGACCTCATACTCCAGTGATACTGCCCCCACATGGCCTCCAAAGGACCCCCTTATCCTAAGTGATACTGCCCACAGGGCCCCACAGGACCCCCCTCATACTCAGTGCCCCTCACCACAGGGCCCCACAGGACCCTCATCCTCAGTGATACTGCCCCAGAGGGCCCCCACAGGGCCCTCATACTCAGTAACCCTGTTCCTCACAAGGCCCCCTACAGGACCCCTCATCCTCAGTGATACTGCCCCCACAGGGCCCTCATACTCAGTGCCCCTGTCTCCAAAAAGCCCACAGAGGACCCTCATCCTCAATGCCCCTGCCTCCAAAGAGCCCACACAGGATCCCCCTCATAATCAGTGACCCTGCCCTACAGGGCTCCCACAGGGACCCCTCATACTCAGTTACCTGCCCCCAGAGGGCTCCACAGGGCACCCTCAAACTCAGTGCCCCTGCCTCCAAAGAGCCCACACAGGACCCCCTCAAACTCAGTGACCCTGCCCCCACAGGGCCCCAACAGGACCCCTCATACTCAGTGCCCTGCCCCCACAGGGCCCCCACAGGACCCCTCATCCTCAGTGATGCTGCCCCACAGGGCCCCCACAGGGCCCTCATCCTCAGTGATACTGCCCCCTGAGGGCCCCACAGGACCCCCTCATACACAGTAACCCCTGCCCCCACAGGCCCCCACAGGACCCTCATCCTCAGTGACTCTGCCCCCCACATGGCCCCCACAGGACCCTCATACTCAATGCCCTTGCTCCAAAGAGCCCACACAGGACCCTCATCCTCAGTGCCCTGCCTCCAAAGAGCCACACAGGACCCCTCATACTCTGTGCCCCTGCCCCCACAGGGCCCCCACAGGACCCTCATCCTCAGTGATGTTGCCCAACAGGGCCCCTCCACAGGACCCTCATACTCAGTAACCCTGCCCACAAGGCCCCCACAGGGCCACCTCATCCTCAGTGATACTGCCCCACAAGGCCCCCACAGGACCCCTCATACTCAGTGCCCCAGCCCCCACAGGGCCCCCACAGGACCCCTCATGCTCAGTGACCCTGCCCCAGAGGGCCCCACAGGACCCCCTAAAACTCAGTGACCCTGCTCTCCACTGGGCCCCTACTGAACCCCCTGATATTCAGTGACCCTGCCCCCACAAGGCCCCCACAGGGCCCCTTATACTCAGTGACACTGCCCCACAGGGCCCCCCATACATCAGTGCCCTGCCCCACAGGGCCCTAAAGGACCCTAATCTTCAGTGATACTGCCCCACAGGGCCCCACAAGACCCTCATACTCAGTAACACTGCCCCCACAAGGCCTCCACAGGGCCACCTCATTCTCAGTGATACTGCCCCACAAGGCCCCCACAGGACCCTCATACTCAGTTCCCCTGCCCCACAGGGCTCCACAGGGCCCCCTCATACTCAGTAACCCTGCCCCCACAAGGCCCCCCACAACACCCCCACATACTCAGTGACCCTGCCCCCACATGGCCCCCACAGGACCTCTCATACTCAGTGCCCCTGCCCCACAGGGCCCCTACAGGACCCCTCACCCTCAGTGATACTGCCCCCAACAGGGCCCCCACAGGACCCTCATCCTCAGTAACCCTGCCCCCACAAGGCCCCACAGGGCCACCTCATCCTCAGTGATACTGCCCACACAAGGCCTCCACAGGACCCTCATACTCAGTGCCCCTGCCCCCACAGGGCCCCTACAGGACCCTCAAACTCAGTGACCCTGCCTCCAGAGGGGCCCCACAGGACCCCCTCATACTCAGTAACCCTGCCCCACAAGGCCCCCACAGAGCCACCTCATTCTCAGTGATACTGCCCCCAGCGGGCCCCCACAGGACCCCTCATACTCTGTGCCCTGCACCCCACAGGGCCGCCACAGGACCCCTCATCCTCAGTGATACTGCCCCCAGAGGGCCCCCACAGGACGCCCTCATACTCAGTAACCCTGCCCCCACAAGGCCCCCACAGGGCCACCTCATTCTCAGTGATACTGCCCCACAAGGCCCCCAGGACCCTCATACTCAGTGGCCCTGCCCACTGGGCCCCCACAGGACCCCCTCATCCTCAGTGACCCTGCCCCTACAGGGCCCCACAGGACCCCTCCAAACTCAGTGACCCTGCCTCCACCGGGCCCCCACAGTACCTCCTCATACTCAGTGCCCCTACCCCCACAGGGAGCCTAAAGGACCCCCTCATTCTCAGTGATACTGCCCCACAGGGCCCCCACAGGACCCCTCATACTCAGTAACCCTGCCCCCACAAGGCCCCACAGGGCCACCTCATTCTCAGTGATACTGCCCCACAAGGCCCCCCAGGACCCTCATACTCAGTGGCCCTGCCCCCACTGGGCCCCACAGGACCCCTCATCCTCAGTGACCCTGCCCCACAGGGCCCCCACAGGACCCCTCAAACTCAGTGACCCTGCCTCCACCGGGCCTCTACAGGATCCCCTCATACTCAGTAACCCTGCCCCCACAAGGCCTCCACAGGGCCACCTCATACTCTGTGCCCCTGCCCTCACAGGGCCCCCACAGGACCCCCTCATCCTCAGTGATACTGCCCCCAGAGGGCCCCCACAGGACCCCCTCATACTCAATTACCCTGCCCCCACAAGGCCCCCACACGGCCACCTCATCCTCAGTGATACTGCCCTCACAAGGCCCCCACAGGACCCCCTCATACTCAGTGACCCTGCCCCCACAGGGCCCCCACAGGACCCCCTCATCCTCAGTGACCCTGCCCCCACATGGCCCCCACAGGACCCCTCAAACTCAGTGACCCTGCCTCCACAGGGCCCCACAGGACCCCCATCATACTCAGTAACCCTGCCCCCACAAGGCCCCCACAGAGCCACCTCTTTCTCAGTGATACTGCCCCCAGAGGGCCCCCACAGGACCCTCATACTCTGTGCCCTGCCTCCACAGGGCCCCCACAGGACCCTCATCCTCAGTGATAATGTCCCCAGAGGGCCCCCACAGGACCCTCATACTCAGTTACCGTGCCCCACAAGGCCCCCACACGGCCACCTCATCCTCAGTGATACTGCCCCACAAGGCCCCCACTGGACCCCTCATACTCAGTGCACCTGCCCCCACAGGGCCCCAGCAGACCCCCTCATCCTCAGTGACCCTGCCCCACATGGCCCCCACAGGACCCCTCATCCTCAGTGATACTGCCCCCACAGGGCCCCTCATACTCAGTGCCCCTGCCTCCAGAGAGCCCACACAGGACCCCCTCATACTCAGTGACCCTACACCCACAGGTTCCCACAGGACCCCACATACTCAGTGACACTGCCCCGCAGGGCCCCCACACGACCCCCTCATACTCAGTGATACTGCCCCTCTACATGGCCTCCACAGGACCCCCTCATCCTAAGTGATACTGCCCCACAGGGCCCCACAGGACCCCCTCATACTCAGTGCCCCTGGCCCCACAGGGCCCCCAGGACCCCCCACAGGACCCTCATCCTCAGTGACACTGAACCCACAGGGCCCCTACAGGGCCCCTCATACTCAGTGACCCTGCCTCCACCGGGCCCCTACAGGACCCCCTCATATTCAGTGACCCTGCCCCACAGGACCCCACAGGGACCCCTCATACTCAGTTACCCTGCCCCCAGAGGGCTCCCACAGGGCACCTCAAACTCAGTGCCCTGCCCCCACAGGGCCCCCACAGGACCCTCATCCTCGGTGATACTGCTGCCCCAGAGGGCCCCTACAGGACCAACTCATCCTCGGTGATACTGCCCCAGAGGGCCCCCACAGGACTCCTCATACTCAGTGACCCTACACCTACAGGGCCCCTACAGGGACCCTCATACTCAGTTACCCTGTCCCCACAGGCCCCCCACAGAACCCTCATCCTCATTGATACTGCCCCACAGGGCCCCCACAGGGCCCCATACTCAATGCCCTTGCTCCAAAGAGCCCACAGGACCCTCATCCTCAGTGCCCCTGCCTCCAAAGAGCCCACACAGGACCCTCATACTCTGTGCCCCTGCCCCCACAAGGCCCCCACAGGACCCCTCATCCTCAGTGATGCTGCCCCACAGAGGGCCCCCACAGGACCCCTCATACTCAGTGCCCTGCCCCCACAGGGCCCCTACAGGACCCTCTTCCTCAGTGACACTGCCCCAAGAGGGCCCCCACAGGACCCCTAAAACTCAGTGACCCTGCCTCCACTGGGCCCCCACGGAACCCCTGATATTCAGTGACACTGCCCCACAGGGCCCCCACATACTCATTGCCCTGCACCCCACAGGGCCCCTAAAGGACCCCCTAATCCTCAGTGATACTGCCCCCACAGGCCCCCACAAGACCCTCATACTCAGTAACACTGCCCCCACAAGGCCCCCACGGGCCACCTCATTCTCAGTGATACTGCCCCACAAGGCCCCACAGGACCCCTCATACTCAGTGACCCTGCCCCCACAGGCCTCCCACAGGGCCCCTCATACTCAGTAACCCTGCCCCCACAAGGCCCCCACAACACCCCCACATACTCAGTGACCCTGCCCCCACATGGCCCCCACAGGACCCCCTTATACTCAGTGATACTGCCCCCACAGGGCCCCTACAGGACCCCTCATCCTCAGTGATACTGCCCCCACAGGGCCCCACAGGACCCCCTCATCCTCAGTAACCCTGCCCCACAGGACCCCACAGGATCCCCTCATCCTCAGTGATACTGCCCCCACAAGACCCCCACAGGACCCTCATACTCAGTGCCCCTGCCCCCACAAGGCCCCCACAACACCCTCATACTCAGTGACCCTGCCCCCACATGGCCCCCACAGGACCCTCATACTCAGTGCCCCTGCCCCCACAGGGCCCCACAGGACCCCTCATCCTCAGTGATACTGCCCCTCAAGGCCCCACAGGCCACCTCATCTCAGTGATACTGCCCCCACAAGGCCCCCACAGGACCCCCTCATACTCAGTGCTCCCTGCCCCCACAGGGCCCCCAAAGGACCCTCATGCTCAGTGACCCTGCCCCCCAGAGGGCCCCCACAGGACCCCTAAAACTCAGTGACCCTGCCTCCACTGGGCCCCAGGAACCCCCTGATATTCAGTGACCCTGCCCCACAAGGCCCCCACAGGCCCCCTTACACTCAGTGACACTGCCCCCACAGGGCCCCCACATACTCAGTGCCCCTGCCCCCACAGGCCCCTAGAGGACCCCCTAATCCTCAGTGATACTGCCCACAGGGCCCCCACAAGACCACCTCATACTCAGTAACACTGCCCCCACAAGGCCTCCACAGGGCCACCTCATTCTCAGTGATACTGCCCCCACAAGGCCCCCACAGGACCCCCTCATACTCAGTTCCCCTGCCCCCACAGGGCCCACAGGGCCCTCTCATACTCAGTAACCCTGCCCCCACAAGGCCCCACAACACCCCCACATACTCAGTGACCCTGCCCCCACATGGCCCTCACAGGACCCTTATACTCAGTGATACTGCCCCCACAGGGCCCCTACAGGACCCCCTCACCCTCAGTGACCTTGCCCACAGGGCCCCACAGGACCCCTCATCCTCAGTAACCCTGCCCCCACAGGCCCCACAGGGCCACCTCATACTCAGTGATACTGCCCCACACAAGGCCTCCACAGGACCCCCTCATACTCAGTGCCCCTGCCCCCACAGGGCCCCACAGGACCCCTCATACTCAGTAACCCTGCCTCCAAGAGCCCCCACAAGGTAACCCTGCCCCCACAGGCCACCTCATTCTCAGTGATACTGCCCCCAGAGGGCCCCACAGGACCCTCATACTCTGTGCCCTGCCCCCACAGGGCCCCACAGGACCCTCATCCTCAGTGATACTACCCCCAGAGGGCCCCACAGGACGCCCTCATACTCAGTAACCCTGCCCTCACAAGGCCCCACAAGACCCCACATACTCAGTGACCCTGCCCCCACATGGCCCCACAGGACCTCCTCATACTCAGTGCCCTGCCCCCACAGGGCCCCCTAAAGGACCCCCTCATACTCAGTGATACTGCCCAAACAGGGCCCCCACAGGACCCCCTCATACTCAGTAGCCCTGCCCCCACAAGGCCCCACAGGGCCACCTCATTCTCAGTGATACTGCCCCACAAGGCCCCCCAGGATCCCCTCATACTCAGTGGCCCTGCCCCCACTGGGCCCCCACAGGACCCCTCATCCTCAGTGACCCTGCCCCCACAGGGCCCCCACAGGACCCCCTCAAACTCAGTGACCCTGCCTCCACAGGGCCCCCACAGGACCCCTCATACTCAGTAACCCTGCCCCCAAGGCCCCCACAGGGCCACCTCATCCTCAGTAATACTGCCCCCAGAATGCCCCACAGGACCACCTCATACTCTGTGCCCCTGCCCTCACAGGGCCCCCACAGGACCGCCTCATCCTCAGTGACACTGCCCCCACAGGGCCCCACAGGACCCTCATACTCAGTGACCCTGCCTCCAAGGCCCCTACAGAACCCCCTCATATTCAGTGACCCTGCCCCACAAGGCCCCCACAGGGCCCCTTATACTCAGTGACCCTGCCCCCACAGGGCCCCCACAAGGCCCCCTCATACTCAGTGACCCTGCCCCCACAGGGCCCCACAGGACCCCTCATCCTCAGTGACACTGCCCCACAGGGCCCCCACAGGACCCCCTCATACTCAGTGACCCTGCCTCCACAAGGCCCCCTACAGGACCCCTCATATTCAGTGACCCTGCCCCACAGGGCCCCACAGGACCCCCTCATACTCAGTGACCCTGCCCCAGAGGGCCCCCACAGGCCCCCTCATACTCAGTGACCCCAGCCCCCACAGGGCCCCTACATTACCCCCTCATCCTCAGTGATACTGCCGCCACAGGGCCCCCACAGGACCCCCTCATACTCAGTGACCCTGCCCCACAGGGCCCCCACAAGGCCCCCTCATACTCAGTGACCCTGCCCCCACAGGGCCCCTAAAGGACCCCCTCATCCTCAGTGATACTGCCCCCACAGGTCCCCACACGACCCCCTCATACTCATTGGCCCTGCCCCCACAAGGCCACCGCAGGGCCACCACATCCTCAGTGGTACTGGCCCCACAAGAGCCCCACAGGACCCCCTCATACTCAGTGCCCCTGCCCCACAGGGCCCCCACAGGACCCCCTCATCCTCAGTGATACTGCCCCCACTGGGCCCCCACAGGACCCCCTCATACTCAGTGACTCTGCCCCCACAGGGCTCCCACAGGGCCCCTCATACTCAGTTACTTTGCCCCCACAGGGCCCCACAGGACCCCCTCAAACTCAGTGACCCTGCGTCCACCGGGCCCCCACAGGACCCCTCATCCTCAGTGATACTGCCCCCCCAGAGGCCCCCTCATACTCAGTGCCCCTGTCTCCAAAAAGCCCACAGAGGACCCCCTCATCCTCAGTGCCCCTGCCTCCAAAGAGCCCACACAGGACCCCCTCATAATCAGTGACCCTGCCCCTACAGGGCTCCCACAGGGACCCCTCATACTCAGTTCCCTGCCCCAGAGGGCTCCCACAGGGCACCCTCAAACTCAGTGACCCTGCCTCCAAAGAGCCCACACAGGACCCCTCATACTCAGTGACCCTGACCCTACAGGGCTCCCACACAGGACCCCCTCATCCTCAGTGATACTGCCCACACAAGGCCCCACAGGACCCCTCATACTCAGGCCCTGCCCCAAAGGGCCCCCCACAGGACCCCCTCATCCTCAGTGATGCTGCCCCCACAGGGCCCCACAGGGCCCCTCATCCTCAGTGATACTGCCCCAGAGGGCCCCCACAGGACCCTCATACTCAGTAACCCCTGCCCCCACAGGGCCCCCGCAGGACCCTCATCCTCAGTGACTCTGCCCCCACATGGCAGCACAGGACCCCCTCATACTCAATGCCCCTTGCTCCAAAGAGCCCACACAGGACCCCCTCATCCTCAGTGCCCCTGCCTCCAAAGAGCCCACACAGGACCCTCATACTCTGTGCCCTGCCCCCACAAGGCCCCCACAGGACCCCCTCATCCTCAGTGATGCTGCCCCAACAGGGCCCCACAGGACCCCGTCATACTCAGTAACTCTGCCCCACAAGGCCCCCACAGGGCCACCTCATCCTCAGTGATACTGCCCCCACAAGGCCCCCACAGGACCCCCTAAAACTCAGTGACCCTGCCTCCACTGGGCCCCTACGGAACCCCCTGATATTCAGTGACCCTGCCCCCACAAGGCCCCACAGGGCCCCTTATACAGTGACACTGCCCCCACAGGGCCCCACAGGACCCCCTCATGCTCATTGACCCTGCCCCCAGAGGGCCCCACAGGACCCCCTCATGCTCAGTGACCCTGCCCCCAGAGGCCCCACAGGACCCTAAAACTCAGTGACCCTGCCTCCACTGGGCCCCTACGGAACCAACTGATATTCAGTGACCCTGCCCCCACAAGGCCCCCACAGGGCCCCTTATACTCAGTGACACTGCCCCCACAGGGCCCCACATACTCAGTGCCCCTGCCCCACAGGCCCCTAAAGGACCCCTAATCCTCAGTGATACTGCCCCCACAGGGCCCCCACAGGACCCTCATCCTCAGTGATGCTGCCCCACAAGGCCTCCACAGGGCCACCTCATTCTCAGTGATACTGCCCCACAAGGCCCCCACAGGACCCCCTCATACTCAGTTCCCCTGCCCCCACAGGGCCCCCACAGGGCCCCCTCATACTCAGTAACCCTGCCCCCACAAGGCCCCCACAACACCCCCACATACTCAGTGACCCTGCCCCCACATGGCCCCACAGGACCCCCTCATACTCAGTGCCCTGCCCCCACAGGGCCCCTACAGACCCCCTCACCCTCAGTGATACTGCCCCAACAGGGCCCCACAGGACCCCCTCATCCTCAGTAACCCTGCCCCCAAAGGCCCCACAGGGCCACCTCATCCTCAGTGATACTGCCCACACAAGGCCTCCACAGGACCCCCTCATACTCAGTGCCCCTGCCCCACAGGGCCCTACAGGACCCCCTCAAACTCAGTGACCCCTGCCTGCCCCACCGGGCCCCCACAGGACCCCCTCATACTCAGTAACCCTGCCCCCACAAGGCCCCCACAGGGCCACCTCATTCTCAGTGATACTGCCCCCAGAGGGCCCCCACAGGACCCCCTCATACTCTGTGCCCCTGCCCCACAGGGCCGCCACAGGACCCCCTCATCCTCAGTGATACTGCCCCCAGAGGGCCCCACAGGACCCCCATACTCAGTAACCCTGCCCTCACAAGGCCCCCACAAGACCCCTCATACTCAGTGACCCTGCCCCCACAGGGCCCCCACAGGACCTCCTCATACTCAGTGCCCCTACCCCCACAGGGCCCCTAAAGGACCCCCTCATACTCAGTTGCCCTGCCCCACTGGGCCCCACAGGACCCCCTCATCCTCAGTGACCCTGCCCCACACAGGGCCCCCACAGGACCCTCAAACTCAGTGACCCTGCCCCCACCGGGCCCCACAGGACCCCCTCATACTCAGTAACCCTGCCCCCACAAGGCCCCCACAGGGCCACCTCATACTCTGTGCCCCTGCCCCCACAGGGCCCCCACAGGACCCCCTCATCCTCAGTGATACTGCCCCAGAGGGCCCCACAGGACCCCTCATACTCAAGTACCCTGCCCCCACAAGGCCCCACAGGGCCACCTCATCCTCAGTGATACTGCCCTCACAAGGCCCCACAGGACCCCTCATACTCAGTGACCCTGCCCCACTGGGCCCCCACAGGACCCCTCATCCTCAGTGACCCTGCCCCACATGGGCCCCCACAGGACCCCTCAAACTCAGTGACCCTGCCTCCACCGGGCCCCCACAGGACCCTCATACTCAGTAACCCTGCCCCCACAAGGCCCCCACAGGGCCACCTCATCCTCAGTGATACTGCCCCCAGAGGGCCCCCACAGGACCCCCTCATACTCTGTGCCCCTGCCTCCACAGGCCCCCACAGGACCCCCTCATCCTCAGTGATACTGTCCCCAGAGGGCCCCACAGGACCCCCTCATACTCAGTTACCGTGCCCCCACAAGGCCCCCACACGGCCACCTCATCCTCAGTGATACTGCCCCCCCACAGGGCCCCCTCATACTCAGTGCCCTGCCCCACAGGGCCCCACAGGACCCCCTCATCCTCAGTGACCCTGCCCCCACATGGCCCCCACAGGACCCCCTCATCCTCAGTGATACTGCCCCCACAGGGCCCCCTCATACTCAGTGCCCCTGCCTCCAGAGAGCCCACACAGGACCCCCTCATACTCAGTGACCCTACACCTACAGGGTTCCCACAGGGACCCCACATACTCAGTGATACTGCCCCCGCAGGGCCCCCACAGGACCCCCTCATACTCAGTGATACTGCCCCTACATGGCCTCCACAGGACCCCCTCATCCTAAGTGATACTGCCCCCAGAGGGCCCCCAAAGGACCCCCTCATCCTCAATGACCCTGCCCCCACATGGCCCCCACAGGACCCCCTCATCCTCAGTGATACTGCCCCCACAGGGCCCCCTCATACTCAGTGCCCCTGCCTCCAAAGAGCCCACACAGGACCCCCTCATACTCAGTGACCCTACACCTACAGGGCTCCTACTGGGACCCCTCATACTCAGTGACCCTGTCCCCACAGGGCCCCCACAGAACCCCCTCATCCTCATTGATACTGCCCCCCCACAGGGCCCCCTCATACTCAATGCCCCTTGCTCCAAAGACCCCACACAGGACCCCCTCATACTCTGTGCCCCTGCCCCCACAGGGCCCCCACAGGACCCCCTCATTCTTAGTGATGCTGCACCCACAGGGCCCCCACAGGACCCCTCATACTCAGTAACCCTGCCCCCACACGGCCCCACAGGGCCACCTCATCCTCAGTGATACTGCCCCACAAGGCCCCCACAGGACCCTCATACTCAGTGGCCCTGCCCCACAGGGCCCCACAGGACCCCCTCATCCTCAGTGACCCTGCCCCCAGAGGGCCCCCACAGGACCCCCTCAAACTCAGTGACCCATCCTCCACAGGGCCCCCACAGGACCCCCTCATACTCAGTAACCCTGCCCCCACAAGGCCCCCACAGGGCCCCTCATCCTCAGTGACCCTGCCTCCACACGGCCCCCACAGGACCCCCTCATACTCAGTGAACCTGCCCCCACAGGGCCCCCACAGGACCCTCATCCTCAGTGATACTGCCCCCAGGGCCCCACACAGGACCCCCTCATCCTCAGTAACCCTGCCCCCACAAGGCCCCACAGGGCCACCTCATCCTCAGTTATACTGCCCACAAAAAAGGCCCCACAGGACCCCATCATACTCAGTGCCCCTGCCCCCACAGGGCCCCTACAGCCCCACAGGACCCTCAGACTCAGTGACCCTGCCTCCACCGGGCCCCCACAGGACCCCCTCATACTCAGTAACCCTGCCCCCACAAGGCCACCACAGGACCCCCTCATACTCAGTTCCCCTGCCCCCAGAGGGCCCCCACAGGACCCTCATACTCTGTGCCCCTGCCCCCACAGGGCCCCACAGGACCCCTCATCCTCAGTGACCCTGCCCCCAGAGGGCCCCCACAGGACCCCTCATACTCAGTAACCCTGCCTCACAAGGCCCCCACAGACCCCACATACTCAGTGACCCTGACCCCACAGGGCCCCTAAAGGACCCCTCATCCTCAGTGATACTGCCCCACAAGGCCCCCACAGGACCCCTCATACTCAGTAACCCTGCCCCCACAAGGCCCCCACAGGGCCACCTCATTCTCAGTGATACTGCCCCACAAGGCCCCCCAGGACCCCCTCATACTCAGTGGCCCTGCCCCCACTGGGCCCCCACAGGACCCCCTCATCCTCAGTGACCCTGCCCCTACAGGGCCCCCACAGGACTTCCTCAAACTCAGTGACCCTGCCTCCACCGGGCCCCCACAGGACCCCCTCATACTCAGTAACCCTGCCCCACAAGGCCCCCACAGGGCCACCTCATCCTCAGTGATACTGCCCCCAGAGGGCCCCCACAGGACCCCCTCATACTCTGTGCCCCTGCCCCCACAGGGCCCCCACAGGACCCCCTCATCCTCAGTGATACTGTCCCCACAGGCCCCCACAGGACCCCCTCATACTCAGTTATACTGCTCCCCCACAAGGCCCCACAGGGCCACCTCATCCTCAGTGATACTGCCCCCACAAGGCCCCACTGGACCCCCTCATACTCAGTGCCCCTGCCCCACAGGGCCCCCACAGGGCCCCCTCATCCTCAGTGACCCTGCCCCACATGGCCCCCACAGGACCCCCTCATCCTCAGTGATACTGCCCCCACAGGGCCCCCCTCATACTCAGTGCCCCTGCCTCCAGAGAGCCCACACAGGACCCCCTCATACTCAGTGACCCTACACCTACAGGGCCCCCACAGGGACCCCTCATACTCAGTGATACTGCCCCACAGGGCCCCCACAGGACCCCTCATACTCAGTTACCCTGCCCCCTCAGGGCCCCCACAGGGCCACCTCATCCTCAGTGATACTGCCCCCACTGGGCCCCCACAGGACCCCCTCATACTCAGTGACCCTGCCTCCACTGGGCCCCTACGGAACCCCCTGATATTCAGTGACCCTGCCCCACAAGGCCCCACAGGGCCCCTTATACTCAGTGACACTGCCCCCACAGGGCCCCCACATACTCAGTGCCCCTGCCCCACAGGGCCCCTAAAGGACCCCTAATCCTCAGTGATACTGCCCCCACAGGGCCCCACAAGACCCTCACACTCAGTAACACTGCCCCCACAAGGCCTCCACAGGGCCACCTCATTCTCAGTGATACTGCCCCACAAGCCCCCACAGGACCCCCTCATACTCAGTTCCCCTGCCCCCACAGGGCCCCACAGGGCCCCCTCATACTCAGTAACCCTGCCCCCACAAGGCCCCCACAACACCCCCACATACTCAGTGACCCTGCCCCACATGGCCCCCACAGGACCCCCTCATACTCAGTGCCCCTGCCCCCACAGGGCCCCTACAGGACCCCCTCACCCTCAGTGATACTGCCCCCACAGGGCCCCCACAGGACCCCCCTCATCCTCAGTAACCCTGCCCCCACAAGGCCCCCACAGGGCCACCTCATCCTCAGTGATACTGCCCACACAAGGCCTCCACAGGACCCCCTCATACTCAGTGCCCCTGCCCCCACAGGGCCCCTACAGGACCCCCTCAAACTCAGTGACCCTGCCTCCACCGGGCCCCCACAGGACCCCCTCATACTCAGTAACCCTGCCCCCAGAGTGCCCCCACAGGGCCCACCTCATCCTCAGTGATACTGCCCCCAGAGGGCCCCACAGGACCACCTCATACTCTGTGCCCCTGCCCCAGAGGCCCACAGGACCCCCTCATCCTCAGTTACCCTTCCCCCACAAGGCCCCCACAGGCCACCTCATCCTCAGTGATACTGCCCCACAGGGCCCCACAGGACCCCTCATACTCAGTGACCCTGCCCCACAGGGCACCCCACAGGACCCCCTCATCCTCAGTGACCCTGCCCCCACATGGCCCCACAGGACCCCCTCATCCTCAGTGATACTGCTCCCCCCACAGGGCCCCCTCATACTCAGTGCCCCTGCCTCCCAGAGCCCACACAGTACCCCTCATACTCAGTGACCCTACACCTACAGGCCCCCACAGGGACCCCTCATACTCAGTGATACTGCCCCCACAGGGCCCCACAGGACCCCTCATACTCAGTGATACTGCCCCACATGGCCTCCACAGGACCCCTTATCCTCAGTGATACTGTCCCCAAAAGGCCCCACAGGACCCCCTCATCCTCAGTGCCCCTGGCCCCACAGGGCCCCACAGGACCCCCACAGGACCCCCTCATCCTCAGTGACACTGTCCCCACAGGGGCCTACAGGACCCCCTCATACTCAGTGACCCTGCCTCCACCGGGGCCCCCTCCAGGACCCCCTCATATTCAGTGACTCTGCCCCACAGGGACCCCAAGGACCCCTCATACTCAGTGACCCTGCCCCCACAGGGCCCCACAAGGCCCCTCATACTCAGTGACCCTGCCCCCTCAGGGCTCCAGCAAAGGCCCTTTCTCCTCAGTGATACTGCCCCAGGACCCCACAGGACCCCTCATACTCAGTGATACCCTGCCCCCACATGGCCTCCACAGGACCCCCTTCCTAAGTGATACTGCCCCACAGGGCCCCCACAGGACCCCCTCATACTCAGTGCCCCTGGCCCCACAGGCCCCACAGGACCCCCACAGGCCCCTCATCCTCAGTGATACTGCCGCCACAGGGCCCCACAGTACCCCCTCACTCAGTGACCCTGCCCCACAGGGCCCCACAAGGCCCCTCATACTCAGTGACCCTGCCCCCCCACTGGGCCCCCACAGGACCCCCTCATCCTCAGTGACCCTGCCCCACAGGGCCCCACCCCCTCATACTCAGTGGCCCTGCCCCACAAGGCCACCACAGGCCACTCATATCCTCAGTGGTACTGCCCCACAAGACCCCACAGGACCCCTCATACTCAGTGCCCCTTCCCCACAGGCCCCCACAGGACCCCATCATCCTCATTGATACTGCCCCACAGGGCCCCACAGGGCCACCTCATCCTCAGTGACCCTGCCCCACAGGGCCCCACAGGACCCCTAATACTTTGTGCCCCTGCCCCCACATCGCCGCCACAAGATCCCCTCATCCTCAGTGACACTGCCCCACAGGGCCCCCACAGGACCCCCTCATACTCAGTGACTCTGCCCCCACAAGACCCCCTCATGAGTTGGTACTGTGGGGGCCCTGTGGGGCAGTATCATTGAGGATGAAGGGGTCCTGTGGGGGCCCTTTGGGGCAGTGTCACTGAGTAGGAAAGGGCCTTGTTGGAGCCCTGAGGGGCAGGGTCACTGAGTATGAGGGGGCAGCTGTGGGGGCCCTGTGGGGCAGGGTCACTGAGTATGAGGGTGGGGCCTTGTGGGGCAGTATCACTGAGGATGAGGTGGCTCTGTGGGGGCCTTGTGTGGGGCAGGGGTTACTGAGTATGAGGGGTCCTAATGGGCGCCTGAGGGGGCAGTGGCACTGAGTATGTGGGTCCTGTGGGACTTCTGGGGCAGTATCAATTTGGATCAGGGGGTCCTGTGGGGCCATGTGGGGCAGTATCACTGAGAATGAGGTTGCCCTGTGGGGGCCCAATGGGGCAAGATCACTGAGGATGAGTGGTTCCTGTGGGGGCCCTCTGCAGGGGCAGGGTCACTGAGTATGGGGGTCCTGTGGGGCCTTGTGGGGCAGAATCATTGAGGATCAGGCGTCATGTGGGGGCCATGGGGGCAGTATCACTGAGGAAAGGTGGCCTGTGGGGCCTTCTTGGGGCAGGGTTGCTGAGTATGAGGGGGTCCTGTGGGGGCCCTGTGGGTTCAGTATTACTGAGGATGGGGGGTCACTAGGGGCCCTGTGAGCAGGGGCACTGAGTATGAGGGGGTCCTGTGGAGGCAGGGTCACTGAGTGATGAGGTCTTGTGGGGGCACTGTGGGGACAGGGTCACTGAGTATGTGGGGGTCCTGTGGGAGCCCCTGTGGGGGCAGGTCACTGAGGATGAGTGGGTCCCTGTGTGGGCTTTTGGAGCAAGGGGCTGCTGGTATGAGGGGCTTGTGGGGCCCTGTGGGGGCAGTATCACTGAGGATGACGGGTCTTGTAGGAGATCATGTGGGGCAGGGTCACTGAGTATGAGGGGTCCCTGTGGGAGCCCTGTAGGGGCAGGGTCACTGGTATGAGGGGGTTCTGTGTGGGCTCTTTGGAGGCAGGGGCACTGAGTTTGAGGGTGCCCTGTGGGAGCCCTCTGGGGGCAGGGTCACTGGAGTATGGGTCCCTGTGCGAGCCCTGTAGGGGCAGGGTCACTGAACATGAGGGGTCCTGTCGAGCCCTGTAGGGGCAGGGTCACTGAGTATGAGGGGTCCTCTCTGGGCTCTTTGGAGGCAGGTTCACTGAGTTTGAGGGGGGCCTGTGGGGGCCCTGTGGGGGCAGTATCAATGAGGATGAGGGGGTTCTGTGGGGGCCCTGGGGGACAGGGTCACTGAGTATGAGGGGTCAATGTGGGAGCCCTGTAGGTGTAGGGTCACTGAGTATGAGGGGGTCCTGTGGGCTCTTTGAAGGCAGGGGCACTGAGTATG
>CM040744.1:4753474-4771188 GCA_022829145.1 Albula goreensis
CCCCCACAGGACCTCCTCATCCTCAGTGACCCTGCCCCCACAGGGCCCCCACAGGACCCCTCATCCTCAGTGAATCTGCCTCCACAGGGCCCCTCATACTCAGTGCCCCTGCCCCCAAAGAGCTCACATAAGACCCTCATACTCAGTGACCCTGCAGGGCTCACAGGACCCTCATACCTCAGTGAACCCTGCCCCCAAGGCCCCCACAGGACCCCCTCATCCTCAGTGACCCTGCCCCCACAAGGCCCCCACAGGACCCTCATACTCAGTGATACTGCCCCCACAGGGCCCCCCACAGGACCCCCATCCTCAGTGACCTTGCCCCCACTGGGCCCCCACAGGACCCTCAAACCTCAGTGACCCTGCCCCACAGGGCCCCCACAGGACCCTCATCCTCAGAGATACTGCCCCCCCACAGGGCCCCCTCATACTCAGTGCCCCTGCCTCCAAAGAGCCCACAGAGGACCCTCATCCTCAGTGCCTCCTGACCCCACAAGACCCCCAGAAGACCCTACATACTCAGTGATGACCCCCACAGGACCCCATACTCAGTGCCCTGCCCACAGGACCCCACGGCCCCCCTCATACCAAAGCCCCTGCCCCACAGGGCCCCACAGGACCCCACATACTCAGTGATACTGCCCCCAGGGCCCTCACCCCCTCATACTCAGTAACCCTGCCCCCACAAGGCCCCCACAACCCCCTTACATACCAGTGACCCTGCCCTCACAGGGCCTCCCACAGGACTTCTCATACCAGTGCCCCTGTCCCACAGCCTCACAGGGCCCCACAGGACCCTCATACTCAGAGATACTGCCCCCCACAGGACCCTCATACTCAGTAACCCTGCCTCCACAAGGCCCCCACAACACCCTCATACTCAGTGACCTGCCCCCCACATGGGGCCCCTACAGGACCCTCATACTCAGTGGCCCTGCCCCACTGGGCCCCCACAGGACCCCCATCCTCAGTGACCCTTGCCCCCACAGGGCCCCCACAGGACCCTCAAATCCTCAGTGACCCTGCCCCACAGGGCCCCTCACAGGACCCCTCATACTCAGTAACTCCTGACTTAAAAAGGCCCCCACAGGGCCACTCATATCCTCAGTGATACTGCCCCCAGGGCCCCCCCAGGACTCCCTCATACTCAGTGCCCCTGCCCCCACAGGGCCCCCGGGCCTCACAGGACCCCTATCTCAGTGATACTGTCCCCAGAGGGCCCCACAGGACCCTCATACTCAGTTACCCTGCCTCACACAAGGCCCCACACGGCCACCTCATCCTCAGTGATACTGCTCCCACAAGGCCCCCACAGGACCCCCTCATACTCAGTGCCTTGCTGCCCCACAGGGCCCCCAAAGACCCCCACATCCTCAGTGACCTTGCCCCCACATGGCCCCCACAGGACCCCTCATCCAGTGATACTGCTCCAAAGGCCCCACAATGCCCCTCATACTCAGTGCCCTGCCTCCAGAGAGCCCACACAGGACCCTCATACTCAGTGACCCTGCACCCACAGGGCCCCCACAGGACCCCCTCATACTCAGTGATACTGCCCCCAACAGGGCCCCCCACAGGACCCTCATACTCAGTGATACTGCTCCCATACAGAGCCCCACAGGACCCCCACAGGACTCATCCTAAGTGACCTCCCCCCAGAGGGCCCCCACAGGACCTCATACTCAGTGACCTTTGCCCCACAGGGCCCCCACAGGGCCCCTCATTCTCAGTGATACTGCCCCACAAGGCCCCCTCAGGACCCTCATACTCAGTGACCCTGCCCCACATGGCCCCCACAGGACCCCCTCATCCTCAGTGATACTGCCCCCACAATGCTCCCCATACTCAGTGCCCCTGCCTCCAGAGAGCCCCTACAGGACCCTCATACTCAGTGACTTACACCCCCACAGGGTTCCTACAGGGACCCCATACTCAGTGATACTGCCCCACAGGGGCCCAGACAGGACCCTCATCCTCAGTGACCCTGATACAGGGCCCCCACAGGACCCCTCAAACTCAGTGACCCTGCCTCCACCGGGCCCCCAGGGACCTCCTCATACTCAGTGACCCTGCCTCAAAGGCCCCACAGGGCCACTCATCCTCAGTGATACTGCCCCCCCAGAGGGCCCCCTCACAGGACCCTTCATACTCTGTGCCCCTGCCCCCACAGGGCCCTCTACAGGGCCCTCATCCTCAGTGATACTGCCCCAGAGGGCTCCCACAGGACCCCTCATACTCAGTTACCCTGCCCCCACAGGGCCCCCACACGGCCACCCTCATCTCAGTGATACTGCCCCCACAAGGCCCCCACTGATCCCCATACTCAGTGGCCCTGCCCCACTGGGCCCCACAGGACCCTCATCCTCAGTGACCCTGCCCCCACAGGGCCCCCACAGGACCCCCCCAAACTCAGTGACCCTGCCTCCACCGGGCCCCCCACAGGACCCTCATACTCAGTAACCCTGCCCCCACAAGGCCCCCTACAGGGCCACCATCCTCAGTGATACTGCCCCAGAGGGCCCCCACAGGACCCTCATACTCTGTGCCCTGCCCCACAGGGCCCCCACAGCACCCCTCATCCTCAGTGATACTTGTCCCCAGAGGGCTCTACAGGACCCTCATACTCAGTTACCCTGCCCCCACAAGGCCCCCTACACGGCCACCTCATCCTCAGTGATACTGCCCCCACAAGGCCCCCACAGGACCCCATACTCATACTCAGTGACCCTGCCCCCACAGGGCCCCCACAGGACCCCCTCATCCTCAGTGACCCTTCCCCCACAGGGCCCCCACAGGACCCCCTCATCCTCAGTAATACTGCCCCCCCACAATGCCCTTGCAGGATCCTCATACTCAGTGCCCTGCCTCCAGAGAGCCCACACAGGACCCTCATACTCAGTGACCTTGCCCTACAGGGCCCCCACAGGACCCCCTTATCCTAAGTGATACTGCCCCACAGGGCCCCTACAGGACCCTCATACTCAGTGCCCCTGGCCCACAGGGCCCCCACAGGACCCCTCAGGACCCTCATCCTCAGTGACACTGCCCCACAGGGCCCCTACAGGGCCCCTCATACTCAGTGACCCTGCCTCCACTGGGCCCCTACAGGACCCCTCATATTCATTGACCCTGCCCCACAGGGACCCCACAGGGACCCCTCATACTCAGTGACCCTGCCCCCAGAGGGCCCTCCCACAGGGCACCCTCAAACTCAGTGCCTTGCCCCAAGGGCCCCACAGGACCCCTCATACTCAGTGACCCTGACCCACAGGGCTCCCCACAGGACCCCCTCATCCTCAGTGATACTGCCCCCACAAGGCCCCCCAGAGGACCCCCTCATACTCATTGCCCCTGCCCCCACATGGCCCCCACAGGACCCTCATCCTCAGTGATACTGCCCCCAGAGGGCCCCCACAGGACCCTCATCCTCAGTGACCCTGCCCCCACATGGCCCCCTACAGGACCCCTCATCCTCAGTGATACTGCCCCCACAGGGCCCCCTCATACTCAGTGCCCCTGCCTCCAAAGAGCCCACACAGGACCCCCTCATACTCAGTGACCCTACACCTACAGGGCCCCACAGGGACCCCTCATACTCAGTGACCCTGCCCCACAGGGCCCCCACAGGACCTCCTCATCCTCATTGATACTGCCCCCACAGGGCCCCCACAGGGCCCTCATACTCAATGCCCCTTGCTCCAAAGCCCCCACAGGACCCCTCATCCTCAGTGCCCATGCTCATCCAAATAGCCTACCCCAGGACCCTCACATACTCTGCTGCCCTGCTCCCACAGGGCCCCCACAGGACCCCCTCATCCTCAGTGATGCTGCCCCACAGGGCCCCCACAGGACCCCTCATACTCAGTAACCCTGCCCCCACCACCTCATCCTCAGTGATACTGCCCCCACAGGGCCCCCACAGGACCCCCTCATACTCAGTGTGCCCCCATGCCCCCACAGGACCCCACAGGACCCTCATCCTCAGTGACACTGCCCCACAGGGCCCCTACAGGACCCCCTCATACTCAGTGACCCTGCCCCCACAGGCCCCACAGGACCCTCATATTCAGTGACCCTGCCCCACAGGGACCCCACAGGACCCTCATACTCAGTGCCCTGCCCCACAGGGCCCCCACAGGACCCCCATCCTCAGTGATACTGCCTCCACAGGGCCCCCACAGTACCCTCATCCTCAGTGACCTGCCCCCACAGGGCCCCCACAGTACCCTCATACTCAGTGATACTGCCCACAGGGCCCCACAAGGCCTCATACTCAGTGACTGCCCCAAAGGGCCCCTACAGGACCCTCATCCTCAGTGATACTGCCCCACAGGGCCCCACAGGACCCTCATACTCAGTGGCCCTGCTCCCCACAAGGCCACCACAGGGCCACCATATCCTCAGTGATACTGCCCCACAAGACCCCCACAGGACCCTCATACTCAGTGCCCCTGCTTCCCACAGGGCCCCCACAGGACCGCCTCATCCTCAGTGACACTGCCTCCACAGGGCCCCCAAAGGACCCTCATACTCAGTGACCCTGCCTCCAACGTGCCCCCCACAGAACCCCTCATTTCAGTGACCCTGCCCCCACAGGGCCCCCACAGGGCCCCTTATACTCAGTGACCCTGCCCCACAGGGCCCCCACAGGCCCCCTCATACTCAGTGACCCTGCCCCACAGGGCCCCTACAGGACCCCTCATCCTCAGTGACACTGCCCCACAGGGCCCCCACAGGACCCTCATACTCAGTGACCCTGCCACTGCCCCTACAGGACCCCTCATCCTTCAGTGACCCTGCCCCACAGGGCCCTACAGGACCCTCATACTCAGTTACCTGCCCCCAGAGGGCCCTCACAGGCCCCTCATACTCAGTGACCCCAGCCCCACAGGGCCCCACAGGACCCCTCATCCTCAGTGATACTGCCCCACAGGGCCCCCACAGGACCCTCCTCTATACTCAGTGATACTGCCCCACAAGGCCCCCACAGGACCCTCATACTCAGTGCCCTGCCCCCACAGGGCCCTCTAGAACCCCCATACTCAGTGACTGCCTGCCCCAAAGAGCCCCACAGGACCCTCTCATACTCAGTTACCCTCCTCCCACAGGGCCCCACAGGACAGGACCTCAACTCAGTGACCCTGCCCACACGGGCCCTCCCCACAGGACCCCTCATCCTCAGTGATACTGCCCCCCCACAGGGCCCCTCATCCTCATACTCAGTGCCCCTGTCTCCAAAGGGCCCCAGAGGACCCTCATCCTCAGTGCCCTGCCTCCACAAGAGCCCACACAGGACCCCCTCATAATCAGTGACCCTGCCCCTACAGGGCCCCCACAGGACCCTCATACTCAGTTACCCTGCCCCAGAGGGCTCCCACAGGGCACCCTCAAACTCAGTGCCCCTGCCTCCAAAGACCCACACAGGACCCTCATACTCAGTGACCCTGACCTCTACAGGGCTCCCACACGACCCCTCATCCTCAGTGATACTGCCCCCACAAGGCCCCCACAGGACCCCCTCATACTCAGTGCCCCTGCCCCCACAGGGCCCCCACAGGACCCTCATCCTCAGTGATGCCCCCACAGGGCCCCACAGGGCTCCCTCATCCCAGAGGGCCCCCACAGGGGCCCCCCTACAGGACTCATCCTCAGTGACTCTGCCCCCATGGCCCCCACAGGACCCCATCATCCTCAGTGATACTCCAAAGAGCCCCACAGGGCCCCTCATACTCAGTGCCCTGCCTCCAAAGAGCCCACACAGGACCCCCTCATACTCAGTGACCCTGCACCTACAGGGCCCCTACAGGGACCCCTCATACTCAGTGACCCTGCCCCCACAGGGCCCCCACAGGGCCACCCCTCATCCTCAGTGATACCCTGCCTCCACAAGGCCTCCACAGGACCCCCTCATACTCAGTGCCTACTGCCCCCACAGGGCCCCTACAGGACCCTCAAACTCAGTGACTCCTGCCCTCCACTGGCCCCACAGGACCCCTCATACTCAGTGACCCTGCCCCACAAGGCCCCACAGGCCACCTCATCCTCAGTGATACTGCCCCCAGAGGGCCCCTACAGGACCCTCATACTCAGTGCCCCTGCCCCACAGGGCCCCCACAGGACCCCCCCTCATCCTCAGTGATACTGCCCCAGAGGGCCCCACAGGACCCTCATACTCAGTGACCCTGCCCACAGGCCCCCACAGCCCCCTCATGACCCCTGACCCCCTCAGTAAAGGGCCCCCACAGGACCCCCTCATACTCAGTGACCCTGCCCCCACAGGCCCCACACAGGACCCCCTCATACTCAGTGCCCCTGCCCCCACAGGGCCCCAAAGGACCCCCTCATCCTCAGTGATACTGCCCCACAGGGCCCCCACAGGACCCCCTCATACTCAGTGACCCTGCCCCACAGGCCCCCACAGGGCCCCTCATCCTCAGTGATACTGCCCCACAAGGCCCCCACAGGACCCCCTCATACTCAGTGGCCCTGCCCCCACTGGGCCCCCACAGGACCCTCATCCTCAGTGACCCTGCCCCACAGGGCCCCACAGGACCCCCTCAAACTCAGTGACCCTGCCTCCACCGGCCCCACAGGACCCCTCATACTCAGTGAACCCTGCCCCCACAGGGCCCCCACAGGGCCCCATCCTCAGTGATACTGCCCCCAGAGGGCCCCACAGGACCCCCTCATACTCAGTGATACCCTGCCCCACAGGGCCCCTAACAGGACCCCCTCATCCTCAGTGACCCTGCCTCCACAGGGCCCCCAGGACCCCCTCATACTCAGTGACCCTGCCCCCACAGGCCCCCACAGGGCCCCTCATCCTCAGTGATACTGCCCCACAGGGCCCCACAGGACCCCATACTCTGTGCCCCTGCCCCACAGGGCCCCCACAGGACCCTCATCCTCAGTGATACTGTCCCAGAGGGCCCCCACAGGACCCTCATACTCAGTGACCCTGCCCCCACAAGGCCCCCACAGGCCACCTCATCCTCAGTGATACTGCCCCCACAAGGCCCCACAGGACCCCCTCATACTCAGTGCCCTGCCCCCACAGGGCCCCACAGGACCCCCTCATCCTCAGTGACCCTGCCCCCACATGGCCCCCACAGGACCCCTCATCCTCAGTGATACTGCCCACAGGCCCCCAAGGCCCCTCATACTCAGTGCCCCTGCCCCAGAGAGCCCCACAGGACCCCCTCATACTCAGTGACCCTACACCTACAGGGCCCCACAGGGACCCCTCATACTCAGTGATACTGCCCCACAGGGCCCCCACAGGACCCCCTCATACTCAGTGATACTGCCCCCACATGGCCTCCACAGGACCCCTCATCCTCAGTGATACCCCTGCCCCACAGGGCCCCCTCAGGACCCTCATACTCAGTGCCCTGCCCCACAGGGCCCCCACAGGACCCCCACAGGACCCTCATCATCTCAGTGACACTGCCCCACAGGGCCCCCCACAGGGCCCCTCATACTCAGTGACCCTGCCTCCACTGGCCCCTACAGGACCCCTCATATTCAGTGACCCTGCCCCCACAGGGACCCCACAGGACCCCCTCATACTCAGTGATACTGCCCCAGAGGGCCCCACAGGGCACCCCTCAAACTCAGTGCCCCTGCCTCCAAGGAGCCCCACAGGACCCCCTCATACTCAGTGACCCTGACCCCCAGGGCCCCCACAGGACCCCTCATCCTCAGTGATACTGCCCCCACAAGGCCCCCACAGGACCCCTCATACTCAGTGCCCCTGCCCCCACAGGGCCCCCACAGGACCCCCTCATCCTCAGTGATACTGCCCCAGAGGGCTCCCCACAGGACCCCTCATCCTCAGTGACCCTGCCCCCCATGGCCCCACAGGACCCCCTCATCTCAGTGACCCTGCCCCCATACTGGCCCCACAGGGCCCCTCATACTCAGTGCCCCTGCCTCCAAAGAGCCCCCAGGACCCCCTCATACTCAGTGACCCTGCCCCACAGGGCCCCACAGGACCCTCTACTCAGTGACCCTGCCCCCACAGGGCCCCCACAGAACCCCTCATCCTCAGTGATACTGCCCCCACAGGGCCCCTCACACTCAAACTCAGTGCCCCTGCCTCCAAAGAGCCCACAGGACCCCCTCATCCTCAGTGACCCTGCCCCCACAGGGCCCCCACAGGGACCCCCTCATACTCAGTGACCCTGCCCCCACAGGGCCCCCAGAGGACCCCTCATCCTCATGATGCTGCCCCCACAGGGCCCCCCTCATACTCAGTGCCCCTTGCTCCAAAGAGCCCAAACAGGACCCCTCATCCTCAGTGCCCTGCCCCAAAGAGCCCCCACAGGACCCCTCATACTCAGGCTGTGCCCCTGCCCCCACAGGGCCCCCACAGGACCCCTCATCCTCAGTGATGCTGCCCCACAGGGCCCCACAGGACCCCCATACTCAGTAACCCTGCCCCCACAAGGCCCCTACAGGGCCACCTCATCCTCAGTGATACTGCCCCACAAGGCCCCCACAGGACCCCCTCATACTCAGTGGCCCTGCCCCCACAGGGCCCCCACAGGACCCCTCATCCTCAGTGACCCTGCCCCCACAGGGCCCCCACAGTACCCCCTCATCTCAGTGACCCTGCCCCCACTGGGCCCCCCACAGGACCCCCTCATCCTCAGTGACCCTGCCCCACAGGGCCCCCACAGGACCCCTCATACTCAGTGCCCCTGCCCCCAAGGCCCCCACAGGACCCCTTCATCCTCAGTGATACTGCCCCAGAGGGCCCCCACAGGACCCTCATACTCAGTGACCCTGCCCCACAGGGCCCCCACAGGACCCCCTCATCTTCAGTGATACTGCCCCACAGGGCCCCCACAGGACCCCCTCATAACTCAGTGCCCCTGCCCAAAGAACCCCACAGGACCCCCTCATACTCAGTGACCCTGCCCTACAGGCCCCCACAGGACCCCCTCATCCTCAGTGATACTGCCCCACAGGGCCCCCACAGGAGCCCCTCATACTCAGTGACCCTGCCCCACAGGGCCCCACAGGGCCACCTCATCCTCAGTGACCCTGCCCCACAGGGCCCCCACAGGACCCCCTCATCCTCAGTGACCCTGCCCCCACAGGGCCCCACAGGACCCCCTCATCCTCAGTGATACTGCCCCACAAGGCCCCCACAGGGCCCCTCATACTCAGTGCCCCTGCTCCAAAGAGCCCCACAGGACCCCCTCATCCTCAGTGACCCTGCCCCCACAGGGCCCCCACAGGACCCCTCATACTCAGTGACCCTGCCCCACAGGACCCCCAGTGGAAACCCTGCCCCACAGGCCCCCAAAGGACCCTCATCCTCAGTGATACTGCCCCACAGGGCCCCCACAGGACCCTCATACTCAGTGCCCTGCCCCCACAGGCCCCCAGGGCCACCTCATCCTCAGTGATACTGCCCCCACAAGGCCCCACAGGACCCCCATACTCAGTGCCCCTGCCCCCACAGGGCCCCCACAGGACCCCTCATGCTCAGTGACCTGCCCCCAGAGGGCCCCCACAGGACCCCTCCAACTCAGTGACCCTGCCTCCACTGGGCCCCCCTACAGGAACCCCTGATATTCAGTGACCCTGCCCCCACAAGGCCCCCACAGGGCCCCCTTATACTCAGTGACACTGCCCCCACAGGGCCCCCCCTCATACTCAGTGCCCCTGCCCCCACAGGGCCCCCCTAAGGACCCCTCATCCTCAGTGATACTGCCCCCAGGGCCCCCACAAGACCCCCTCATACTCAGTAACACTGCCCCCACAAAGCCTCCACAGGGCCACCTCATTCTCAGTGATACTGCTCCCCACAAGGCCCCCACAGGACCCCCTCATACTCAGTGATCCCCTGCCCCCACAGGGCCCCCACAGGACCCCCTCATACTCAGTAACCCTGCTCCCACAAGGCCCCCAACAGGGCCTCATACTCAGTGACCCTGCCCCCCACAGGGCCCCCACAGGACCCCTCATACTCAGTGATACTGCCCCACAGGGCCCCTACTGGACTCCCTCACCCTCAGTGATACTGCCCCCAGAGGGCCCCCACAGGACCCCCTCATCCTCAGTAACCCTGCCCCCAAGGCCCCCACAGGGCCACCTCATCCTCAGTGATACTGCCCCAGACAAGGCCTCCACAGGACCCCCATACTCAGTGCCCCTGCCCCACAGGGCCCCTACAGGACCCCCTCAAACTCAGTGACCCTGCCCCACAGGGCCCCACAGGACCCCCTCTCATACTCAGTAACCCTCTCAGTGCCCCAAGGCCCCCACAGGGCCCCACCACATCCTCAGTGATACTGCCCCCAGAGGGCCCCCACAGGACCCCCTCATACTCTGTGCCCCTGCCCCCACAGGGCCCCACAGGACCCCTCATCCTCAGTGATATGCCCCAGGGGCCCCCACAGGACCCCTCATACTCAGTAACCCTGCCCTCACAAGGCCCCCACAGACCCCTCATACTCAGTGACCTGCCCCCACAGGCCCCCAAAGGACCTCCTCATACTCAGTGCCCCTGCCCCCACAGGGCCCCCCACAGGACCCTCATAAGGACCCCCTCATCCTCAGTGATACTGCTGCCACAGGGCCCCACAGGACCCCCTCATACTCAGTAACCCTGCCCCCACAAGGCCCCACAGGGCCACCTCATTCTCAGTGATACTGCCCCACAAGGCCCCCACAGGACCCCTCATACTCAGTGCCCTGCCCCCACAGGGCCCCCACAGGACCCCCTCATCCTCAGTGGGGCCCCACAGGACCCCCTCATCCTCAGTGACCCTGCCTCCACAGGGCCCCACAGGACCCCCTCATACTCAGTAACCCTGCCCTCCACAAGGCCCCCACAGGGCCCCTCATTCTCAGTGACACTGCCCCCACAGGCCCCCACAGGACCCACAGGACCCCCACAGGGCCCCACAGGACCCCTCATCCTCAGTGACCCTGCCCACAGGGCCCCCACAGGACCCTCATACTCAGTGCCCCCCCAGAGGGCCCTCAGGATACTCATACTCAGTGACCCTGCCCCCACAGGGCCCCCACAGGACCCCTCATCCTCAGTGATACTCAGGGCCCACAGGCCCCCACAGGACCCCTCATACTCAGTGACCTGCCCCCAGGGGCCCCCACAGGCCCCCTCATACTCAGTGACCCTGCCCCCACAGGGCCCCTAAAGGACCCCTCATCCTCAGTGATACTGCCCCCACAGGGCCCCCACAGACCCCCTCATACTCAGTGGCCCTGCCCCCACAAGGCCCCACAGGACCCACCACATCCTCAGTGGTACTGGCCCCACAAGAGCCCCACAGGACCTCATACTCAGTGCCCCTGCCCCCACAGGGCCCCACAGGACCCCCTCATCCTCAGTGATACTGCCCCCACTGGGCCCCCACAGGACCCCCTCATACTCAGTGACCCTGCCCCCACAGGGCCCCACAGGGCCCCCTCATCCTCAGTGATACTGCCCCACAGGGCCCCACAGGACCCCCTCAAACTCAGTGACCCTGCCCACAGGCCCCCACAGGACCCCTCATCCTCAGTGATACTGCCCCCACAGGGCCCCCTCATACTCAGTGCCCCTGTCTCCAAAAAGCCCACAGAGGACCCCCTCATCCTCAGTGCCCCTGCCTCCAAAGAGCCCACACAGGACCCCCTCATAATCAGTGACCCTGCCCCTACAGGGCTCCCACAGGGACCCCTCATACTCAGTTACCCTGCCCCCAGAGGGCCCCCACAGGGCACCCTCAAACTCAGTGCCCCTGCCTCCAAAGAGCCCACACAGGACCCCCTCATACTCAGTGACCCTGACCCCACAGGGCTCCCACACGACCCCCTCATCCTCAGTGATACTGCCCCACAAGGCCCCCACAGGACCCCCTCATACTCAGTGCCCCTGCCCCCACAGGGCCCCCACAGGACCCCCTCATCCTCAGTGATGCTGCCCCCACAGGCCCCCACAGGGCCCCCTCATCCTCAGTGATACTGCCCCCAGAGGGCCCCCACAGGACCCCCTCATACTCAGTAACCCTGCCCCCACAGGGCCCCCACAGGACCCCCTCATCCTCAGTGACTCTGCCCCCACATGGCCCCACAGGACCCCCTCATACTCAATGCCCCTTGCTCCAAAGAGCCCACACAGGACCCCCTCATCCTCAGTGCCCCTGCCTCCAAAGAGCCCACACAGGACCCCTCATACTCTGTGCCCCTGCCCCCACAGGGCCCCACAGGACCCCCTCATCCTCAGTGATGCTGCCCCCACAGGGCCCCCACAGGACCCCCTCATACTCAGTAACCCTGCCCCCACAAGGCCCCCACAGGGCCACCTCATCCTCAGTGATACTGCCCCCACAAGGCCCCCACAGGACCCCCTCATACTCAGTGCCCCTGCCCCCACAGGGCCCCCACAGGACCCCCTCATGCTCAGTGACCCTGCCCCCAGAGGGCCCCCACAGGACCCCCTAAAACTCAGTGACCCTGCCTCCACTGGGCCCCTACGGAACCCCCTGATATTCAGTGACCCTGCCCCCACAGGGCCCCACAGGGCCCCTTATACTCAGTGACACTGCCCCCACAGGGCCCCCACATACTCAGTGCCCCTGCCCCCACAGGGCCCCTAAAGGACCCCCTAATCCTCAGTGATACTGCCCCCACAGGGCCCCCACAGACCCCCTCATACTCAGTAACACTGCCCCCAAGGCCTCCACAGGGCCACCTCATTCTCAGTGATACTGCCCCACAAGGCCCCCCACAGGACCCCCTCATCTCAGTGACTTCCCCTGCCCCACAGGGCCCCCACAGGACCCCTCATACTCAGTAACCCTGCCCCCACAAGGCCCCCACAACACCCCCACATACTCAGTGACCCTGCCCCCACATGGCCCCCACAGGACCCCCTCATACTCAGTGCCCCTGCCCCCACAGGGCCCCTACAGGACCCCTCACCCTCAGTGATACTGCCCCCACAGAGGGCCCCCACAGGACCCCCTCATCCTCAGTAACCCTGCCCCCAAAGGCCCCCACAGGGCCACTCTCATCCTCAGTGATACTGCCCCCACAAGGCCTCCACAGGACCCCCTCATACTCAGTGCCCCTGCCCCTCAGGGCCCCTACAGGACCCCCTCAAACTCAGTGACCCTGCCTCCACCGGGCCCCCACAGGACCCCCTCATACTCAGTAACCCTGCCCCCACAAGGCCCCCACAGGGCCACCTCATTCTCAGTGATACTGCCCCAGGGGGCCCACAGGACCCCTCATACTCTGTGCCCTGCCCCCACAGGGCCGCCACAGGACCCCCTCATCCTCAGTGATACTGCCCCCAGAGGGCCCCACAGGACCCCCTCATACTCAGTAACCCTGCCCCACAAGGCCCCCACAGGACCCCTCATCAGTGACCTCAGTGATACTGCCCCCACAGGGCCCCCTCATACTCAGTGCCCTGTCTCCCCAAAGGGCCACAGAGGACCCCGTCATCCTCAGTGCCCCTGCCTCCAAAGAGCCCAGGCCCAGGACCCCCTCATAATCAGTGACCCTGCCCCTACAGGGCCCCCACAGGACCCCTCATACTCAGTGACCCTGCCCCAGAGGGCCCCACAGGACCCCCTCATTCTCAGTGCCCCTGCCTCCAAGAGCCCACAGGGACCCCCTCATACTCAGTGACCCTGCCCCCACAGGGCCCCCACAGGACCCCTCATCCTCAGTGATACTGCCCCCACAGGACCCCCCCCTGCCCCACAGGACCTCCATACCTCAGTGATGCTGCCCCCACAAGGCCCCCACAGGACCCCCTCATACTCAGTGGCCCTGCCCCACAGGGCCCCACAGGACCCCCTCATCCTCAGTGACCTCTGCCCCCACAGGGCCCCCACAGGACCCCCTCATCCTCAGTGACCCTGCCCCACAAGGCCCCCACAGGACCCCTCATCCTCAGTGACCCTGCCCCCACAGGGCCCCACAGGACCCCTCATACTCAGTGACCCTGCCCCACAGGGCCCCTACAGGACCCCTCATACTCAGTGACCCTGCCCCCAGAGGGCCCCCACAGGACCCTCATACTCAGTGACCTGCCCCCACAGGGCCCCACAGGACCCCCTCATCTCAGTGATACTGCCCACAGGGCCCCCACAGGACCCCTCATACTCAGTGACCCTGCCCCCACAGGGCCCCCACAAGGACCCCTCATCCTCAGTGATACTGCCCACAGGGCCCCCACAGGACCCACATCTCAGTGACCCTGCCCCCACAGGGCCCCCACGACCCTCATCCTCAGTGCCCTGCCCCACATGGCCCCCACAGGACCCCTCATCCTCAGTGATACTGCCCCCACAGGGCCCCCCACAGGGCCCCTCATACTCAGTGACCCTGCCCCAGAGGCCCCCACAGGGCCCCCTCATCTCAGTGACCCTGCCCCCACAGGCCCCCACAGGACCCCCTCATACTCAGTGACCCTGCCCCCACAGGGCCCCACAGGACCCATCATCTCAGTGATGCCCCACATGCCCCCACAGGACCCCCCTCATCCTCAGTGATACCCTGCCCCCACAGGGCCCCCACAGGACCCCCTCATCCTCAGTGACCCTGCCCCCACAGGGCCCCACAGGACCCCTCATCCTCAGTGACCCTGCCCCCCCCACAGGCCCCCCTCAGTGATACAGGACCCCCTCATACTCAGTGCCCCTGCCTCCAAAGGCCCCACAGGACCCCCTCATACTCAGTGACCCTGCCCCCACAGGGCCCCCACAGGACCCCCTCATCCTCAGTGATACTGCCCCCACAGGGCCCCCACAGGACCCCCTCATGCTCAGTGACCCTGCCCCCACATGGCCCCACAGGACCCCCTCATCCTCAGTGATACTGCCCCACAGGGCCCCCACAGGACCCCCTCATACTCAGTGACCCCACAGGGCCCCCACAGGACCCCACAGGACCCCCTCATCCTCAGTGACACTGCCCCACAGGGCCCCTACAGGACCCCCTCATACTCAGTGACCCTGCCTCCACCGGCCCCCACAGGACCCCCTCATACTCAGTGACCCTGCCCCCACAGGCCCCACAGGACCCCTCATCTCAGTTACCCTGCCCCCACAGGGCCCCCACAGGCCCCCTCATACTCAGTGACCCTGCCCCCACAGGGCCCCACATGACCCCCTCATCCTCAGTGATACTGCCCCACAGGGCCCCACAGGACCCCCTCATACTCAGTGACCCTGCCCCAACAAGGCCCCCACAAGGCCCCCTCATACTCAGTGACCCTGCCCCCACAGGGCCCCAAAGGACCCCCTCATCCTCAGTGACCCTGCCCCCACAGGGCCCCCACAGGACCCCCTCATACTCAGTGGACCTGCCTCCACAAGGCCAACCACAGGGCCACCTATCCTCAGTGATACTGCCCCACAAGGCCCCCCACAGGACCCCTCATACTCAGTGCCCTGCCCCACAGGGCCCCACAGGACCCCTCATCCTCAGTGACACTGCCCCACAGGGCCCCCAAAGGACCCCTCATCCTCAGTGACCCTGCCCCTCCACAAGGCCCCCACAGGGACCCCTCATACTCAGTGACCCTGCCCCCACAAGGCCCCCACAGGACCCCTCATACTCAGTGCCCTGCCCCACAGGGCCCCTTTGCTCAGGACCCCTCATACTCAGTGACCCTGCCCCCACAGGGCCCCCACAGGACCCCCTCATCCTCAGTGATACTGCCTCCACAGGGCCCCCACAGGACCCCTCATCCTCAGTGATACTGCCTCCACAAGGCCCCACAGGACCCCCACATCCTCAGTGATACTGCCCCACTGGGCCCCCACAGGACCCCTCATACTCAGTGACTACTGCCCCCAGAGGGCCCCCACAGGCCCCCTCTCATGCTCAGTGACCCCAGCCCCCACAGGACCCCACAGGACCCCCCTCAAACTCAGTGACCCTGCCTCCACATGGCCCCACAGGACCCCTCATACTCAGTGACCCTGCCCCCACAGGGCCCCTCAGGCCCCCCCTGTCTCCATACTCAGTGATACTGCCCCCCCCTGCCTCCAGGAGCCCACAGGACCCCCTCATAACTCAGTGACCCTGCCCCAGGGGCCCCCACAGGACCCCTCATCCTCAGTGACCCTACTGCCCCAGGGCCCCACAGGACCCCTCATACTCAGTAACCCTGCCCCCACAAGGCCCCACAGGACCCCTCATCCTCAGTGATACCCCCCCTCACAATGGCCCCACAACAGGACCCCTCATCCTCAGTGACCCTTCCCCACAGGACCCCAAAGGACCCCTCATACTCAGTGACCCTGCCTCCAACATGCCCATACAGGACCCCTCATATTCAGTGACCCTGCCCCACAGGACCCCACAGGGCCCCCTCATACTCAGTGACCCTGCCCCAGAGGGCCCCAAGGCCCCCTCATACTCAGTGACCCCAGCCCCCACAGGGCCCCACATGACCCCTCATCCTCAGTGATACTGCCGCCACAGGGCCCCACAGGACCCTCATACTCAGTGACCCTGCCCCCACAGGCCCCCTACAAGGCCCCTCATACTCAGTGACCCCTGCCCCAAACAGGGCCCCTAGACCCCCATCCTCAGTGATACTGCCCCCCACAGGGCCCCCACGACCCCCTCATACTCAGTGGCCCTGTCCCCACAAGGCCACCGCAGGGCCACCACATCCTCAGTGGTACTGGCCCCCACAAGACCCCCACAGGACCCCTCTCCTACTCAGTGCCCCTGCCCCCACAGGGCCCCACAGGACCCCCTCATCCTCAGTGATGCTGCCCCCACTGGGCCCCACAGGGCCCCCTCATCCTCAGTGATCTGCCCCACAGGGCCCAGGGACCCCTCATACTCAGTTGCTTTGCCCCACAGGGCCCCACAGGACCCCCTCATAGCTCAGTGACCCTGCCTCCACAAGGCCCCCCACAGGGACCCCCTCATCCTCAGTGACCCTGCCACAGGGACCCCACAGGACCACCTCATTCTCAGTGCCCTGCCCCCACAGGACCCCACAGGACCCCCATCTGTGCCCCAGCCCTCCACAGGGCCCCCACATGACCCCCTCATCCTCAGTGACCCTGCCCCCAGGGCTAACAGGACCTCCTCATACTCAGTGCCCCTACCCCACAGGGCAACCACAGGACCCCCTCATACTCAGTGCCCTGCCCCCACTGGGCCCCACAGGACCCCTCATCCTCAGTAACCCTGCCCCCTGGGGCTCCACACGACCCCCTCATCCTCAGTGGCCCTGCCCCAAGGCCACCACAGGAGCCACCTCATCCTCAGTGGTACTGCCCCACAAGACCTCCACAGGACCCCCTCATACTCAGTGCCCCTGCCCCACAGGGCCCCTAAAGGACCCCCTCAAACTCAGTGACCCTGCCCCACAGGGCCCCCAAGGACCCCCCTAAAACTCAGTGACCCTGCCTCCACTGGGCCCCTCTAGAGACCCCCTCATATTCAGTGACCCTGCCCTAGGGCCCCACAGGACCTGCCCCCAGGGCCCCCATGCTCAGTGCCTGCCCACAGGGCCCCACAAGGGCCACCTCCATTCTCAGTGCACCTTACAGAGGCCCCCACAGAGCCACCACAAGACCCCCTCATATCATGTACTGCCCCCACAAGGCCTCCACAGGGCCACCTCATTCTCAGTGATACTGCCCCACAAGGCCCCACAGGACCCCCTCATGCTCAGTTCCCCTGCCCCCACAGGACCCCCAAAGGACTGGCTA
>CM040744.1:4771688-4809554 GCA_022829145.1 Albula goreensis
ACAGGGACCCCTCATACTCAGTGACCCTGTCCCCACAGGGTCCCCACAGAACCCCCTCATCCTCAATGATACTGCCCCCACAGGGCCCCTCATACTCAATGCCCCTTGCTCCAAAGACCCCACACAGGACCCCCTCATACTCTGTGCCCCTGCCCCCACAGGGCCCCCACAGGACCCCCTCATTCTTAGTGATGCTGCCCCACAGGGCCCCCCACAGGACCCTCATACTCAGTAACCCTGCCCCCACAAAGCCCCACAGGGCCACCTCATCCTCAGTGATACTGCCCTCACAAGGCCCCCACAGGACCCCTCATACTCAGTGGCCCTGCCCCACAGGGCCCCACAGGACCCCCTCCTCCTCAGTGACCCTGCCCCTATAGGGCCCCCACAGGACCCCATCGAACTCAGTGACCCTGCCTCCACCGGGCCCCCACAGGACCCCCTCAAAGTCAGTAACCCCGTCCCGACAAGGCCCCCACAGGGCCACCTCATCCTCAGTGACCCTGCCCTCACAGGGCCCCACAGGACCCCTAATACTTTGTGCCCCTGCCCCCACATCGCCGCCAGGATCCCCTCATCCTCAGTGATACTGCCCCCAGAGGGCCTCCACAGGACCCCTCATCCTCAGTGACCCTGCCCCCACAAGGCCCCCACAGGACCCCTCATCCTCAGTGATACTGCCCCCACAGGGCCCCCTCATCCTCAGTGCCCCTGCCTCCAAAGAGCCCACACAGGACTCCCTCATACTCAGTGACCCTACACCTACAGGGCTCCAACAGGGACCCTCATACTCAGTGACCCTGTCCCCACAGGGCCCCCACAGAACCCCCTCATCCTCATTGATACTACCCCCACTCAATGCCCTTGGAGCCCCACAGGGCCCCCTCATCCTAAGTGCCCTGCTCCAAAGAGCCCACACAGGACCCTCATCCTGTGCCCTGCCTCACAGGGCCCCCACAGGACCCCCTCATCCTCAGTGATGCTGCCCCCACAGGGCCCCCACTTCCAGTGACCCTGCCCCACAAGGCCCCCACAGGACCCTCATCCTCAGTGCCCTGCCCCCACAGGGCCCCCACAGGACCCCCTCATCCTCAGTGATATTGTCCCCACAGGGCCCCCACAGGGCCCCTCATCCTCAGTGATACTGCCCCCAGAGGGCGCCCACAGGACCCTCATACTCAGTAACCCTGCCCCCACAGGGGCCCCACAGGACCCCTCATCCTCAGTGACTCTGCTCCCCACATGGCCCCCACAGGACCCCTCATACTCAATGCCCCTTGCTCCAAAAAGCACACACAGGACCCCCTCATACTCAGTAACCCTGCCCCCACAAGGCCCCCACAGGGCCACCTCATTCTCAGTGATACTGCCCCCAGAGGGCCCCCACAGGACCCCTCATACTCTGTGCTCCCCCCACAGGGCCCCTACAGGACCCCCTCACCCTCAGTGATACTGCCCCCACAGGGACGCCACAGGACCCCCTCATCCTCAGTGATACTGCCCCCAGAGGGCCCCCACAGGACGCCCTCATACTCAGTGCCTCTACCCCCACAGGGCCCCTAAAGGACCGCCACATACTCACTGACCCTGCCCCCACATGGCCCCCACAGGACCCCCTCATACTCAGTGCCCCTACCCCCACAGGGCCCCTAAAGGACCCCCTCATACTCAGTGCCCCTACCCCACAGGGCCCCTAAAGGACCCCCTCATACTCAGTGCCCCTGCCCCCACAGGGCCCCCACAGGACCCCCTCATCCTCAGTGATGCTGCCCCCACAGGGCCCCCACAGGGCCCCCTCATCCTCAGTGATACTGCCCCCAGAGGGCCCCACAGGACCCCCTCATACTCAGTAACCCTGCCCCCACAGGGCCCCCACAGGACCCCCTCATCCTCAGTGACTCTGCCCCCACATGGCCCCCACAGGACCCCCTCATACTCAATGCCCCTTGCTCCACAGAGCCCACACAGGACCCCCTCATCCTCAGTGCCCCTGCCTCCAAAGAGCCCACACAGGACCCTCATACTCTGTGCCCCTGCCCCACAGGGCCCCCACAGGACCCCTCATCCTCAGTGATGCTGCCCAAACAGGGCCCCAACAGGACCCCTCATACTCAGTAACCCTGCCCCCACAAGGCCCCACAGGGCCACCTCATCCTCAGTGATACTGCCCCCACAAGGCCCCCACAGGACCCCTCATACTCAGTGCCCTGCCCAGACAGGGCCCCCACAGGACCCTCATGCTCAGTGACCCTGCCCCAGAGGGCCCCCACAGGACCCCCTAAAACTCAGTGACAGTGCCTCCACTGGGCCCCTACGGAACCCCCTGATATTCAGTGACCCTGCCCCCACAAGGCCCCCAAGGGCCCCTTATACTCAGTGACACTGCCCCCACAGGGCCCCACATACTCAGTGCCCCTGCCCCACAGGCCCCTAAAGGACCCCCTAATCCTCAGTGATACTGCCCCCACAGGGCCCCAACAAGACCCCCTCATACTCAGTAACCCTGCCCCCACAAGGCCCCCACAGGGCCACCTCATTCTCAGTGATACTGCCCCCAGAGGGCCCCCACAGGACCCCCTCATACTCTGTGCCCCTGCCCCCACAGGGCCGCCACAGGACCCCCTCATCCTCAGTGATACTGCCCCCCCACAGGACCCCCTCATCCTCAGTGCCCCTGCCTCCAAAGAGCCCACACAGGACCCCCTCATACTCTGTGCCTCCTGCCCCACTGGGCCCCCACAGGACCCCCTCATCCTCAGTGACCCTGTCCCCACAGGGCCCCACACGACCCCCTCATCCTCAGTGACTCTGCCCCCACAAGGCCCCCACAACACCCCCACATACTCAGTGACCCTGCCCCCACAAGGCCCCCACAGGACCCCCTCATACTCAGTTCCCCTGCCCCCACAGGGCTCCCACAGGGCCCCCTCATACTCAGTAACCCTGCCCCCACAAGGCCCCCACAACACCCCCACATACTCAGTGACCCTGCCCCCACATGGCCCCCACAGGACCCCATCATCCTCTGTAACCCTGCCCCCACAAGGCCCCCAAAGGGCCACCTCATCCTCAGTGATACTGCCCACACAAGGCCTCCACAGGACCCCCTCATACTCAGTGCCCCTTCCCCACAGGGCCCCTACAGGACCCACTCAAACTCAGTGACCCCGCCTCCACCGGGCCCCCACAGGACCCCCTCATACTCAGAAACCCTGCCCCCAGACAAGGACCCTCATACTCCCCCACAGGGCCAGGGACCTCATTCTCAGTGATACTGCCCCAGAAGGCCCCCCAGGACCCCTTCATACTCAGTGACCCTGCCCCCACTGGGCCCCCACAGGACCCCCTCATCCTCAGTGACCCTGCCCCACAGGGCCCCCACAGGACCCCTAAAACTCAGTGACCCTGCCTCCACAGGGCCCCCACAGGACCCCCTCATACTCAGTAACCCTGCCCCCACTGGGCCCCCACAGGCCCCTCATCCTCAGTGACACTAAAACTCAGTGACCCCAGAGGGCCCCCACAGGACCACCTCATACGCTGTGCCACCTGCCTCAGTGACACTGCCCCCAGGGGCCCCCACAGGACCCATTCATCCTCAGTGATACTGCCCCCAGAGGGCCCCCACAGGACCTCCTCATACTCAGTTACCCTGCCCCCACAAGGCCCCCACACGGCCACCTCATCCTCAGTGATACTGCCCCCACAAGGCACCCACAGGATCCCCTCATACTCAGTGACCCTGCCCCCACAGGACCCCCACAGGACCCCCTCATCCTCAGTGACCCTGGCCCCACATGGCCCCCACAGGACCTCCTCATCCTCAGTGATACTGCCCCCCCACCGGGCCCCCTAATACTCAGTGCCCCTGCCTCCAGAGAGCCCAGACAGGACCCCCTCATACTCAGTGACCCTACACCTACAGGGTTCCCACAGGGACCCCACATACTCAGTGATACTGCCCCCGCAGGGCCCCCACAGGACCCCCTCATACTCAGTGATACTGCCCCCCACATGGCCTCCATAGGACCCCCTTATCCTAAGTGATACTGCCCCCACAGGGCCCCCAGAGGACCCCCTCATACTCAGTGCCCCTGGCCCCACAGGGCCCCCACAGGAGCCCCACAGGACCCCCTCATCCTCAGTGACACTGCCCCCACAGGGCCCCTACAGGACCCCCTCATACTCAGTGACCCTGCCTCCACCGGGCCCCTACAGGACCCCCTCATATTCAGTGACCCTGCCCCCACAGGGACCCCACAGGACCCCCTCATACTCAGTTACCCTGCCCCCACAGGGCCCCCACAAGGCCCCCCATGCTCAGTGACACTGCCCCCAGAGGGCCCCCACAGGACCCCCTCATACTCAGTGACCCCCACATGACCCCTCATCCTCAGTGATACTGCCCCACAGGGCCCCCACAGTACCCCCTCATACTCAGTGACCCTGCCCCCACAGGGCCCCCACAAGGCCCCCTCATACTCAGTGACCCTGCCCCCACTGGGCCCCCACAGGACCCCCTCATCCTCAGTGACCCTGTCCCCACAGGGCCCCACACGACCCCCTCATACTCAGTGGCCCTGCCCCCACAAGGCCACCACAGGGCCACCATATCCTCAGTGGTACTGCCCCCACAAGACCCCCACAGGACCCCCTCATACTCAGTGCCCCTGCCCCCACAGGGCCCCCACAGGACCGCCTCATCCTCAGTGACACTGCCCCCAGAGGGCCCCCAAAGGACCCCCTCATACTCAGTGACCCTGCCTCCAACGTGCCCCTACAGAACCCCCTCATATTCAGTGACCCTGCCCCCACAAGGCCCCCACAGGGCCCCTTATACTCAGTGACCCTGCCCCACAGGGCCCCCACAGGACCCTCATACTCTGTGCCCTGCCCCACAGGGCCGCCACAGGACCCCCTCATCCTCAGTGATACTGCCCCCAGAGGGCCCCCACAGGACCCTCATACTCAGTAACCCTGCCCTCACAAGGCCCCCACAGGACCCCTCATCCTCAGTGATACTGCCCCCACAGGGCCCCCTCATACTCAGTGCCCCTGTCTCCAAAAAGCCCACAGAGGACCCCCTCATCCTCAGTGCCCCTGCCTCCAAAGAGCCCACACAGGACCCCCTCATACTCAGTGACCCTGACCCTACAGGGCTCCCACACGACCCCCTCATCCTCAGTGATACTGCCCACACAAGGCCCCCACAGGACCCCCTCATACTCAGTGCCCCTGCCCCCACAGGGCCCCCACAGGACCCCCTCATCCTCAGTGATGCTGCCCCAACAGGGCCCCCACAGGGCCCCTCATCCTCAGTGATACTGCCCCCTGAGGGCCCCCACAGGACCCCTCATACTCAGTAACCCTGCCCCACAGGGCCCCACAGGACCCCCTCATCCTCAGTGACTCTGCCCCACATGGCCCCCACAGGACCCCCTCATACTCAATGCCCCTTGTTCCAAAGAGATCACACAGGACCCCCTCATCCTCAGTGCCCCTGCCTCCAAAGAGCCCACACAGGACCCCCTCATACTCTGTGCCCCTGCCCCCACAGGGCCCCCACAGGACCCCCTCATCCTCAGTGATGCTGCCCCAACAGGGCCCCCACAGGACCCCCTCATACTCAGTAACCCTGCCCCCACAAGGCCAACACAGGGCCACCTCATCCTCAGTGATACTGCCCCCACAAGGCAACCACAGGACCCCCTCATGCTCAGTGACCCTGCCCCCAGAGGGCCCCCACAGGACCCCCTAAAACTCAGTGACCCTGCCTCCACTGGGCCCCTACGGAACCCCTGATATTCAGTGACCCTGCCCCCACAAGGCCCCAACAGGGCCCCTTATACTCAGTGACACTGCCCCCACAGGGCCCCCACATACTCAGTGCCCCTGCCCCCACAGGGCCCCTAAAGGACCCCCTAATCCTCAGTGATACTGCCCCCACAGGGCCCCCACAAGACCCTCATACTCAGTAACACTGCCCCCACAAGGCTTCCACAGGGCCACCTCATTCTCAGTGATACTGCCCCCACAAGGCCCCCACAAGACCCCCTCATACTCAGTGCCCCTACCCCCACAGGGCCCCTAAAGGACCCCCTCATACTCAGTGACCCTGCCCACACAGGGCCCCCCCAGGACCCCCTCATCCTCAGTGACACTGCCCCACAGGGCCCCACAGGACCCCTCATACTCAGTGACCCTGCCTCCACCGGGCCCCTACAGGACCCCCTCATATTCAGTGACCCTGCCCCCACAGGGCCCCCACAGGACCCTCATACTCAGTTACCCCTGCCCCAGAGGGCCCCCACAGGCCCCCTCATACTCAGTGACCCCAGCCCCCACAGGGCCCCCACATGACCCCCTCATCCTCAGTGACACTGCCGCCAGGGGGCCCCACAGGACCCCCTCATACTCAGTGACCCTGCCCCCACAGGGCCCCCACAAGGCCCCCTCATACTCAGTGACCCTGCCCCCACAGGGCCCCTAAAGGACCCCCTCATCCTCAGTGATACTGCCCCCACAGGGCCCCACACGACCCCTCATACTCAGTGGCCCTGCCCCCACAAGGCCACCGCAGGGCCACCACATCCTCAGTGGTTCTGGCCCCACAAGACCCCCACACGACCCCCTCATACTCATTGCCCCTGCCGCCACAGGGCCCCCACAGGACCCCCTCAACCTCAGTGATACTGCCCCCACTGGGCCCCCACAGGACCCCCTCATACTCAGTGACTCTGCCCCCACAGGGCTCCCACAGGGCCCCCTCATACTCAGTTACTTTGCCCCACAGGGCCCCACAGGACCCCCTCAAACTCAGTGACCCTGCGTCCACCGGGCCCCCACAGGACCCCTCATCCTCAGTGATACTGCCCCCCCACAGGGCCCCCTTATACTCAGTGCCCCTGTCTCCAAAAAGCCCACAGAGGACCCCCTCATCCTCAGTGCCCCTGCCTCCAAAGAGCCCACACAGGACCCCCTCATAATCAGTGACCCTGCCCCTACAGGGCTCCCACAGGGACCCCTCATACTCAGTTACCCTGCCCCCAGAGGGCTCCCACAGGGCACCCTCAAACTCAGTGCCCCTGCCTCCAAAGAGCCCACACAGGACCCCCTCATACTCAGTGACCCTGACCCTACAGGGCTCCCACACGACCCTCATCCTCAGTGATACTGCCCACAGAAGGCCCCCACAGGACCCCCTCATACTCAGTGCCCCTGCCCCCACAGGGCCCCCACAGGACCCCCTCATCCTCAGTGATGCTGCCCCCACAGGGCCCCCACAGGGCCCCCTCATCCTCAGTGATACTGCCCCCAGTGGGCCCCCACAGGACCCCCTCATACTCAGTAACCCTGCCCCCACAGGGCCCCCACAGAACCCCCTCATCCTCATTGATACTGCCCCCACAGGGCCCCACAGGACCCCCTCATACTCAATGCCCCTTGCTCCAAAGAGCCCACACAGGACCCCTTCATCCTCAGTGCCCCTGCCTCCAAAGAGCCCACACAGGACCCCCTCATACTCTCTGCCCCTGCCCCCACAGGGCCCCACAGGACCCCCTCATCCTCAGTGATGCTGCCCCAACAGGGCCCCCACAGGACCCCCTCATACTCAGTAACCCTGCCCCCACAAGGCCCCACAGGGCCACCTCATCCTCAGTGATACTGCCCCCACAGGGCCCCCACAGGACCCCCTCATACTCAGTGCCCTGCCCCCACAGGGCCAACACAGGACCCCCTCATGCTCAGTGACCCTGCCCCCATAGGGCCCCCACAGGACCCCCTAAAACTCAGTGACCCTGCCTCCACTGGGCCCCTACGGAACCCCCTGATATTCAGTGACCCTGCCCCCACAAGGGCCCCCACAGGGCCCCTTATACTCAGTGACACTGCCCCACAGGGCCCCACATACTCAGTGCCCCTGCCCCCACAGGGAACCTAAAGGACCCCCTAATCCACAGTGATACTGCCCCCACAGGGCCCCCACAAGACCCCCTCATACTCTCAGTAACACTGCCCCCACAAGGCCTCCACAGGGCCACCTCATTCTCAGTGATACTGTCCCCACAAGGCCCCCACAGTACCCCCTCATACTCAGTTCCCTGCCCCCACAGGGCTCCCACAGGGCCCCTCATACTCAGTAACCCTGCCCCCACAAGACCCCCACAAGACCCCCACATACTCAGTGACCCTGCCCCACATGGCCCCCACAGGACCCCCTCATACTCAGTGCCCCTGCCCCCACAGGGCCCCTACAGGACCCCCTCACCCTCAGTGATACTGCCCCACAGGGCCCCCACAGGACCCCCTCATCCTCAGTAACCCTGCCCCCACAAGGCCCCCACAGGGCCACCTCATCCTCAGTGATACTGCCCACACAAGGCCTCCACAGGACCCCCTCATACTCATTGCCCCTGCCCCTCAGGGCCCCTACAGGACCCCCTCAAACTCAGTGACCCTGCCTCCACGGGCCCCCACAGGACCCATTCATACTCAGTAACCCTGCCCCCACAAGGCCCCCACAGGGCCACCTCATTCTCAGTGATACTGCCCCCAGAGGGCCCCCACAGGACCCCCTTATACTCTTTGCCCCTGCCCCCACAGGGCCGCCACAGGACCCCCTCATCCTCAGTGATATTGCCCCAGAGGGCCCCCACAGGATGCCCTCATACTCAGTAACCCTGCCCTCACAAGGCCCCCACAGGACCCTCATCCTCAGTTATACTGCCCCCCACAGGGCCCCTCATACTCAGTGCCCCTGTCTCCAAAAGCCAACAGAGGACCCCGTCATCCTCAGTGCCCCTGCCTCCAAAGAGCCCACACAGGACCCCCTCATAATCAGTGACCCTGCCCCCACAGGGCTCCACAGGGACCCCCTCATACTCAGTTACCCTGCCCCCAGAGGGCCCCACAGGGCACCCCAAACTCAGTGCCCCTGCCTCCAAAGAGCCCACACAGGACCCCCTCATACTCAGTGACCCTGACCCTACAGGGCTCCCACACGACCCCCTCATCCTCAGTGATACTGCCCACACAAGGCCCCCACAGGACCCCCTCATACTCAGTGATACTGCCCCCACATGGCCTCCACAGGACCCCCTTATCCTAAGTGATACTGCCCCCACAATGCCCCCACAGGACCCCCTCATACTCAGTGCCCCTGGCCCCACAGGGCCCCCACAGGACCCCCACAGGACCCCCTCATCCTCAGTGACACTGCCCCACAGGGCCCCTACAGGACCCCTCATACTCAGTGACCCTGCCTCCACCGGGCCCCTACAGGACCCCCTCATATTCAGTGACCCTGCCCCCACAGGGACCCCACAGACCCCCTCATACTCAGTTACCCTGCCCCCACAGGGCCCCCACAAGGCCCCCATACTCAGTGACCCCAGCCCCACAGGGCCCCCACATGACCCCCTCATCCTCAGTGATACTGCCGCCACAGGGCCCCCACAGTACCCCCTCATACTCAGTGACCCTGACCCCACAGGGCCCCCACAAGGCCCCCTCATACTCAGTGACCCTGCCCCCACTGGGCCCCCAAAGGACCCCCTCATCCTCAGTGACCCTGTCCCCACAGGGCCCCACACGACCCCCTCATACCCAGTGGACCTGCCTCCACAAGGCCAACAAAGGGCCACCATATCCTCAGTGTTACTGCCCCCACAAGACCCCCACAGGACCCCCTCATACTCAGTGCCCCTGCCCCCACAGGGCCCCCACAGGACCGCCTCATCCTCAGTGACACTGCCCCCACAGGGCCCCCAAAGGACCCCCTCATACTCAGTGACCCTGCCTCCAACGTGCCCCTACAGAACCCCCTCATATTCAGTGACCCTGCCCCCACAAGGCCCCCACAGGGCCCCTTATACTCAGTGACCCTGCCCCCACAGGGCCCCCACAAGGCCCCCTCATACTCAGTGACCCTGCCCACACAGGGCCCCCACAGGACCCTCATCCTCAGTGACACTGCCCCCACAGGGCCCCCACAGACCCCTCATACTCTGTGACCCTGCCTCCACTGGGCCCCTACAGGACCCCCACATATTCAGTGACCCTGCCCCCACAGGGCCCCCACAGGACCCCCTCATACTCAGTTACCCTGCCCCCAGAGGACCCCCACAGGCCCCCTCATACTCAGTGACCCCAGCCCCCACAGGGCCCCCACATGACCCCCTCATCCTCAGTGATACTGCCGCCACAGGGCCCCCACAGGACCCCCTCATACTCAGTGACCCTGCCCCCACAGGGCCCCCCAAGGCCCCCTCATACTCAGTGACCCTGCCCCCACAGGGCCCCTAAAGGACCCCCTCAAACTCAGTGACCCTGCCTCCATCGGGCCCCCACAGGAACCCTCATACTCAGTAACCCCTACCCCCACAAGGCCCCCACAACACCCCCACATACTCAGTAACCCTGCTGCCCCACATGGCCCCCACAGGACCCCTCATACTCAGTGCCCCTGCCCCCACAGGGCCCCCACAGGACCCTCACCCTCAGTGATACTGCCCCACAGGGCCCCCACAGGACCCCCTCATCCTCAGTAACCCTGCCCCCACAAGGCCCCCACAGGGCCCCTCATCCTCAGTGATACTGCCCCACAAGGCCTCCACAGGACCCCCTCATACTCAGTGCCCCTGCCCCCACAGGGCCCCTAAAGGACCCCCTCATCCTCAGTGATACTGCCCCACAGGGCCCCCACAGGACCCCCTCATACTCAGTAACCCTGCCCCCACAAGGCCCCCACAGGGCCACCTCATTCTCAGTGATACTGCCCCACAAGGCCCCCAGGACCCCTCATACTCAGTGGCCCTGCCCCCACTGGGCCCCCACAGGACCCCCTCATCCTCAGTGACCCTGCCCCAGGGGCCCCACAGGACCCCTCAAACTCAGTGACCCTGCCCCACAGGGCCCCCACAGGACCCCCTCATACTCAGTAACCCTGCCCCCACAGGGCCCCCACAGGGCCACCTCATCCTCAGTGATACTGCCCCCAGAGGGCCCCCACAGGACCACCTCAAACTCTGTGCCCCTGCCCCACAGGGCCCCCCACAGGACCCTCATCCTCAGTGATTCTGCCCCAGAGGGCCCCCACAGGCCCCCCCTCATACTCAGTGACCCTGCCCCCACAAGGCCCCCACAGGCCCCCTCATCCTCAGTGATACTGCCCCCACAAGGCCCCCAAAGGACCCCCTCATACTCAGTGACCCTGCCCCCACAGGGCCCCCACAGGACCCCTCATACTCAGTGACCCTGCCCCAACATGCCCATACAGACCCCCTCATATTCAGTGACCCTGCCCCACAGGGCCCCACAGGGCCCCTATACTCAGTGACTGCCCCACAGAGGCCCCCACAGGCCCCCTCATACTCAGTGACCCTGCCCACAGGGCCCCCACATGACCCCTCATCCTCAGTGATACTGCCCCCACAGGGCCCCCACAGGACCCCCTCATACTCAGTGACCCTGCCCCCACAGGGCCCCCACAAGGCCCCTCATACTCAGTGATACCCCCACAGGGCCCCTAAAGGACCCCTCATCCTCAGTGATACTGCCCCCACAGGGCCCCACACGACCCCCTCATACTCAGTGGCCCTGCCCCCACAAGGCCACCACAGGGCCACCACATCCTCAGTGTACTGGCCCCACAAACCCCACAGGACCCCTCATACTCAGTGCCCCTGCCCCACAGGGCCCCCACAGGACCCCTCATCCTCAGTGATACTGCCCCACTGGGCCCCCACAGGACCCCTCATACTCAGTGACTCTGCCCCCCAGAGGGCCCACAGGCCCCTCATACTCAGTGATACTGCCCCCAGAGGGCCCCCACAGGACCCCCTCATACTCAGTTACCCTGCCCCACAGGGCCCCCACAGGGCCACCTCATCCTCAGTGATACTGCCCCCACAAGGCCCCCACAGGACCCCCTCATACTCAGTGACCCTGCCCCCACAGGGCCCCACAGGACCCCCTCATCCTCAGTAACCCTGCCCCCCCACAGGCCCCCACAGGACCCCCACATCATCAGTGACACTGCCCCCACAGGGCCCCTACAGGGACCCTCATACTCAGTGACCCTGCCCCACAGGGCCCCTACAGGACCCCCTCATCCTCAGTGACCCTGCCCCCACAGGGCCCCCACAGGACCCTCATACTCAGTGATACCCTGCCCCCACAGGGCCCCCACAGGCCCCCCATACTCAGTGACCCTGCCCCCACAGGCCCCACAGGACCCCTCATCCTCAGTGACCCTGCCCCCACAGGGCCCCCACAGGACCCCCTCAAACTCAGTGACCCTGCCTCCACCGGCCCCCACAGGACCCTCATACTCAGTAACCCTGCCCCACAGGGCCCCCACAGGGCCACCTCATCCTCAGTGATACTGCCCCCACAGGGCCCCACAAGACAGGACCCCTCATACTCAGTGCCCCTGCCCCCACAGGGCCCCCACAGGACCCCTCATCCTCAGTGATTCTGCCCCCAGAGGGCCCCCACAGGACCCCTCATACTCAGTGACCCTGCCCACAAGGCCCCCACAGGGCCCCACAGTGACCTCATCCTCAGTGATACTGCCCAGTGGCCCCCAAAGGACCCCATCACTCAGTGACCCTGCCCCACAAGGGCCCCACAGGACCCTCATACTCAGTGACCCTGCCTCCAACTCCAGGGGCCCATACAGGACCCCCCTCATATTCAGTGACCCCCCCACAGGCCCCCACAGGGCCCCTCATACTCAGTGACCCTGCCCCCAGAGGGCCCCACAGGACCCCCTCATACTCAGTGACCTGCAGCCCCCACAGGGCCCCCACATGACCCCCTCATCCTCAGTGACCCTGCCCCACAGGGCCCCCACAGGACCCCCTCATACTCAGTGACCCTGCCCCCACAGGGCCCCCACAAGGCCCCCTCATACTCAGTGACCCTGCCCCCACAGGGCCCCACAGGACCCCCTCATCCTCAGTGATACTGCCCCCACAGGGCCCACAGGACCCTCATACTCAGTGGCCCTGCCCCACAGGGCCCCACAGGGCCACTCATCCTCAGTGGACCCCCCACAAACCCCCACAGGACCCCCTCATACTCAGTGACCCTGCCCCCACAGGGCCCCCACAGGACCCCCTCATCCTCAGTGATACTGCCCCACAGGGCCCCACAGGACCCCCTCATACTCAGTGACTCTGCCCCACAGGGCCCCCACAGGGCCCCTCATACTCAGTGATACTGCCCCCAGAGGGCCCCCAAACTCAGTGACCCTGCCTCCCACAGGACCCCCTCATACTCAGTTGACCCTGCCCCACAGGGCCCCCACAGGCCCCTCATCCTCAGTGATACTGCCAACACAAGGCCCCCACAGGACCCCCTCATACTCAGTGACCCTGCCCCACAGGCCCCCACCACAGGACCCCCTCATCCTCAATAACCCTGCCCCCACATTGCCCCCACAGGACCCCCACAGGACCCCCTCATCTCAGTGACCCTGCCCCCCACAGGGCCCCTACAGGACCCCCTCATACTCAGTGACCCTGCCTCCACAGGCCCCCACAGGACCCCCTCATACTCAGTTACCCTGCCCCCACAGGGACCCCACAGGACCCTCATACTCAGTGACCCTGCCCCACAGGGCCCCACAGGCCCCCATACTCAGTAACCCCAGCCACCACAGGGCCCCCACATGACCCCCTCATCCTCAGTGATACTGCCCCACAGGGCCCCCACAGTACCCCCTCATACTCAGTGACCCTGCCCCCACAGGGCCCACAAGGCCCTCATACTCAGTGACCCTGCCCCCACTGGGTCCCCACAGGACCCTCATCCTCAGTGACCCTGTCCCCACAGGGCCCCACACGACCCCCTCATACTCAGTGGCCCTGCCCCCACAAGGCCACCACAGGGCCACCATATCCTCAGTGGTACTGCCCCCACAAGACCCCCACAGGACCCCCTCATACTCAGTGCCCCTGCCCCCACAGGGCCAGCACAGGACCGCCTCATCCTCAGTGACACTGCCCCCACAGGGCCCCCAAAGGACCCCCTCATACTCAGTGACCCTGCCTCCACGGGCCCCTACAGAACCCCTCATATTCAGTGACCCTGCCCCCACAGGCCCCCACAGGGCCCCTTATACTCAGTGACCCTGCCCCACAGGGCCCCCACAGGCCCCCTCATACTCAGTGCCCCTGCCCCCACAGGGCCCCACAGGACCCCCTCATCCTCAGTGATACTGCCCCCAGAGGGCCCCACAGGACCCCCTCATACTCAGTAACCCTGCCCCCACAAGGCCCCACAGGACCCCTCATCCTCAGTGATACTGCCCCCACAGGGCCCCCTCATACTCAGTGCCCCTGCTCCAAAGAGCCCACACAGGACCCCCTCATCCTCAGTGCCCCTGCCTCCAAAGAGCCACACAGGACCCCCTCATACTCAGTGACCCTGACCCACAGGGCTCCCCACAGACCCCCTCATCCTCAGTGATACTGCCCCACAAGGCCCCCACAGGACCCCCTCATACTCAGTGCCCCTGCCCCCACAGGGCCCCCACAGGACCCCCTCATCCTCAGTGATGCTGCCCCACAGGCCCCCCAGGGCCCTCATCCTCAGTGATACTGCCCCCTGAGGGCCCCCACAGGACCCCTCATACTCAGTGACCCTGCCCCCACAGGGCCCCCACAGGACCCCCTCATCCTCAGTGACTCTGCCCCCACATGGCCCCCACAGGACCCCCTCATACTCAATGCCCCTTGCTCCAAAGAGCCCACACAGGACCCCCTCATCCTCAGTGCCCCTGCCTCCAAAGAGCCCACACAGGACCCCCTCATACTCTGTGCCCCTGCCCCCACAGGGCCCCACAGGACCCCCTCATCCTCAGTGATGCTGCCCCAACAGGGCCCCCACAGGACCCCTCATACTCAGTAACCCTGCCCCCACAAGGCCAACACAGGGCCACCTCATCCTCAGTGATACTGCCCCCACAAGGCAACCACAGGACCCCCTCATGCTCAGTGACCCTGCCCCCAGAGGGCCCCACAGGACCCTCATGCTCAGTGAAAGGGCTCAGGACCCTAAAACTCAGTGACCCTGCCTCCACTGGGCCCCTACAGGAACCCCTGATATTCAGTGACCCTGCCCCCACAAGGCCCCAACAGGCCCCTTATACTCAGTGACACTGCCCCCACAGGGCCCCCACATACTCAGTGCCCCTGCCTCCACAGGGCCCCTAAAGGACCCCCTAATCCTCAGTGATACTGCCCCCACAGGGCCCCCACAAGACCCCCTCATACTCAGTAACACTGCCCCCACAAGGCTTCCACAGGGCCACCTCATTCTCAGTGATACTGCCCCACAAGGCCCCCACAAGACCCTCATACTCAGTGCCCCTGCCCCACAGGGCCCCTAAAGGACCCCCTCATACTCAGTGACCCTGCCCACACAGGGCCCCCACAGGACCCCCTCATCCTCAGTGACACTGCCCCCACAGGGCCCCCACAGGACCCCCTCATACTCAGTGACCCTGCCTCCACCGGGCCCCTACAGGACCCCTCATATTCAGTGACCCTGCCCCCACAGGGCCCCCACAGGACCCCCTCATACTCAGTGACCCTGCCCCCAGAGGGCCCCCACAGGCCCCCTCATACTCAGTGACCCCAGCCCCCACAGGGCCCCCACATGACCCCCTCATCCTCAGTGACTGCCCCAGGGGGCCCCACAGGACCCCCTCATACTCAGTGACCCTGCCCCCACAGGGCCCCCACAGGACCCTCATACTCAGTGACCTGCCCCCACAGGGCCCCACAGGCCCCCATACTCAGTGACCCTGCCCCACAGGGCCCCTACAGGACCCCCTCATCCTCAGTGATACTGCCCCCACAGGGCCCCACACGACCCCCTCATGCTCAGTTTCCCTGCCCCCACAAGGCCACCGCAGGGCCACCACATCCTCAGTGGTTCTGGCCCCACAAGACCCCCACAGGACCCCTCATACTCATTGCCCCTGTGACCCCCACAGGGCCCCCACAGGACCCCCTCAACCTCAGTGATACTGCCCCACTGGGCCCCCACAGGACCCCCTCATACTCAGTGACTCTGCCCCCACAGGGCTCCCACAGGGCCCCTCATACTCAGTGACTTTGCCCCACAGGGCCCCACAGGACCCTCAAACTCAGTGACCCAGGCCCCCACAGGGCCCACAGGACCCCTCATCCTCAGTGATACTGCCCCCACAGGGCCCCCACAGGGCCCCTTATACTCAGTGCCCCTGTCTCCAAAAAGCCCACAGAGGACCCCTCATCCTCAGTGCCCCTGCCTCCAAAGAGCCCACACAGGACCCCCTCATAATCAGTGACCCTGCCCCTACAGGGCTCCCACAGGGACCCCTCATACTCAGTTACCCTGCCCCCAGAGGGCTCCCACAGGGCACCCTCAAACTCAGTGCCCCTGCCTCCAAAGAGCCCACACAGGACCCCCTCATACTCAGTGACCCTGACCCTACAGGGCTCCCACACGACCCCCTCATCCTCAGTGATACTGCCCACAGAAGGCCCCCACAGGACCCCCTCATACTCAGTGCCCCTGCCCCACAGGGCCCCCACAGGACCCCTCATCCTCAGTGATGCTGCCCCCACAGGGCCCCACAGGGCCCCCTCATCCTCAGTGATACTGCCCCAGAGGGCCCCCACAGGACCCCCTCATACTCAGTAACCCTGCCCCCACAGGGCCCCACAGAACCCCCTCATCCTCAGTGACTGCCCCCACAGGGCCCCCACAGGACCCCCTCATACTCAATGCCCCTTGCTCCAAAGAGCCCACACAGGACCCTTCATCCTCAGTGCCCCTGCCTCCAAAGAGCCCACACAGGACCCCCTCATACTCTCTGCCCCTGCCCCCACAGGGCCCCCACAGGACCCCTCATCCTCAGTGATGCTGCCCCAACAGGGCCCCCACAGGACCCCTCATACTCAGTAACCCTGCCCCCACAAGGCCCCCACAGGGCCACCTCATCCTCAGTGATACTGCCCCACAAGGCCCCCACAGGACCCCTCATACTCAGTGCCCCTGCCCCCACAGGGCCCCCACAGGACCCTCATGCTCAGTGACCCTGCTGCCCCCCAGAGGCCCCCACAGGACCCCTAAAACTCAGTGACCCTGCCTCCACTGGGCCCCTACGGAACCCCCTGATATTCAGTGACCCTGCCCCCACAAGGCCCCCACAGGGCCCCTTATACTCAGTGACACTGCCCCCACAGGGCCCCCACATACTCAGTGCCCCTGCCCCCACAGGGAACCTAAAGGACCCCCTAATCCACAGTGATACTGCCCCCACAGGGCCCCCACAAGACCCCCTCATACTCAGTAACACTGCCCCCACAAGGCCTCCACAGGGCCACCTCATTCTCAGTGATACTGTCCCCACAAGGCCCCCACAGGACCCCCTCATACTCAGTTCCCCTGCCCCCACAGGGCTCCCACAGGGCCCCCTCATACTCAGTAACCCTGCCCCCACAAGACCCCCACAACACCCCCACATACTCAGTGACCCTGCCCCCACATGGCCCCCACAGGACCCCTCATACTCAGTGCCCCTGCCCCACAGGGCCCCTACAGGACCCTCACCCTCAGTGATACTGCCCCACAGGGCCCCCCACAGGACCCCCTCATTCTCAGTAACCCTGCCCCCACAAGGCCCCACAGGGCCACCTCATCCTCAGTGATACTGCCCACACAAGGCCTCCACAGGACCCCCTCATACTCAGTGCCCTGCCCCCTCAGGGCCCTACAGGACCCCCTCAAACTCAGTGACCCTGCCTCCACCGGGCCCCCACAGGACCCATTCATACTCAGTAACCCTGCCCCCACAAGGCCCCCACAGGGCCACCTCATTCTCAGTGATACTGCCCCCAGAGGGCCCCCACAGGACCCCCTTATAGGGCCCCCCACAGGCCCCCCTCATCCTCAGTGATACTGCCCCCACAGGGCCCCCACAGGACCCTCATACTCAGTAACCCTGCCCTCACAAGGCCCCCACAGGACCCCTCATCCTCAGTTATACTGCCCCCCACAGGGCCCCCTCATACTCAGTGCCCCTGTCTCCAAAAAGCCCACAGAGGACCCCGTCATCCTCAGTGCCCCTGCCTCCAAAGAGCCCACACAGGACCCCCTCATAATCAGTGACCCTGCCCCTACAGGGCTCCCACAGGGACCCCTCATACTCAGTTACCCTGCCCCCAGAGGGCCCCACAGGGCACCCTCAAACTCAGTGCCCCTGCCTCCAAAGAGCCCACAGGACCCCATACTCAGTGACCCTGACCCTACAGGGCTCCCACACGACCCAGGACTCATCCTCAGTGATACTGCCCACACAAGGCCCCCACAGGACCCCCTCATACTCAGTGATACTGCCCCCACATGGCCTCCACAGGACCCCCTTATCCTAAGTGATACTGCCCCCACAATGCCCCCACAGGACCCCCTCATACTCAGTGCCCCTGGCCCCACAGGGCCCCCACAGGACCCCCACAGGACCCCCTCATCCTCAGTGACACTGCCCCCACAGGGCCCCACAGGACCCCTCATACTCAGTGACCCTGCCTCCACTGGGCCCCTACAGGACCCCCTCATATTCAGTGACCCTGCCCCCACAGGGACCCCACAGGACCCCCTCATACTCAGTTACCCTGCCCCCACAGGGCCCCCACAAGACCCCCATACTCAGTGACCCCAGCCCCACAGGCCCCCACATGACCCCCTCATCCTCAGTGATACTGCCGCCACAGGGCCCCCACACAGGCCCCCTCATACTCAGTGACCCTGACCCCACAGGGCCCCACAAGGCCCCCTCATACTCAGTGACCCTGCCCCCACTGGGCCCCCACAGGACCCCCTCATCCTCAGTGACCCTGTCCCCACAGGGCCCCACACGACCCCCTCATACCCAGTGGACCTGCCCCCACAAGGCCAACAAAGGGCCACCATATCCTCAGTGTTACTGCCCCCACAAGACCCCCACAGACCCTCATACTCAGTGCCCTGCCCCCACAGGGCCCCCACAGGACCGCCTCATCCTCAGTGACACTGCCCCCACAGGGCCCCCAAGGGACCCCTCATACTCAGTGACCCTGCCTCCAACGTGCCCCTACAGAACCCCCTCATATTCAGTGACCCTGCCCCCCACAAGGCCCCCACAGGGCCCCTTATACTCAGTGACCCTGCCCCCACAGGGCCCCCACAAGGCCCCCTCATACTCAGTGACCCTGCCCACACAGGGCCCCCACAGGACCCCCTCATCCTCAGTGACACTGCCCCCACAGGGCCCCCACAGGACCCCCTCATACTCAGTGACCCTGCCTCCACCGGGCCCCTACAGGACCCCACATATTCAGTGACCCTGCCCCCACAGGGCCCCCACAGGACCCCCTCATACTCAGTTACCCTGCCCCCAGACGATCCCCACAGGCCCCTCATACTCAGTGACCCCAGCCCCACAGGGCCCCCACATGACCCCTCATCCTCAGTGATACTGCCCCCACAGGGCCCCCACAGGACCCCTCATACTCAGTGACCCTGCCCCCACAGGGCCCCCACAAGGCCCCCTCATACTCAGTGACCCTGCCCCCACAGGGCCCCTAAAGGACCCCCTCAAACTCAGTGACCCTGCCTCCACCGGGCCCCCACAGGACCCCCTCATACTCAGTAACCCTGCCCCCACAAGGCCCCCACAGGACCCCACATACTCAGTAACCCTGCCCCCCACATGGCCCCCACAGGACCCTCATACTCAGTGCCCCTGCCCCCACAGGGCCCCTACAGGACCCCCTCATCCTCAGTGATACTGCCCCCACAGGGCCCCCACAGGACCCCTCATCCTCAGTAACCCTGCCCCACAAGGCCCCACAGGGCCACCCTCATCCTCAGTGATACTGCCCACACAAGGCCTCCACAGGACCCCCTCATACTCATTGCCCCTACCCCCACAGGGCCCCTAAAGGACCCCCTCATCCTCAGTGATACTGCCCCACAGGGCCCCACAGGACCCTCATACTCAGTAACCCTGCCCCCACAAGGCCCCCACAGGGCCACCTCATTCTCAGTGATACTGCCCCACAAGGCCCCCACAGGACCCCCTCATACTCAGTGGCCCTGCCCCCACTGGGCCCCCACAGGACCCCCTCATCCTCAGTGACCCTGCCCCTACAGGGCCCCCACAGGACCCCCTCAAACTCAGTGACCCTGCCTCCACCGGGCCCCCACAGGACCCCTCATACTCAGTAACCCTGCCCCACAAGGACCCCACAGGGCCACCTCATCCTCAGTGATACTGCCCCCAGAGGGCCCCCACAGGACCACCTCAAACTCTGTGCCCCTGCCCACAGGGCCCCCACAGGACCCCCTCATCCTCAGTGATTCTGCCCCAGAGGGCCCCCACAGGACCCCCTCATACTCAGTTCCCTGCCCCCACAAGGCCCCCACACGGCCACCTCATCCTCAGTGATACTGCCCCCACAAGGCCCCCACAGGACCCCCTCATACTCAGTGACCCTTCCCCCACAGGACCCCCAAAGGACCCCCTCATACTCAGTGACCCTGCCTCCAACATGCCCATACAGAACCCCCTCATATTCAGTGACCCTGCCGCCACAAGGCCCCCACAGGGCCCCTTATACTCAGTGACCCTGCCCCCACAGGCCCCCACAGGACCCCCTCATACTCAGTGACCCTGCCCCACAGGGCCCCCACAGGACCCCCTCATCCTCAGTGACACTGCCCCACAGGGCCCCCACAGGACCCCCTCATACTCAGTGACCCTGCCCCACCATGCCCCCACAGGACCCCCTCATCCTCAGTGACCCTGCCCCCACAGGGCCCCCACAGGACCCCCTCATACTCAGTTACCCTGCCCCCAGAGGGCCCCCACAGGACCCCCTCATCCTCAGTGATACTGCCCCCACTGGGCCCCCACAGGACCCCCTCATACTCAGTGACTCTGCCCCCACAGGGCTCCCACAGGGCCCCCTCATACTCAGTTACTTTGCCCCCACAGGGCCCCACAGGACCCCCTCAAACTCAGTGACCCTGCGTCCACCGGGCCCCCACAGGACCCTCATCCTCAGTGACCCTGCCCACACAGGGCCCCCACAGGACCCCCTCATCCTCAGTGACACTGCCCCACAGGCCCCACAGGGCCACCTCATTCTCAGTGATACTGCCCCCAGAGGGCCCCCACAGGACCCCCTCATACTCTGTGCCCCTGCCCTCACAAGGCCCCCACAAGACCCCCACATACTCAGTGACCCTGCCCCCACATGGCCCCCACAGGACCTCCTCATACTCAGTGCCCCTGCCCCCACAGGGCCCCTAAAGGACCCCCTCATACTCAGTGCCCCTGCCCCCACAGGGCCCCTACAGGACCCCCTCACCCTCAGTGATACTGCCCCCACAGGGCCCCCACAGGACCCCCTCATCCTCAGTTACCCTGCCCCCACAAGGCCCCACAGGGCCACCTTATCCTCAGTGATACTGCCCACACAAGGCCTCCACAGGACCCCCTCATACTCAGTGCCCCTGCCCCCACAGGGCCCCTAAAGGACCCCCTCAAACTCAGTGACCCTGAACCAAGAGGGCCCCCACAGGACCCCCTAAAACTCAGTGACCCTGCCTCCACTGGGCCCCTACGGAACCCCCTGATATTCAGTGACCCTGCCCCCACAAGGCCCCCACAGGGCCCCTTATACTCAGTGACACTGCCCCACAGGGCCCCCACATACTCAGTGCCCTGCCCCACAGGGCCCCTAAAGGACCCCTAATCCTCAGTGATACTGCCCCCACAGGGCCCCCACAAGACCCCCTCATACTCAGTAACACTGCCCCCACAAGGCCTCCACAGGGCCACCTCATTCTCAGTGATACTGCCCCCACATGGCCCCACAGGACCCCCTCATACTCAGTTCCCCTGCCCCCACAGGGCTCCCACAGGGCCCCCTCATACTCAGTAACCCTGCCCCCACAAGGCCCCCACAACCCCCACATACTCAGTGACCCTGCCCCCACATGGGCCCCCACAGGACCCCCTCATACTCAGTGCCCCTGCCCCCACAGGGCCCCTACAGGACCCCCTCACCCTCAGTGATACTGCCCCACAGGGCCCCACAGGACCCCTCATCCTCAGTAACCATGCCCCACAAGGCCCCCACAGGGCCACCTCATCCTCAGTGATACTGCCCACACAAGGCCTCCACAGGACCCCCTCATACTCAGTGCCCCTGCCCCCACAGGGCCCCTACAGGACCCCCTCAAACTCAGTGACCCTGCCTCCACCGGGCCACCACAGGACCCCCTCATACTCAGTAACCCTGCCCCCACAAGGCCCCCACAGGGCCACCTCATTCTCAGTGATACTGCCCCCAGAGGGCCCCCACAGGACCCCCTCATACTCTGTGCCCCTGCCCCACAGGGCCGCCACAGGACCCCCTCATCCTCAGTGATACTGCCCCCAGAGGGCCCCCACAGGACGCCCTCATACTCAGTAACCCTGCCCTCACAAGGCCCCCACAGGACCCCTCATCCTCAGTGATACTGCCCCCCACAGGGCCCCCTCATACTCAGTGCCCCTGTCTCCAAAAAGCCCACAGAGGACCCCGTCATCCTCAGTGCCCCTGCCTCCAAAGAGCCCACACAGGACCCCCTCATAATCAGTGACCCTGCCCCTACAGGGCTGCCACAGGGACCCCTCATACTCAGTTACCCTGCCCCCAGAGGGCTCCCACAGGGCACCCTCAAACTCAGTGCCCCTGCCTCCAAAGAGCAAACACAGGACCCCCTCATACTCAGTGACCCTGACCCTACAGGGCTCCCACACGACCCCCTCATCCTCAGTGATACTGCCCACACAAGGCCCCCACAGGACCCCCTCATACTCAGTGCCCCTGCCCCCACAGGGCCCCCACAGGACCCCCTCATCCTCAGTGATGCTGCCCCCACAGGGCCCCCACAGGGCCCCCTCATCCTCAGTGATACTGCCCCCAGAGGGCCCCCACAGGACCCCCTCATACTCAGTAACCCTGCCCCCACAGGGCCGCCACAGGACCCCCTCATCCTCAGTGACTCTGCCCCCACATGGCCCCCACAGGACCCCCTCATACTCAATGCCCCTTGCTCCAAAGAGCCCACACAGGACCCCCTCATCCTCAGTGCCCCTGCCTCCAAAGAGCCCACACAGGACCCATTCATACTCTGTGCCCCTGCCCCCACAGGGCCCCCACAGGACCCCCTCATCCTCAGTGATGCTGCCCCAACAGGGCCCCCACAGGACCCCTCATACTCAGTAACCCTGCCCCCACAAGGCCCCCACAGGGCCACCTCATCCTCAGTGATACTGCCCCCACAAGGCCCCCACAGGACCCCCTCATACTCAGTGCCCTGCCCCCACAGGGCCAACACAGGACCCCCTCATGCTCAGTGACCCTGCCCCCAGAGGGCCCCCACAGGACCCCCTAAAACTCAGTGACCCTGCCTCCACATGGCCCCTCCGGAACCCCCTGATATTCAGTGACCCAGCCCCCACAAGGCCCCACAGGGCCCCTTATACTCAGTGACACTGCCCCCACAGGGCCCCCACATACTCAGTGCCCCTGCCCCCACAGGGCCCCTAAAGGACCCCCTAATCCTCAGTGATACTGCCCCCACAGGGCCCCACAAGACCCCCTCATAATCAGTAACACTGCCCCCACAAGGCCTCCACAGGGCCACCTCATTCTCAGTGATACTGCCCCCACAAGGCCCCCACAGGACCCCTCATACTCAATTCCCCTGCCCCCACAGGGCTCCCACAGGGCCCCCTCATACTCAGTAACCCTGCCCCCACAAGGCCCCACAACACCCCCACATACTCAGTAACCCTGCCCCCACATGGCCCCCACAGGACCCCCTCATACTCAGTGCCCCTGCCCCCACAGGGCCCCTACAGGACCCCCTCACCCTCAGTGATACTGCCCCCACAAGGCCCCCACAGGGCCACCTCATCCTCAGTGATACTGCCCCCACAGGGCCCCCACAGGACCCTCATACTCTGTGCCCCTGCCCCCACAGGGCCGCCACAGGACCCCCTCATCCTCAGTGATACTGCCCCCAGAGGGCCCCCACAGGACGCCCTCATACTCAGTAACCCTGCCATCACAAGCTCCCACAAGACCCCCACATACTCAGTGACCCTGCCCCCACATGGCCCCACAGGACCTCCTCATACTCAGTGCCCCTACCCCACAGGGTCCCTAAAGGACCCCCTCATCCTCAGTGATACTGCCCCACAGGGCCCCCACAGGACCCCTCATACTCAGTAACCCTGCCCCACAAGGCCCCCACAGGGCCACCTCATTCTCAGTGATACTGCCCCACAAGGCCCCCAGGACCCTCATACTCAGTGGCCCTGCCCCCAGGGGCCCCCACAGGACCCCCTCATCCTCAGTGACCCTGCCCCTTCAGGGCCCCACAGGACCCTCAAACTCAGTGACCCTGCCTCCACGGGCCCCCACAGGACCCCCTCATACTCAGTAACCCTGCCCCCACAAGGCCCCCACAGGGCCACCTCTTCCTCAGTGATACTGCCCCCAGAGGGCCCCCACAGGACCACGTCATACTCTGTGCCCCTGCCCTCACAGGGCCCCCACAGGACCCTCATCCTCAGTGTGATACTGCCCCCAGAAGGGCCCCCACAGGACCCCTCATACTCAGTTAACCTGCCCCCACAAGGCCCCCACAGGGCCACCTCATCCTCAGTGATACTGCCCCCACAAGGCCCCCACAGGACCCCCTCATACTCAGTGACTCTGCCCCCACAGGGCCGCCACAGGACCCCCTCATCCTCAGTGATACTGCCCCCAGAGGGCCCCCACAGGACGCCCTCATACTCAGTAACCCTGCCCCTCACAAGGCCCCACAAGACCCCACATACTCAGTGACCCTGCCCCAGAGGGCCCCCACAGGACCCCTAAAACTCAGTGACCCTGCCTCCACTGGGCCCCTACGGAACCCCCTGATATTCAGTGACCCTGCCCCCACAAGGCCCCCAAGGGCCCCTTATACTCAGTGACACTGCCCCCCACAGGGCCCCCACATACTCAGTGCCCCTGCCCCCACAGGGCCCCTAAAGGACCCCCTAATCCTCAGTGATACTGCCCCCACAGGCCCCCACAAGACCCCCTCATACTCAGTAACCCTGCCCCCACAAGGCCCCCACAGGGCCACCTCATTCTCAGTGATACTGCCCCCAGAGGGCCCCCACAGGACCCCCTCATACTCTGTGCCCCTGCCCCACAGGGCCGCCACAGGACCCCTCATCCTCAGTGATACTGCCCCCAGAGGCCCCCACAGGACGCCCTCATACTCAGTAACCCTGCCCTCACAAGGCCCCCACAAGACCTCCACATACTCAGTGACCCTGCCCCACATGGCCCCCACAGGACTCCTCATACTCAGTGCCCCTGCCCCCACAGGGCCCCTACAGGACCCCTCAAACTCAGTGACCCTGCCTCCACCGGGCCCCCACAGGACCCCCTCATACTCAGTGCCCCTGCCCCCACAGGGCCCCACAGGACCCCTCATCCTCAGTGATGCTGCCCCACAGGGCCCCACAGGGCCCCTCATCCTCAGTGATACTGCCCCAAGAGGGCTCCCACAGGACCCCCTCATACTCAGTGATACTGCCCCAGAGGGCCCCCCACAGGACCCCTCATACTCAGTTACCCTGCCCCCACAAGGCCCCCACACGGCCACCTCATCCTCAGTGATACTGCCCCCACTAGGCCCCCACAGGACCCCCTCATACTCAGTGACCCTGCCCCCACAGGACCCCACAGGACCCCCTCATCCTCAGTGACCCTGCCCCCACATGGCCCCCACAGGACCCCCTCATCCTCAGTGATACTGCCCCCCCACAGGGCCCCCTCATACTCAGTGCCCCTGCCTCCAGAGAGCCCACACAGGACCCCCTCATCCTCAGTGACCTGCCCCACATGGCCCCACAGGACCCCCTCATCCTCAGTGATACTGCCCCCACAGGGCCCCTCATACTCAGTGCTCCTGCCTCCAGAGAGCCCACACAGACCCCTCATACCAGTGACCCTACACCTACAGGGTTCCACAGGACCCCACATACTCAGTGATACTGCCCCGCAGGGCCCCACAGGACCCTCATACTCAGTGATACTGCCCCACATGGCCTCCACAGGACCCCCTTATCCTAAGTGATACTGCCCCCCAGGGCCCCCACAGGACCCCCTCATACCAGTGCCCCTGGTCCCACAGGGCCCCCACAGGACCCCCACAGGACCCCTCATCCTCAGTGACACTGCCCCACAGGGCCCCTACGGGACCCTCATACTCAGTGACCCTGCCTCCACCGGGCCCCTACAGGACCCCTCATATTCAGTGACCCTGCCCCACAGGGACCCCACAGGACCCCTCATACTCAGTTACCCTGCCCCCACAGGGCCCCCACAAGGCCCCATTCTCAGTGACCCCAGCCCCCAAAGGGCCCCACATGACCCCCTCATCCTCAGTGATACTGCCGCCACAGGGCCCCACAGTACCCCCTCATACTCAGTGACCCTGACCCCACAGGGCCCCACAAGGCCCCCTCATACTCAGTGACCCTGCCCCCACTGGGCCCCCACAGGACCCCCTCATCCTCAGTGACCCTGTCCCCACAGGGCCCCACACGACCCCCTCATACTCAGTGGCCCTGCCCCCACAAGGCCAACAAAGGGCCCACCTATATCCTCAGTGTTACTGCCCCCACAAGACCCCCACAGGACCCCTCATACTCAGTGCCCCTGCCCCACAGGGCCCCCACAGGACGCCTCATCCTCAGTGACACTGCCCCACAGGGCCCCAAGGGACCCCTCATACTCAGTGACCCTGCCTCTCCGCGTGCCCCTACAGAACCCCTCATATTCCAGTGACCCTGCCCCCACAAGGCCCCCAGGGCCCCTTTATACTCAGTGACCCTGCCCCCACAGGGCCCCCACAAGGCCCCTCATACTCAGTGACCCTGCCCACACAGGCCCCACAGGACCCCTCATCCTCAGTGACACTGCCCAACAGGGCCCCACAGGACCCTCATACTCAGTGACCCTGCCTCCACCGGGCCCCTTTAGACCCCTCATATTCAGTGACCCTGCCCCACAGGGCCCCACAGGACCCCTCATACTCAGTTACCCTGCCCCAGAGGGCCCCACAGGCCCCCTCATACTCAGTGACCCCAGCCCCACAGGGCCCCCACATGACCCCCTCATCCTCAGAGATACTGCCGCCACAGGGCCCCACAGACCCCCCTCATACTCAGTGACCCTGCCCCACAGGGCCCCCACAGGACCCACTCATCCTCGCTGATGCTGCCCCACAGGCCCCCTCATACTCAGTGCCCCTGCCTCCAAAGAGCCCACATAGGACCCCCATACTCAGTGACCCTACACCTACAGGGATCCTACAGGGACCCCTCATACTCAGTGATCCTGTCCCCACAGGCCCCCACAGAACCCCCTCATCCTCATTGATACTGCCCTCCACAGGGCCCCTCATACTCAATGCCCCTTGCTCCAAAGAGCCACACAGGACCCCTCATCTCAGTGCCCTGCCTCCAAAGAGCCACACAGGACCCCCCTCATACTCTGTGCCCCTGCCCACAGGGCTTCACAGGACCCTTCATCCTCAGTGATGCTGCCCCAACAGGGCCCCACAGGACCCCCTCACACTCAGTAACCCTGCCCCCCACAAGGCCACCACAGGGCCACCATATCCTCAGTGGTACTGCCCCCACAAGACCCCCACAGGACCCCCTCATACCAGTGCCCTGCCCCCACAGGGCCCACAGGACCCCCTCATCCTCAGTGATGCTGCCCCCACAGGCCCCCTCAGGGCCCTCATCCTCAGTGATACTGCCCCAAGAGGGCCCCCACAGGACCCCCTCATACTCAGTGATACTGCCCCCAGAGGGCCCTCCACAGGACCCCATCATACTCAGTTACCCTGCCCCCACAAGGCCCCCACACGGCCACCTCATCCTCAGTGATACTGCCCCACAAAGGCCCCCACAGGACCCCCTCATACTCAGTGACCCTGCCCCCACAGGACCCCACAGGACCCCTCATCCTCAGTGACATTGAACCCACATGGCCCCACAGGACCACCTCATACTCAATGCCCTTGCTCCAAAGAGCCCACAGGACCCCTCATCCTCAGTGCCCCTGCCTCCAAGAGCCACACAGGACCCTCATACTCTGTGCCCCTGCCCCAGGGCCCCACAGGACCCTTCATCCTCAGTGATGCTGCCCCAACAGGGCCCCACAGGACCCCCTCATACTCAGTAACCCTGCCCCACAAGGCCCCCACAGGCCACCTCATCCTCAGTGATACTGCCCCCACAAGGCCCCACAGGACCCCCCATACACAGTGCCCTGCCCCACAGGCCCCACAGGACCCCCCATGCTCAGTGACCCTGCCTCAGAGGGCCCCACAGGACCCCTAAAACTCAGTGACCCTGCTTACTGGGCCCCACAGGACCCCTTATACTTTGTGACACTGCCCCACAGGCCCACATACCAGTGCCCCTGCCCCCACAGGGACCTTAAAGGACCCCTAATCCTCAGTGATACTGCCCTCACAGGGCCCAACAGGACCCCCTTATACTCAGTGACCCTGCCGCCACAAGGCTCACAAGGCCCCTCATCCTCAGTGATACTGCCCCACAGGGCCCCCACAGGACCCCTCATGCTCAGTGACCCTGCCCCTACAGGGCTTCCACAGGACACATCAAATTCAGTGACCCTGCCCCACAGGGCCCCCCACAAGACCCCATCAAACTCAGTGACCCTGCCCCCTCAGGGGCTCCACAGACCTCATCCTCAGTGACACTGCCCCACAGGGCCCCCACAGGACCCCCTCATACTCAGTGACTCTGCCCCCCACAACACCCATGAGGGGGGGGCCCCTGTGGGGCAGTATCATTGAGGATGAAGGGGTCCTGTGGGGGCCCTTGGGGGCAGTGTCACTGAGTAGGAAAGGGCCTTGTTGGAGCCCTGATGGGGCAGGGTCACTGAGTACATGGGGGCCTTGTGGGGCCCTGTGGGGCAGGGTCACTGAGTATGAGGGGGTCCTGTGGGGGCCTGGGGGCAGTATCACTGAGGATGAGGTGGCTCTGTGGGGGCCTTGTGGGGGAAGGTTACTGAGTATGAGGGGGTCCTGTGGGGCCCTGAGGGGCAGTGGCACTGAGTATGAGTGGGTCCTGTGGGGCCTTCTAAAGTATCACTTTGGATCAGGGGGTCCTGTGGGGGCCATGTGGGGGCAGTATCACTGAGAATGAGGTTGCCCTGTGGGGGCCCTGTTGGGGCAGGATCACTGAGGATGAGTGGTTCCTGTGGGGCCCTGTGGGGGCAGGGTCACTGAGTATGAGGGGGTCCTGTGGGGGCCTTGTGGGGGCAGTATCATTGAGGATCAGGGCGTCATGTGGGGGCCATGTGGGGGCAGTATCACTGAGGAAAGGGTGGCCCTGTGGGTGCCTTGTGGGGGCAGGGTTGCTGTGTATGAGGGGGTCCTGTGGGGCCCTGTGGGTTCAGTATTACTGAGGATGAGGGGGTCCTTTAGGGGTTCTGTGGGGGCAGGGGCACTGAGTATGATGGGGTCCTGTGGGAGGCAGGGTCACTGAGTATGAGGGAGTCTTGTGGGAGCACTGTGGGGACAGGGTCAATGAGTATGTGGGGGGTCCTGTGGGAGCCCTGTGGGGGCAGGGTCACTGAGGATGAGGGGGTCCTGTGTGGCTTTTTTGGAGCAAGGGGCACTGGCATGGGGGCCCTGTGGGGGCCCTGTGGGGCAGTATCACTGAGGATGACGGGGTCTTGTAGGGTCATGTGGGGGCAGGGTCACTGAGTATGAGGGGTCCCTGTGGGAGCCCTGTAGGGGGCAGGGTCACTGAGTATGAGGGGGTCCTGTGTGGGCTCTTGGAGGCAGGGGCACTGAGTTTGAGGGTGCCTTGTGGGAGCCCTGTGGGGGCAGGGTCACTGAGTATGAGGGTCTCTGGGGAGCCCTGTAGGGGCAGAATCACTGAGCATGAGGGGTCCCTGTGCGAGCCCTGTAGGGGCAGGGTCACTGAGTATGAGGGGGTCCGGTGGGGGCTCTTTGGAGGCAGAGGCACTGAGGATGAGGGGTCCTCTGTGGGCTCTTTGGAGGCAGGGGCACTGAGTATGAGGGGCCCTGTGGGGCAGTATCTCTGAAGATGAGGGGTCCTGTGGGGCCCTGTGGGGCAGGGGCACTGAGTTTGAGGGGGTCCTGTGGGGCCCTGTGGGGCAGGGTCACTGAGGATGAGGGGCCCCTGTGAGGGCCTTGTGGGGGCAGGTTACTGAGCATGAGGGGTCCTGTGGGGGCCCTGGGGGCAGTATCACTGAGGGTGAGGGGGTCCTGTGGGGGCCCTGTGGGGGCAGGGGCACTGAGTATGAGGGGGTCCTGTGGGGGCCCTGTGGGGGCAGTATCACTGAGGGTGAGGGGGTCCTGTAGGGGCCCTGTGGGGGCAGGGGCACTGAGTATGAGGGGGTCCTGTGGGGGCCATGGGGGCAGGGGTCACTGAGTATGAGGGGTCCTGGTGGGGCCTGTGGGGGCAGGGGTCACTGAGATGAGGGGGCTCCTGTGGAGCCCTGTGGGGCAGGGAACTGAGTATGAGGGGTCCTGTGGGGCTCTTTGGAGGCAGGGGGTCACTGAGGATGAGGGGGTCCTCTGGGCTCTCTTTGGAGGCAGTTGCAATGAGTATGAGGGGGCCCTGTGGGGGCAGTGGGGCAGTGTCTCTGAGGATGAGGGGGTCCTGTGGGGGCCCTGTGGAGGCAGAGTCACTGAGTTGAGAGGGTCCTGTGGGGGCCCTGTAGGGGCAGGGTCACTGAGGATGGGGGTCCTGTGGGGCCCTGTGGGGCAGGGTCACTGAGTATGAGGGGGTCCTGTGGGGGCAATGTGGGGTCAGTATCACTGAGGATTAGGGGGTCCTTTGGGGCCCTGTGGGGCAGGGGCACAGAGGATGAGGGGGTCCTGTGTGGGCTCTTTGGAGGCAGGGTCACTGAGGATGAGGGGGTCCTGTGTGGGCTCTTGGAGCAAGGGGCATTGAGATGAGGGGGTCTGTGGGGGCCCTGTGGGGGCAGTATCACTGAGAATGAGGGGTCCCTGTAGGAGCCCTGAAGGTGCAGGGGCACTGAGTATGAGGGGGTCCTGTGGGGGGCAGTATCACTGAGGATGAGGGGGTCCTGTGGGGCCCTGTGGGGGCAGGGGCACAAAGTATGAGGGGGTCCTGTGGGGGCCCTTGGGGGCAGTATCACTGAGGATGAGGGGGTCCTGTGGGGGCCCGGTGGAGGCAGGGTCACTGAGTTTGAGGGGGTCCTGTGGGGGCCCTATAGGGGCAGGGTCACTGAGGATGAGGGGGTCCTGTGGGGGCCCTTTGGGGGCAGGGCCCTGAGTATGAGGGGGTCCTGTGGGGGCCTTGTGGGGGCAGTATCACTGAGGATGAGGTGGACCTGTGGGGGCCTTGTGGGGCAGGGTTACTGAGTATGAGGGGGTCCTGTGGGGGCCCTGTGGGGGCAGCATCACTGAGGATGAGGGGGGTCCTGTGGGGGCAGGGGCACAGAGTATGAGGGGGTCCTGTCTGGGCTCTTGGAGGCAGGGGCACTGAGGATGAGGGGTCCTGTGTGAGCTCTTGGAGCAAGGGGCATTGAGTATGAGGGGGCCTGTGGTCGAGCAGTATCAATGAGGATGAGGAGGTCCTGTGGGGGCCCTGTGGGGCAGGGTCACTGAGTATGAGGGGTCCCTGTGGGAGCCCTGTAGGTGTAGGGTCACTGAGTATGAGGGGGTCCTGTGTGGGCTCTTTGGAGGCAGGGGCACTGAGTATGAGGGGGCCCTGGTGGGGGCAGTATCACTGAGGATGAGGGGGTCCTGTGGGGGCCTGTGGGGGCAGGGTCACTGAGTATGAGGTGGTCCTGTGGGGGCCCTGTGGGGGCAGGGTTACTGAGTATGAGGGGTCCTGTGGGGCCCTGTGGGGGCAGTATCACTGAGGATTAGGGGGTCCTTTAGGGGCCCTGTGGGGGCAGGGGCACTGAGTATGTGGGGGCCCTGTGGGGGCAGTGTCACTGAATATCAGGGGTTCCTGAGGGGCCCAGTGGAGGCAGGGTCACTGAGTTTTAGGGGGCCCTGCGGAGGCCCTCTTGGGGCAGTGTCACTGAGGAAGAGGGGGTCCTGTGGGGCCCCTGTGGGGCAGGGGCACTGAGTATGAGGGGGTCCTGTGGGGCCCCTGTGGGGGCAGCATCACTGAGGATGAGGGGGTCCTGGGGGCCTTGTGGGGGCAGGGGCACAGAGTATGAGGGGGTCCTGTGGGGCTCTTTGGAGGCAGGGGCACTGAGGATGAGGGGGTCCTGTGTGGGGCTCTTGGAGCAAGGGGCATTGAGTATGAGGGGGCTCCTGGGGGCCATGTGGGGGGTATGAATGAGGATGAGGGGGTTCTGTGGGGCCCTGTGGGGACACAGGGTCACTGAGTATGAGGGGTCCCTGTGGGAGCCCTGTGCAGGTGTAGGGTCACTGAGTATGAGGGGGTCCTGTGTGGGCTCTTTGGAGGCAGGGGCACTGAGTATGAGGGGGCCCTGTGGGGGGGGTATCACTGAGGATGAGGGGGTCCTGTGGGGGCCATGTGTGGGGGCAGGGTCACTGAGGATGAGGGGTCCTGTGGGGCCCTCTGGGGGCAGTATCACTGAGGATGAGGGGGTCCTGTGGGGCCCTGTGGGGGCAGGGGCACTGAGTATGAGGGGGTCCTGTGGGGGCCCTGTGGGGGCAGTATCACTGAGGATGAGGGGGTCGTGTGGGAGCCCTGTAGGGTCAGGGTCACTGAGTATGAGGGGGTCCTGTGTGGGCTCCTTGGAGGCAGGGGCACTGAGTTTGAGGGTGCCCTGTGGGGCCCTCTGGGGCAGGGTAACTGAGTATGAGGGGTCCCTGTGGGGCCCTGTGGGGGCAGGGTCACTGAATATGAGGGGGTCCTGTAGGGGCCCAGTGGGAGGCAGGGTCACTGAGGATGAGGGGTCCTGTGGGGGTCCTGTGGGGGCCCTGTGGGGCCAGGGGCACTGAGTATGAGGGGGTCCTGTGGGGGCCCTGTGGGGGCAGTATCACTTAGGATGAGGGGGTCCTGTGGAGGCCATGTGGGGGCAGTATCACTGAGTATGAGGGGGTCCTGTGGGGGCCCTGGGGGGCAGTATCACTGAGTATGTGGGGTCCCTGTGGGAACCCTGTAGGTGTAGGGTCACTGAGTATGAGGGGGTCCTGTGTGGGCTCTCTGGAGGCAGGGGCACTGAGTATGAGGGGGCCCTGTGGGGGCAGTATCACTGAGGATGAGGGGGTCCTGTGGGGGCCATGTGGGGGCAGGGTCACTGAGGATGAGGGGGTCCTGGGGGACCTGTGGGGGCAGGGGCACTGAGTATGAGGGGTCCAGTGGGGGCCTTGTGGGGGCAGTATCACTGAGGATGAGGTGGCCGTGGGGCCTTGTGGGGGCACGGTAACTGAGTATGAGGGGGTCCTGTGGGGCCCCTCGGGGACAGTATCACTGAGGATGAGGGGGTCCAGTGGGGGCAATGTGGGGGCAGGGGTCACTGAGTATGAGGGGGTCCTGTGGGGTATCTGTGGGGGCAGGGTCACTGAATATGAGGGGGTCCTGTGGGGCCCGGTGGAGGCAGGGTCACTGAGGATGAGGGGGCCTTTTGGGGGCCCTGTGGTTGCTGAGTCACTGAGTATGAGGAGGTCCTGTGGGGCCCGGTGGAGGCCGGGTCAATGAGTATGAGGAGGTCCTGTGGGGCCATGTGTGGGGGGCAGGGTCACTGAGTATGTGGGGGTTGTGGGGGCCTTGTGGGGGCAGGGTTACTGAGTAAGAGGGGGTCCTGTGGGGGCCCTGTCGGGGCAGTATCACTGAGGATGAGGGGGTCCTGTGGGGGCCCTGTGGGGGCAGGGTCACTGAGTGTGAGGGGGTCCTGTGGGGGCCCTGTGGGGGCAGTGTCACTGAGGATGAGGGGGTCCTGTGGGGGCCCTGTGGGGGCAGGGGCACTGAGTATGAGGGGGTCCAGTGGGGCCTGTGGGGGCAGGTATCACTGAGGATGAGGGGTCCTGTGGGGGCCTTGTGAGGGGCACGGTAACTGAGTATGAGGGGTCCTGGGGCCCTCTGGGGACAGTATCACTGAGGATGAGGGGGTCCTGTGGGGGCCCTGTGGGGGCAGGGGCACAGAGTATGAGGGGGTCCTGTGGGGGCCCTGTGGGGCAGTATCACTGAGGATGAGGGGGTCCTGTGGGGCCCTGAGGGGCAGGGGCACTGAGTATGAGGGGGTCCTGTGGGGGCCTTTTGGGGGGCAGTATCACTTAGGATCAGGGGGTCCTGTGGAGGCCTGTGGGGGCAGGTATCACTGAGGATGAGGTGGCCCTGTGAGGGGCCTTGTGGGGAAGAGTCACTGAGTATGAGGGGGTCCTGTGGGGGCCCTGTGGGGGCAGTATTACTGAGGATGAGGGGGGGGCCCTGGGGGCAGGGCCACTGAGCATGAGGGGGACTTGTGGGGGCCCTGTGGGGGCAGGGTCACTGAGTATGAGGGGGTACTGTTGGGGCCCTGTTGGGGCAGTATCACTGAGGATGAGGGGTCCTGTGGGGCCCTGTGGGGCAGGGAAGTGAGTATGAGGGGGTCCTGTGGGGGTCCTGTTGGGGCAGTATCACTGAGGATGAGGGGGTCCCGTGGGGACCCTTCGGAGGCAGAGGTCACTGAGTATGAGGGGTCCTGTGGGGCCTTGTGCTGGCAGTATCATTGAGGATCAGGGGGTCCTGTGGGGGCCATGGGGCAGAGTCACTGAGTATGAGGGTGTCCTGTGGGGGCCCTGAGGGGGCAGCAGTATCACTGAGGATGAGGGGGTCCTGTTTGGGCCCTTTGGAGGCAGGGTCACTGAGTATGAGGGGCCCTGTGGGGGCCTTGTGGGGGCAGGGTCACTGAATATGAGGGTTCTGTAGGGGCCCTGTGGAGGCAGGGTCACTGAGTATGAGAGGGTCCTGTGGGGGCCCTGTGGGGGCAGGGGGTCACTGAGTATGAGGGGTCCTGTGGGGGCCCTGTGGGGCAGTATCACTGAGGATGAGGGGTCCTGTGGGGGGCCTTTGGAGGCAGGGTCACTGGTATAAGGGGCCCTGTGGGGGCCTTGTGGGGGCAGGGTCACTGAATATGAGGGGTCCTGTAGGGGCCCAGTGGAGGCAGGGTCACTGAGTATGAGAGGGTCCTGTGGTGGCCCTGTGGGGCAGTGTCACTGAGGATGAGGGGTCCTGTGGGGGCCCTGTGGGGGCAGGGGCACTGAGTATGAGGGGGGTCATGTGGGGGGCCTTGTGGGGGCAGTATCACTTAGGATGAGGGGATCTGTGTGGGCCCTTTGGAGGCAGGGTCACTGAGTTTGAGGGGCCCTGTGGGGGCAGTATCACTGAGTATGAGGGGGCCCTGTGGGGGCCTTGTGGGGTCAGGGTCACTGAGTGTGAGGGGGTCCTATGGGGACACGGTAGAGGTCGGGTCACTGAGTATAAGGGGTCCCTGGGAGCCCTGTAGGGGCAGGGTCACTGAGTATGAGGTGGTCCTGTGTGGGCTCTTTGGAGGCAGGGGCGCTGAGGATGAGGGGGTCCTCTGTGGGTTCTTTGGAGGCAAGGTCACTGAGTATGAGGGGGCCCTGTGGGGGGGCAGTATGACTGAGGATGAGGGGGTCCTGTGGGGGCCCGGTGGAGGCAGGGTCACTCAGAATGAGGGGGTACATTGGGGGCCCTGTGGGGGCAGTATCACTGAGGATGAGGGGGTCCTGTGGGTGCCCTGTGGGGGCAGTATCACTGAGGATGAGGGGGTCCTGTGGGGCCCTGTGGGGCAGGGTCACGGAGTATGAGGGTGCCCTGTGGGGGCCTTGTGGGGGCAGTATCACTTATGATCAGGGGGTCCTGTGGAGCCCTGTGGGGGCAGGGAACTGGAGTGTGAGGGGGTCCTGTGGGGGTCCTGGGGGGGCAGTATCACTGAGAATGAGGTGGCCCTGTGGGGGCCTTGTGGGGGCAGTGTTACTGAGTATGAGGGGGTCTTGTGGGGGCCCTGTGGGGGCAGGGGCACTGAGTATGTGGGGGCCCTGTGGGGGCAGTGTCACTGAATATCAGGGGTTCCGAGGGGCCCAGTGGAGGCAGGGTCACTGAGTTTTAGGGGGTCCTGTGGGGCCCTCTGGGGGCAGTGTCACTGAGGAAGAGGGGGTCCTGTGGGGGCCCTGTGGGGGCAGGGTCACTGAGTATGAGGGGGTCCTGTGTGGGCTCCTTGGAGGCAGGGGCACTGAGTTTGAGGGTGCCCTGTGGAGGCCCTCTGGGGGCAGGGGTAGCACTGAGATGAGGGATCCCTGTGGGGTCCCTGTGGGGGCAGGGACACTGAGAATGAGGTGGCCCTGTGGGGCGTTGTGGGGGCAGTGTTACTGAGCATGAGGGGTCTTGTGGGGCCCTGTGGGGCAGTATCACTGAGGATTAGGGGGTCCTTTAGGGGCCCTGTGGGGCAGGGCACTGAGTATGTGGGGCCCTGTGGGGGCAGTGTCACTGAATATCATGAGGGGGTTCCGTGGGGCCCAGTGGAGGCAGGGTCACTGAGTTTGAGGGTCCTGTGGGCCCTCTTGGGGCAGTGTCACTGAGGAAGAGGGGGTCCTGTGGGGGCCCTGTGGGGGCAGAGGCACTGAGTATGAGGGGGTCCTGTGGGGCCCTGTGGGGGCAGCATCACTGAGGATGAGGGGGTCCTGTGGGGCCTTGTGGGGGCAGGGGCACAGAGTATGAAGGGGTCCTGTGTGGGCTCTTGGGGCAGGGGCACTGAGGATGAGGGGGTCCTGTGTGGGCTCTTGGAGCAAGGGGCATTGAGTATGAGGGGGCCCTGTGGGGGCCCTGTGGGGAGGCAGTATCAATGAGGATGAGGGGGTTCTGTCTTGGCCCTGTGGGGACAGGGTCACTGAGTATGAGGGGTCCCTGTAGGAGCCCTGTAGGTGTAGGGTCACTGAGGATGAGGGGGTCCTGTGGGGCTCTTTGGAGGCAGGGGCACTGAGTATGAGGGGCCCTGTGGGGGGCAGTATCACTGAGGATGAGGGGTCCTGTGGGGGCCATGTGGGGCAGGGTCACTGAGGATGAGGGGTCCTGTGGGGCCTCTGGGGCAGTATCACTGAGGATGAGGGGTCCTCTGGGGCCCTGTGGGGCAGGGGCACTGAGTATGAGGGGGTCCTGTGGGGGCCTTGTGGGGGCAGTATCACTGAGGATGAGGGGGTCGTGTGGGAGCCCTGTAGGGTCAGGGTCACTGAGTATGAGGGGGTCCTGTGTGGGCTCCTTGGGAGGCAGGGGCACTGAGTTCCAGGGTGCCCTGTGGGGCCCTCTGGGGGCAGGGTAACTGAGTATGAGGGGTCCCTGTGGGGGCAGGGTCACTGAATATGAGGGGGTCCTGTAGGGGCCGGTGGAGGCAGGGTCACTGAGTATGAGGGGGCCCTGTAGGGGCCCTGGGGGCAGTGTCACTGAGGATGAGGGGGTCCTGTGGGGTCCTGTGGGGTCCCTGTGGGGCCAGGGGCACTGAGTATGAGGGGGTCCTGTGGGGGCCCTGTGGGGGCAGTATCACTGATAAGGGGTCCTGTGGAGGCCATGTGGGGCAGTATCAATGAGTATGAGGGGGTCCTGTGTGGGGGCCCTGGGGGCAGTATCACTGAGTATGTGGGGTCCCTGTGGGAACCCTGTAGGTGTAGGGTCATTGAGTATGAGGGGGTCCTGTGTGGGCTCTCTGGAGGCAGGGGCACTGAGTATGAGGGGGCCCTGTTGGG
>CM040744.1:4810054-4831200 GCA_022829145.1 Albula goreensis
AAAGGTATCACTGAGGATGAGGGGGTCCTGTGGGGGCCCTGTGAGGGCAGGGGGCAGAGAGTGAGGTGGCCTGTGGGGCCTTGTGGGGCAGGGGCACAGAGTATGAGGGGTCCAGTGTGGGTCTTTGGAGCAAGGGCATTGAGTATGAGGGGGCCCTCTGTGGGGGCAGTATCAATGAGGATGAGGGGGTTCTGTGGGGCACCTGTGGGGACAGGGTCACTGAGTATGAGGGGTCCCAGTAGGAGCCCTGTAGGTGTAGGGTCACTGAGTATGAGGGGGCATGTGGGGGGCAGTATCACTGAGGATGAGGGGGTCCTGTGGGGCATCACTGGGGGGCCAGGGGGGGCAGGGTCATTCAGGATGAGGGGGTCCTGTGGGGCCCCTCTGGGGGCAGTATCACCGAGGATGAGGGGGTCCTGTGGGGGCCCTGTGGGGCAGGGGCACTGAGTATGAGGGGGTCCTGTGGGGGCCTTGTGGGGCAGTATCACTGAGGATGAGGGGGTCGTGTGGAGCCCTGTAGTGTCAGGGTCACTGAGGATGAGGGGGTCCTGTGTGGGCTCTTTGGAGGCAGGGGCACTGAGTTTGAGGGTGCCCTGTGAGTCCCTCTGGGGCAGGGTAACTGAGCATGAGGGGTGTCTGTGGGAGCCCTGTAGGGGCAGGGTCACTGATTATGAGGGGGTCCTGTGTGGGCTCTTTAGAGGCAGGGGCACTGAGGATGAGGGGGTCCTCTGTGGGCTTTTGGATACAGGGGCACTGAGTATGAGGGGGCCCTGTGGGGCAGTATCACTGAGGATGAGGGGGGTCCTGTGGGGGCCCGGCACGCAGGGTCACTGAGTTTGAGGGTCCTGTGGGGCCCTGTGGGGCAGGGGCACTGAGCATGAGGGGGCTCCTGTGGAGCCCTGTGGGGCAGAGTAACTGAGTATGAGGGGTCCTGTGGGGGCCCGGTGGGGGCAGGGGCACTGAGTATGAGGGGGTCCTGTGGGGGTCTTGTGGGGCCAGTACCACTGAGGATGTGGTGGCCTGGGGTCTTGTAAGAGGCCACTGAGCATGAGGGGTTCGTGTGGGGCCCTGTGGGGGCAGTATCACAGAGGATGAGGGGGTCCTTTTAGGGGCCCTGTGGGGCAGGGTCACTGAGTATGAGGGGGCCCTTTGTGGGGCCCTGTGGGGCAGGGTCACTGAGCATGAGGGGGTCCTGTAGGGCCCTGTGGCAGTATCACTGAGGATGAGGGGGTCATGTGGGGAAGCTGTGGGGACTGGGGTCACTGAGTATGAGGGGGCCTGTGGGGGCAGCAGTATCAATGAGGATGAGGAGGTCCTCTGGGGATCTGTGAGGGCAGGGTCACTGAGTATGAGGGGTCCCTGTGGGAGCCCTGTGGAGGTGTAGGGTCACTGAGTATGAGGGGGGGTCCTGTGGGCTCCCCGGAGGCAGGGGCACTGAGTATGAGGGGGCCTGTGGGGGCAGTATCACTGAGGATGAGGTGGCCCTGTGGGGCCTGTGGGCAGGGGCACTGAGCATGAGTGGGTCCTGTGGGGCCTTTTGGGGCAGGGTCATCACTTGGATCAGGGGTCCTGTAGGGGCCATGTGAAAGGTATCACTGAGGAGGAGTGGTTCCTGTGGGGCCCTGTGGGGCAGGGTCACTGAGCATGAGGGGGTCCTGTGGGGACCTGTGGGGCAGCATCATGAGGTTCAGGGCGTCATGTGGGGCCATGTGGAGGCAGCACACTGAGGATGAGGTGGCCTGTGGGGCCCTGTAAAGGCAGTGTTGCTGAGCATGAGAGGGGTCCTGTGGGCGCCTGTGGGTTCAGTATCACTGAGGATGAGGGGGTCCTTTAGGGGCCCTGTGGGGCAGGGGCACTGAGTATGAGGGGAACCCTGTGGGGACAGGGTCACTGAGCAGTAGGGGTCTTGTGGGGCCCTGTGGGGCAGGGTCACTGAGGATGAGGGGGTCCTGTGTGGGCTCTTTGGAGCAAGGGGCACTGAGTATGAGGGGGCCCTGAGGGGGCCCTGTGGGGACAGTATCACTGGAGGATGACTTGATCCTGTGGGGTCCCTGTGGGGGCAGGGTCACTGAGTATGAGGGGGTCCTGTAGGGTCATGTGGAGGCAGGGTCACTGAGGATGAGGGGTCCTGTTGGGGTCATGTGGGGGCAGGGTCACTGAGGATGAGGTGGCCCTGTGGGGGCCTTGTGGTGGCAGGGTTACTGAGTATGAGGGGCTCCTGTGGGGGCCCTGTGGGGGCAGTATCACTGAGGATGAGGGGTCCATGTAGGAGCCCTGTAGGTGTAGGGTCACTGAGTATGACGGGGTCCTGTGTGGGTTCTTTGGAGGCAGGGGCACTGAGTGAGGGGGCCCTGTGGGAGGGCAGTACTGAAGATGAGGGGGTCCTGTGGGGGCCATGGGGGGCAGGGTCATTGAGGATGAGGGGGTCCTGTGGGGTCGCCTAAAGGGTGTATCACTGAGGATGAGGGGGTCCTGTGGGGGCCCTGTGGGGCAGGGGCACAAAGTATGAGGAGGTCCTGTGGGGCCCTTGTGGGAAGGCAGAGGATGAGGGGGTCCTGTGGGGGCCTGGTGAGGCAGGGTCACCTGAGCCTGGGGGGTCCCTGGGGGCAGGCAGGGTCACTGAGGATGAGGGGGTCCTGTGGGGGCCAATCTGAGGGGGTCCTGTGGGGGCCTTGTGGGCAGGGCACTGAGTATGAGGGGTCCTGTGTGGCCTTGTGGGGGCAGTGTTACTGAGCTTTAGGGGGTCCTGTGGGGGCCCTCTTGGGGCAGTTCACTGAGTTTTAGGGGGTCCTGTGGGGCCCTGTGGGGCAGGGGCACTGAGTATGAGGGTGGCCCTGTGGGGCCTTTTGGGGCAGGGGTTACTGAGTAAGAGAGGGGTCCTGTGGGGCCCTGTGGGGGCAGTATCACTGAGGATGAGGGGGTCCTGTGTGGGCCTTGGAGCAAGGGGGGCACTGAGTTGAGGGGGCCCTGTGGGGGCCCTTAGGGGGCGCAGTATCACTGAGATGACGGGGTCCTTAGGGGTCATGTGGGGGCAGGGTCACTGAGTATGAGGGGTCCCTGTGGGAGCCCTGTAGGGGCAGGGTCACTGAGTATGAGGGGGTCCTGTGTGGGCTCTTTGGAGGCAGGGCACTGAGTTTGAGGGGGGGTCCTGTGGGGCCCTGTTGGGGGCAGGGCAATGAGGATGAGGGGGTTCTGTGGGGCTGTGGGGGACAGGGTCACTGAGTATGAGGGTCCCTGGGGGAGCCCTGTAGGGGTAGGGTCACTGAGCATGAGGGGGTCCTCTGTGGGCTCTTTGGAGGCAGGGGCACTGAGTATGAGGGGGCCCTTTGGGGGGGCAGTATCACTGAGGATGAGGGGGTCCTGTGGAGGCCATGTGGGGCAGGGTCACTGAGGATGAGGGGGTCCTGTGGGAGCCCTCTGGGGCAAGGTATCACTGAGGATGAGGGGGTCCTGTGGGGCCCTGTGGGGGCAGGGGCACTGAGTATGAGGGGGTCCTGTGGGGGCCTTGTGGGGCAGTATCACTGGGATGAGGGGGCCCTGTGGGAGCCCTGTAGGGTCAGGGTCACTGAGTATGAGGGGGTCCTGTGGGGCTCCTGGGAGGCAGGGGCACTGAGTTTGAGGGTGCCCTGTGGGAGCCCTCTGGGGCAGGGTAACTGAGTATGAGGGGTCCCTGTGAGGTCCCTGTGGGGCAGGGTCAATGAATATGAGGGGGTCCTGTAGGGCCCGGTGGAGGCAGGGTCACTGAGGATGAGGGGGCCTGTAGGGGCCCTGTGGGGCAGTGTCACTGAGGATGAGGGGGTCCTGTGGGGTCCCTGTGGGGCCAGGGCACTGAGTATGAGGGGTCCTGTGGGAGCCCTGTGGGGGGGTCACTGAGGATGAGGGGGTCCTGTGGGGGCCCTGTCGGGTAGGGTCACTGAGGATGAGGGGGTCCTGTGTGGGCTCTGGGAGGCAGGGGCACTGAGTATGAGGGGGGCTGTGTGGGGGCAGGGTTACTGAGGATGAGGGGTCCTGTGGGGGCTTGTGGGGGGCAGGGTCACTGAGGATGAGGGGGTCCTGTGGGGCCCTGTGGGGCAGGGCACTGAGTATGAGGTCCAGTGGCCTTGTGGGGGCATTATCACTGAGGATGAGGTGGGGTCTGTGGGGCCCTGTGGGGGCAGTAGGGTCACTGAGTATGAGGGGGTCCTGTGGGGCTCTTGGAGGCAGGGGCACTGAGTATGAGGGGGTCCCCTGTGGGGGCAGTATCACTGAGGATGAGGGGCCCTGTGGGGGCCTGTGGGGCAGGGTCACTGAGGATGAGGGGGTCCTGTGGGGCCCTCTGGGGCAGGGTCACTGAGGATGAGGGGGTCCTGTGGGGGCCCTGTGGGGCAGGGTCACTGAGTATGAGGGGGTCCTGTGGGGGCCTCTTGGGGGCAGGGGGGCACTGGAGGATGAGGGGGTCCTGTGGGAGCCCTGTGGGGTCAGGGTCACTGAGTATGAGGGGGTCCTGTGTGGGCTCCCTGGAGGCAGGGGCACTGAGTTTGAGGGGTCCTGTGGGGTCTCCTGGGGGCAGGGTAACTGAGTATGAGGGGTCCTGTGGGGCCCTGTGGGGCAGGGTCACTGAATATGAGGGGGTCCTGTGGGGGCCCTTTGGAGGCAGGGTCACTGAGGATGAGGGGGCCCTGTAGGGGCCCTGTGGGGCAGTGTCACTGAGGATGAGGGGGTCCTGTGGGGCCTGTGGGGGCAGGGGCACTGAGTATGAGGGGGTCCTGTGGGGCCCTGTGGGGGCAGTATCACTGAGTATGTGGGGTCCTGTGGGAGCCCTGGGTGTAGGGTCACTGAGGATGAGGGGGTCCTGTGTGGGCTCTCTGGAGGCAGGGGCACTGAGTATGAGGGGGCATTGTGGGGGCAGTATTACTGAGGATGAGGGGGTCCTGTGGGGGCCATGTGGGGCAGGGTCACTGAGGATGAGGGGGTCCTGTGGGGCCCTGTGGGGCAGGGGCACTGAGTATGAGGGGGTCCAGTGGGGCCTTGTGGGGCAGTATCACTGAGGATGAGGTGGCCCTGTGGGGCCCTTGTGGGGGCAGGTAACTGAGTATGAGGGGTCCTGTGGGGCCTCTGGGGACAGTATCACTGAGGATGAGGGGGTCCTGTGGGGCCCTGTGGGGGCAGGGGCACTGAGCATGAGGGGTCCTGTGGGGCCCTGGGGGCTCACTGAGGATGAGGTGGCCCTGTGGGGGCCTGAGGGTTACTGAGGGAGGGGGTCCTGTGGGGCCCGGTGGAGGCAGGGTCACTGAGTTTGAGGGGGTCCTGTGGGGCCCTGTAGGGGCAGGGTCACTGAGGATGAGGGGGTCCTGTGGGGGCCCTGTGGGGGCAGGGGAACTGAGCATGAGGGGTCCAGTGGGGCCTTGTGGGGGCAGTATCACTGAGGATGAGGTGGCCTGGTGGGGCCTTGTGGGGGCACGGGTCACTGAGCATGAGGGGGTCCTGTGGGGGCCTCTGGGGACAGTATCACTGAGGATGAGGGGGTCCTGTGGGGCCCTGTGGGGCAGGGGCACAGAGTATGAGGGGGTCCTGTGGGGTCTGTGGGGCCAGGATGAGGTGGCACTGAGGATGAGGTGGCCCTGTGGGGCCTTGTGGGGCAGGGTTACTGAGTATGAGGAGGTCCTGTGGGGGCCCTCTGGGAGGCAGGGTCACTGAGTTTGAGGAAGTCCTGTGGGGGCCCTGTGGGGCAGGGTCACTGAGGATGAGGGGGTCCTGTCTGGCCTGTGGGGGCAGGGCACTGAGTATGAGGGGGTCCTGTGGGGGCCCTAGGGGCAGGGTCACTGAGAATGAGGTGGCCCTGTGGGGCCTTGTGGGGCAGGGTTACTGAGTATGAGGGGGTCCTGTGGGGCCCCTGGGGGCAGTATCACTTAGGATGAGGGGGTCCTGTGGGGGCCATGTGGGGCAGGGTCACTGAGTATGAGGGGTCCTGTGGGGCCCTGGGGGCAGTGTCACTGAGCATGGGGGTCCTGTGGGAAACCCCTGTGGGGTAGGGGTCACTGAGTATGAGGGGGTCCTGTGGGGCTCTCTGGAGGCAGGGGCACTGAGGTTGAGGGGGCATGTGGGGGGCCTCACTGAGGATGAGGGGCCCTGTGGGGGCCCTGTGGGGGGGGTCACTGAGGATGAGGGGTCCTGTGGGGCCCTGTGGGGCAGGGGCACTGAGTATGAGGGGGGTCCTGTGGGGGCCTTGGTGGGGGCAGTATCACTGAGGATGAGGGGCCTGTGGGGGCCTTGTGGGGCAGGGTCACTGAGTATGAGGGGGTCCTGTGGGGCCCTCTGGGGACAGTATCACTGAGGATGAGGGGTCCTGTGGGGCCCTGTGGGGCAGGGGCACAGAGCATGAGGGGGTCCTGTGGGGCCTCTGGGGGTATCACTGAGGATGAGGGGCCCTGTGGGGCCTTGTGGGGTCAGGGTTACTGAGTATGAGGGGGTCCTGTGGGGCCCTGTGGGAGGCAGGGTCACTGAGTTTGAGGGGGTCCTGTGGGGGCCCTGTAGGGCAGGGTCACTGAGGATGAGGGGTCCTGTGGGGGCCCAGTGGGGCAGGGCCACTGAGCATGAGGGGCCCTGTGGGGGGTCCTGTGGGGCAGGGTCACTGAGTATGAGGGTGTCCTGTGGGGGCCATGTGGGGGCAGGGTCACTGAGTATGATGTGGGGGCAGTATCCTGAGGATGAGGGGGTCCTGTGGGCCCTGTGGGGGGGCACTGGGTCCTGTACATGAGGGTCACTGAGGGTAGGTCCTGTGGGGGCCTTGTGGGGCAGGGTTACTGAGCATGAGGGGTCCCTGGGGGGCAGGGGCAGGGTCACTGAGGGTGAGGGGGTCCTGTGGGGGCCCTGTGGGGGCAGGGGCACAGAGTATGAGGGGTCCTGTGGGGGCCCTGTGGGGGTCAAGGGTCACTGAGTATGAGGGGGTCTTGTGGGGTCCTTGTGGGGCAGGGTCACTGAGGATGAGGGGCCCTGTGTGGGCTCTTGGAGGCAGGGGCACTGAGTATGAGGGGGCCCTGTGGGGCAGTATCTCTGAGGATGAGGGGTCCTGTGGGGCCCTGTGGAGGCAGGGTCACTGAGTTTGAGGGGTCCTGTGGGGGCCCTAGGGCAGGTCACTGAGGATGAGGGGGTCCTGTGGGAACCCTGTGGGGGCAGGGGCACTGAGTATGAGGGGGTCCTGTGGGGCCCTGTGGGGGCAGTATCACTGAGGATGAGGTGGCCCTGTGGGGCCTTTGGGGCAGGGTCACTGAGCATGAGGGGTCCTGTGGGGCCCTGTAGTTGCAGGGTCACTGAGTATGAGGGGTCTTATGTGAGCCCTGGAGGCAGGGGCACTGAGTATGAGGGGGCCTGTGGGGGGCAGATTCACTGAGGATGAGGGGGTCCTGTGGGGGCCATGTGGGGGGCAGGGTCACTGAGGATGAGGGGGTCCTGTCTTGGAGGCAGTATCACTGAGGATGAGGGGGTCCTGTGGGGGCCCTGTGGGGGCAGGGCACAGCATGAGGGGGTCCTGTGGGGGCCTTGTGGGGGCATCACTGAGGATGAGGTGGCCCTGTGGGGGCCTGTGGGGGCAGGGTTTGAGTGAGGGGGACCTGTGGGGCCCTGTGGGGGCAGCATCACTGAAGATGAGGGGGTCCTGTGGGGCCCTGTGGGGCAGGGGCACAGAGTATGAGGGGGTCCTGTGGGGCTATTTGGAGGCATGGGCACTGAGGATGAGGGGTCCTGTGTGGGCTTTTTGGAGCAAGGGGCATTGAGTATGAGGGTGGCCCTGTGGGGCCCTGTGGGGCAGCAGTAAATGAGGATGAGGAGGTCCTGGGGGCCCAGTGGGGCAGGGTCACTGAGTATGAGGGGTCCCTGTGGGAGCCCTGTAGGTGTAGGGTCACTGAGTATGAAGGGGTCCTGTGTGGGCCCTTGGAGGCAGGGGCACTGAGTATGAGGGGTCCTGTGGGGGGCAGTATCACCGAGGATGAGGGGGTCCTGTGGGGGCCCTGGGGCAGGGTCACTGAGGATGAGGGTGGCCCTGTGGGGCCCTCTGGGGCAGGGTTACTGAGTATGGGGGTCCTGTGGGGGCCCTGTGGGGCAGGGTCACTGAGGATGAGGGGGTCCTGTGGGGGCCATGTGGGGGCAGGGTCACTGAGTATGAGGGGGTCCTGTGGGGGCCCTGTGGGGCAGGGGAACAGAGTATGACGGGTCCTGTGGGGGCCTTGTGGGGCAGTAACACTGAGTTTGAGGGGGTCCTGTGGGGCCTTGTGGGGCAGGGTCACTGAGGATGAGGGGCCCTGTGGGGCCTTGGGGGCAGGGTCACTGAGCATGAGGGGTGTCCTGTGGGGTCCTGTGGGGGCAGTATCACTGAGGGTGAGGGGGTCCTGGGGGCCCTGTGGGGGCAGGGGCACTGAGTATGAGGGGGTCCTGTGGGGCCTGTGGGGCAGGGTCACTGAGTATGAGGGGGTCCTGTGGGGCCTTGTGGGGGCAGGGTAACTGAGCATGAGGGGGTCCTGTGGGGGCCTGTGGGGGCAGTATCACTGAGGATGAGGGGGTCCTGTGGGGAGCCCTGTGGGGACAGGGTCACTGAGTATGAGGGGTCCCTGTGGCCCTGGAGGCAGGGGCACTGAGTATGAGGGGGCCCTGTGGTGGCAGTGTCACTGAGGATAAGAGGGGTCCTGTGGGGCCCTGTGGGGCAGGGTCACTGAACATGAGGGGTCCTGTGGGGCCCAGTGGGGCAGGGTCACTGAGTATGAGGGGGTCCTGTGGGGCCCTCTGGGGGGCAGTGGTCACTGAGGATGAGGGGGTCCTGTGGGGCCCTGTGGGGGCAGGGGCAATGAGTATGAGGGGGCCCTGTGGGGGCAGTGACAGGGTCACTGAGTCTGAGGATGAGGGGGTCCTGTGGGGCTCGGTGGGAGGCAGGGTCACTGAGTTTGAGGGGGGGTCCTGTGGGGGCCATGGGGGCAGGGTCACTGAGGATGAGGGGTCCTGTGGGGCCCTGTGGGGCAGTATCACTGAGGATGAGGGGTCCTGTGGGGCCCTGTGGGGCAGGGGCACTGAGCATGAGGGGGATCCTGTGGGGCTGAGCATGAGGGGGTCCTGTGGGGGCAGTATCACTGAGTATGAGGGGCCCTGTGGGGCCCTGGGGGCAGGGGCACTGAGTATGAGGGGGTCCTGTGTGGGCTCTTTGGAGGCAGGGGGCACTGAGTATGAGGGGGCCTGTGGGGGCTGGGGGCAGGGTTACTGAGGATGAGGGGGTCCTGTGGGGCCCTGGGGGCAGGGTCACTGAGTATGAGGGGGTCCTGTGGGGCCTTGGGAAGGGTCACTGAGGATGGGGGGTCCTGTGGGGGCTCTTGTGGGGCAGGGGCACTGAGGATGAGGGGTCCTGTGGGGGCCATGGGGGCAGGGGCATCTGGGAGGATGAGGGGGTCTGTGGGGGCAGGGCAGTATCACTGAGGATGAGGGGTCCTGTGGGGCCCTGTGGGGGCAGGGGCACTGAGTATGAGGGGGTCCTGTGGGGGCCTTGTGGGGGCAGTGATCACTGAGGATGAGGGGTCGTGTGGGGAGCCCTGTAGTGTCAGGGTCACTGAGGATGAGGGGGTCCTGTGTGGGCTCTTTGGAGGCAGGGGCACTGAGTTTGAGGGTGCCCTGTGGGGCCCTCTGGGGCAGGGTAACTGAGCATGAGGGGTCTCTGTGGGAGCCCTGTAGGGGCAGGGTCACTGATTATGAGGGGGTCCTGTGTGGGCTCTTTGGAGGCAGGGGCACTGAGGATGAGGGGGTCCTCTGTGGGCTTTTTGGATACAGGGGCACTGAGTATGAGGGGGCCCTGTGGGGGCAGTATCACTGAGGATGAGGGGTCCTGTGGGGCCCGGTGGGGCAGCAGGGTCACTGAGTTTGAGGGTCCTGTGGGGCCCTGTGGGGCAGGGTAACTGAGTATGAGGGGGCCCTGTGGGAGCCCTGTGGGGGCAGAGTAACTGAGTATGAGGGGTCCTGTGGGGGCCCAGTGGGGGCAGGGGCACTGAGTATGAGGGGGTCCTGTGGGGGTCTTGTGGGGCCAGTACCACTGAGGATGTGGTGGCCCTGTGGTGGCCTTGTGGGGCAGGGCCACTGAGCATGAGGGGTTCTGTGGGGGCCCTGTGGGGCAGTATCACAGAGGATGAGGGGGTCCTTTTAGGGGCCCTGTGGGGCAGGGTCACTGAGCATGAGGGGGCCTTGTGGGGCCCTGTGGGGCAGGGTCACTGAGTATGAGGGGGTCCTGTGGGGGCCCTGTGGCGGCAGTATCACTGAGGATGAGGGGGTCATGTGGGGGCCCTGTGGGGACTGGGGTCACTGAGTATGAGGGGGCCTGTGGGGGCGCAGTATCAATGAGGATGAGGAGGTCCTCTGGGGGATCTGTGAGGGCAGGGTCACTGAGTATGAGGGGTCCCTGTGGGAGCCCTGTAGGTGTAGGGTCACTGAGTATGAGGGGGTCCTGTGTGGGCTCCCTGGAGGCAGGGGCACTGAGTATGAGGGGGCCCTGTGGGGGGGCAGTATCACTGAGGATGAGGTGGCCCTGTGGGGGCCTTGTGGGGGCAGGGGCACTGAGTATGAGTGGGTCCTGTGGGGGCCTTTTGGGGCAGTATCACTTTGGATCAGGGGTCCTGTGGGGGCCATGTGGGGGCAGTATCACTGAGGAGGAGTGGTTCCTGTGGGGGCCCTGTGGGGCAGGGTCACTGAGTATGAGGGGTCCTGTGGGGACTTGTGGGGGGCATCATGAGGTTCAGGGGGTCCATGTGGGGGCCATGTGGAGGCAGTATCACTGAGGATGAGGTGGCCCTGTGGGGGCCTTGTGGGGGCAGTGTTGCTGAGTATGAGGGGGTCCTGTGGGCGCCCTGTGGGTTCAGTATCACTGAGGATGAGGGGGTCCTTTAGGGGCCCTGTGGGGGCAGGGGCACTGAGTATGAGGGGGTCCTGTGGGGACAGGGTCACTGAGTATGTAGGGGTCTTGTGGGGGCCCTGTGGGGGCAGGGTCACTGAGGATGAGGGGGTCCTGTGTGGGCTCTTTGGAGCAAGGGGCACTGAGTATGAGGGGGCCCTGAGGGGGCCCTGTGGGGGGACAGTATCACTGAGGATGACTTGATCCTGTGGGGTCCCTGTGGGGGCAGGGTCACTGAGTATGAGGGGGTCCTGTAGGGGTCATGTGGAGGCAGGGTCACTGAGGATGAGGGGGTCCTGTGGGGGTCATGTGGGGCAGGGTCACTGAGGATGAGGTGGCCCTGTGGGGGCCTTGTGGTGGCAGGGTTACTGAGTATGAGGGGCTCCTGTGGGGGCCCTGTGGGGGCAGTATCACTGAGGATGAGGGGTCCATGTAGGAGCCCTGTAGGTGTAGGGTCACTGAGTATGACGGGGTCCTGTGTGGGTTCTTTGGAGGCAGGGGCACTGAGTGTGAGGGGGCCCTGTGGGAGGGCAGTATCACTGAAGATGAGGGGGTCCTGTGGGGGTCATGTGGGGGCAGGGTCATTGAGGATGAGGGGGTCCTGTGGGGTCGCTCTGGGGGGCAGTATCACTGAGGATGAGGGGGTCCTGTGGGGCCCTGTGGGGCAGGGGCACAAAGTATGAGGAGGTCCTGTGGGGGCCCTGTGGGAGAAGGTTAACAGAGGATGAGGGGGTCCTGTGGGGGCCTGGTGGAGGCAGGGTCACTGAGTTTGAGGGGGTCCTGTGGGGGCCCTATAGGGGCAGGGTCACTGAGGATGAGGGGGTCCCATGGGGGCCCTGTGGGGCAGGGCCACTGAGTATGAGGGGGTCCTGTGGGGGCCTTGTGGGGGCAGGGTTACTGAGTATGAGGGGGTCCTGTGGGGGCCTTGTGGGGGCAGTGTTACTGAGTTTTAGGGGGTCCTGTGGGGGCCCTCTTGGGGCAGTTCACTGAGTTTTAGGGGGTCCTGTGGGGGCCCTGTGGGGGCAGGGGCACTGAGTATGAAGTGGCCCTGTGGGGGCCTTTTGGGGGCAGGGTTACTGAGTAAGAGGGGGTCCTGTGGGGGCCCTGTGGGGGCAGTATCACTGAGGATGAGGGGGTCCTGTGTGGGATCTTTGGAGCAAGGGGCACTGAGTTTGAGGGGGCCCTGTGGGGCCCTTAGGGGGCGCAGTATCACTGAGGATGACGGGGTCCTTAGGGGTCATGTGGGGGCAGGGTCACTGAGTATGAGGGGTCCCTGTGGGAGCCCTGTAGGGGCAGGGTCACTGAGTATGAGGGGGTCCTGTGCGGGCTCTTTGGAGGCAGGGGCACTGAGTTTGAGGGGGCCCTGTGGGGGCCCTGTTGGGGGGCAGTATCAATGAGGATGAGGGGTTCTGTGGGGGCCCTGTGGGGACAGGGTCACTGAGTATGAGGGGTCCCTGTAGGAGCCCTGTAGGTGTAGGGTCACTGAGTATGAGGGGGTCCTCTGTGGGCTCTTTGGAGGCAGGGGCACTGAGTATGAGGGGCCCTTTGGGGGGCAGTATCACTGAGGATGAGGGGGTCCTGGAGGCCATGTGGGGGCAGGGTCACTGAGGATGAGGGGGTCCTGTGGGGCCAGCCCTCTGGGGAGGGGGTCAGTATCACCGAGGATGAGGGGTCCTGTGGGGGCCCTGTGGGGGCAGGGGCACTGAGTATGAGGGGGTCCTGTGGGGGCCTTGTGGGGGCAGTATCACTGAGGATGAGGGGGTCGTGTGGGAGCCCTGTAGGGTCAGGGTCACTGAGTATGAGGGGGTCCTGTGTGGGCTCCTTGGAGGCAGGGGCACTGAGTTTGAGGGTGCCCTGTGGGAGCCCTCTGGGGGCAGGGTAACTGAGTATGAGGGGTCCCTGTGAGGTCCCTGTGGGGGCAGGGTCAATGAATATGAGGGGGTCCTGTAGGGGCCCGGTGGAGGCAGGGTCACTGAGTATGAGGGGGCCCTGTAGGGGCCCTGTGGGGGCAGTGTCACTGAGGATGAGGGGGTCCTGTGGGGGTCCTGTGGGGGCCCTGTGGGGCCAGGGGCACTGAGTATGAGGGGGTCCTGTGGGGCCCTGTGGGGGCAGTATCACTTAGGATAAGGGGGTCCTGTGGGAGCCCTGTAGGTGTAGGGTCACTGAGTATGAGGGGGTCCTGTGTGGGCTCTCTGGAGGCAGGGGCACTGAGTATGAGGGGGCATTGTGGGGGCATTATTACTGAGGATGAGGGGGTCCTGTGGGGGCCATGTGGGGGCAGGGGCACTGAGGATGAGAGGGGGTCCTGTGGGGCCCTGTGGGCAGGGGCACTGAGTATGAGGGGTCCAGTGGGGGCCTTGTGGGGCATTATCACTGAGGATGAGGTGGCCCTGTGTGGCGGCCTTGTGGGGGCACTAGGGTCACTGAGTATGAGGGGGTCCTGTGTGGGCTCTTTGGAGGCAGGGGCACTGAGTATGAGGGGGCCCTGTGGGGGGGCAGTATCACTGAGGATGAGGGGGTCCTGTGGGGGCCATGTGGGGGCAGGGTCACTGAGGATGAGGGGGTCCTGTGGGAGCCCTCTGGGGCAGGGTATCACTGAGGATGAGGGGGTCCTGTGGGGGCCCTGTGGGGCAGGGGCACTGAGTATGAGGGGGTCCTCTGGGGCCTTGTGGGGCAGTATCACTGAGGATGAGGGGGTCCTGTGGGGGCCCTGTAGGGGCAGGGTCACTGAGTATGAGGGGGTCCTGTGTGGGCTCCTTGGAGGCAGGGGCACTGAGTTTGAGGGTGCCCTGTGGGAGCCCTCTGGGGGCAGGGTAACTGAGTATGAGGGGTCCCTGTGGGGTCCCTGTGGGGGCAGGGTCACTGAATATGAGGGGGTCCTGTAGGGGCCCTGGAGGCAGGGTCACTGAGTATGAGGGGGTCCTGTAGGGGCCCTGTGGGGCAGTGTCACTGAGGATGAGGGGGTCCTGTGGGGGCCTGTGGGGGGCCCTGTGGGGCAGGGTCACTGAGTATGAGGGGGTCCTGTGGGGCCCTGTGGGGCAGGGCATCACTGAGGATAAGGGGTCCTGTGGAGCCCTGTGGTGTAGGGTCACTGAGTATGAGGGGGTCCTGTGGGGCTCTCTGGAGGCAGGGGGGCACTGAGTATGAGGGGCATTGTGGGGGCAGTATTACTGAGGATGAGGGGGTCCTGTGGGGGCCATGTGGGGCAGGGTCACTGAGGATGAGGGGGTCCTGTGGGGCCCTGTGGGGGGCAGGGGCACTGAGTATGAGGGGTCCAGTGGGGGCCTTGTGGGGGCATTATCACTGAGGATGAGGTGGCCTGTGGGGGCCTTGTGGGGCAGGGTAACTGAGTATGAGGGGGTCCTGTGGGGCCCTCTGGGGACAGTATCACTGAGGATGAGGGGTGCTGTGGGGCCCTGTGGAGGCAGGGCACACTGAGTATGAGGGGGTCCTGTGGGGGGGCCCTCTGGGGGCAGGGTATCACTGAGGATGAGGGGCCCTGTGGGGGCCCTTGTGGGGCAGGGTTACTGAGTATGAGGGGGTCCTGTGGGGGCCCTGTGGAGGCAGGGTCACTGAGTTTGAGGGGGTCCTGTGGGGGCCCTGTAGGGGCAGGGTCACTGAGGATGAGGGGGTCCTGTGGGGGCCCAGTGGGGGCAGGGCCACTGAGTATGAGGGGATCCAGTGGGGGCCTTGTGGGGGCAGTATCACTGAGGATGAGGTGGCCGTGGGGGCCTTGTGGGGCACGGTAACTGAGTATGAGGGGGTCCTGTGGGGCCCTCTGGGGCAGTATCACTGAGGATGAGGGGGTCCCTGTAAAACCCTGTGGGGGCAGGGGCACAGAGTATGAGGGGGTCCTGTGGGGGCCCTCTGGGGGCAGGGGTCACACTGAGGATGAGGTGGCCTGTGGGGGCCTTGTGGGGGCAGGGTTACTGAGTATGAGGAGGTCCTGTGGGGGCCCGGTGGAGGCAGGGTCACTGAGTTTGAGGAAGTCCTGTGGGGGCCCTGTAGGGGCAGGGTCACTGAGGATGAGGGGGTCCTGTCTGGGCCCAGTGGGGGCAGGGCCACTGAGTATGAGGGGGTCCTGTGGGGGCCTTGTGGGGCAGTATCACTGAGAATGAGGTGGCCCTGTGGGGGCCTTGTGGGGGCAGGGTTACTGAGTATGAGGGGGTCCTGTGGGGGCCCTCTGGGGCAGTATCACTGAGGATGAGGGGGTCCTGTGGAGGCCATGTAGGGGCAGTATCACTGAGTATGAGGGGGTCCTGTGGGGGCCCTGCGGGGGCAGTATCACTGAGTATGTGGGGTCCCTGTGGGAACCCTGTAGGTGTAGGGTCACTGAGTATGAGGGGGTCCTGTGTGGCTCTCTGGAGGCAGGGCACTGAGTATGAGGGGCATTGTGGGGGCAGTATCACTGAGGATGAGGGGGTCCTGTGGGGGCCATGTGGGGGGCAGGGTCACTGAGGATGAGGGGTCCTGTGGGGGCCCTGTGGGGGCAGGGGCACTGAGTATGAGGGGGTCCAGTGGGGCCTTGTGGGGGCAGTATCACTGAGGATGAGGTGGCCCTGTGGGGGCCTTGTGGGGGCAGGTAACTGAGTATGAGGGGGTCCTGTGGGGGCCCTCTGGGGACAGTATCACTGAGGATGAGGGGGTCCTGTGGGGGCCCTGTGGGGCAGGGGCACAGAGTATGAGGGGGTCCTGTGGGGGCCCTCTGGGGGCAGTATCACTGAGGATGAGGTGGCCCTGTGGGGGCCTTGTGGGGGCAGGGTTACTGAGTATGAGGGGGTCCTGTGGGGGCCCGGTGGAGGCAGGGTCACTGAGTTTGAGGGGGTCCTGTGGGGGCCCTGTGGGGCAGGGTCACTGAGGATGAGGGGTCCTGTGGGGGCCCAGTGGGGCAGGGCCACTGAGTATGAGGGGGTCCTGTGGGGGCCATGTGGGGGCAGGGTCACTGAGTATGTAAGAGGGGTTGTGGGGGCCTTGTGGGGGCAGGGTTACTGAGTATGAGGGGGTCCTGTGGGGGCAGTATCTCTGAGTATGAGGGGTCCTGTAGGGGCCTTGTGGGGCAGGGCACTGAGATGAGGGGGTCCTGTGGGGCCATGTGGGGCAGGGTCACTGAGTATGTAGGGGTGTTGTGGGGCCTTGTGGGGGCAGGGTTACTGAGTATGAGGGGGTCCTGTGGGGGGGGCAGTATCACTGAGGGTGAGGGGGTCCTGTAGGGGCCCTGTGGGGGCAGGGGCTTTGAGTATGACGGGGTCCTGTGGGGGCCATGTGGGGGAAGGGTCAGTGAGTATGTGGGGGTCTTGTGGGGGTCTTGTGGGGTCAGGGGCACTGAGGATGAGGGGGTCCTCTGTGGGCTCTTTGGAGGCAGGGGCACTGAGTATGAGGGGGCCCTGTGGGGGCAGTATCTCTGAGGATGAGGGGGTCCTGTGGGGGCTCGGTGGAGGCAGGGTCACTGAGTTTGAGGGGGTCCTGTGGGGGCCCAGTAGGGGCAAGGTCACTGAGGATGAGGGGGTCCTGTGGGGCCCTGTGGGCAGGGCCACTCAGTATGAGGGGGGTCCTGTGGGGGCCTTGTGGGGCAGTATCACTGAGGATGAGTGGCCCTGTGGGGCCTTTTGGGGGCAGGGTTACTGAGTATGAGGGGGGTCCTGTGGGGGCCCTGCATAGTTGCAGGGTCACTGAGCATGAGGGGGTCTTATGTGAGCTCTTTGGAGGCAGGGGCACTGAGTATGAGGGGGCCCTGTGGGGGGTCAGATTCACTGAGGATGAGGGGGTCCTGTGGGGGCCATGTGGGGGCAGGGTCACTGAGGATGAGGGGGTCCTGTGGGGGCCCTCTGGGGGCAGTATCACTGAGGATGAGGGGGTCCTGTGTGGGGCCCTGTGGGGCATGGGCACAAAGTATGAGGGGGTCCTGTGGGGCTTTGTGGGGCAGTATCACTGAGGATGAGGTGGCCCTGTGGGGCCTTGTGGGGGCAGGGTTATGAGTATGAGGGGGACCTGTGGGGGCCCTGTGGGGGCAGCATCACTGAAGATGAGGGGGTCCTGTGGGGGCCCTGTGGGAGCAGGGGCACAGAGTATGAGGGGGTCCTGTGTGGGCTATTTGGAGGCATGGGCACTGAGGATGAGGGGGTCCTGTGTGGGCTTTTTGGAGCAAGGGGCATTGAGTATGAGGGGCCCTGTGGGGGAGCAGTATCAATGAGGATGAGGAGGTCCTGTGGGCGCCCAGTGGGGGCAGGGTCACTGAGTATGAGGGGTCCCTGTGGGAGCCCTGTAGGTGTAGGGTCACTGAGTATGAAGGGGTCCTGTGTGGGCTCTTTGGAGGCAGGGGCACTGAGTATGAGGGGGCCCTGTGGGGGCAGTATCACTGAGGATGAGGGGGTCCTGTGGGGGCCATGTGGGGCAGGGTCACTGAGGATGAGGTGGCCCTGTGGGGGCCTTGTGGGGGGCAGGGTTACTGAGTATGGGGGGGGTTCTGTGGGGGCCCTGTGGGGACAGTATCACTTATGGATGAGGTGGCCCTGTGGGGGCCTTGTGGGGGCAGGGTTACTGAGTATGAGGGGGTCCTGTTGGGGCCCTGTGGGGGCAGGGGAACAGAGTATGACGGGGTCCTGTGGGGGCCTTGTGGGGCAGTAACACTGAGTTTGAGGGGGTCCTGTGGAGGCCTTGTGGGGGCAGTATCACTGAGGATGAGGTGGCCCTGTGGGGGCCTTGTGGGGGCAGGGTCACTGAGTATGAGGGTGTCCTGTGGGGGCCCTGTGGGGGCAGTATCACTGAGGGTGAGGGGGTCCTGTAGGGGCCCTGTGGGGCAGGGGCACTGAGTATGAGGGGGTCCTGTGGGGCCATGTGGGGGCAGGGTCACTGAGTATGTGGGGTGTTGTGGGGGCCTTGTGGGGGCAGGGTCAACTGAGTATGAGGGGGTCCTGTGGGCCCTGTGGGGCAGTATCACTGAGGATGAGGGGATCCTGTGGGGGCCCTGTGGGGACAGGGTCACTGAGTATGAGGGGTCCCTGTAGGAGCCCTGTAGGTGTAGGGGCACTGAGTATGAGGGGGCCCTGTGGTGGCAGTGTCACTGAGTATAAGGGGCCTGTTTGGGGCCTTGTGGGGCAGGGTCACTGAACATCAGGGGGTTCCGTAGGGGCCCAGTGGAGGCAGGGTCACTGAGTTTTAGGGGTCCTGTGGGGCCCTCTGGGGGCAGTGTCACTGAGGAAGAGGGGTCCTGTGGGGCCCTGTGGGGGCAGGGGCAATGAGTATGAGGGGGCCTGTGTGGGGCAGTATCTCTGAGGATGAGGGGGTCCTGTGGGGCTCGGTGGAGGCAGGGTCACTGAGTTTGAGGTCCTGTGGGGCCCAGTAGGGGCAGGGTCACTGAGGATGAGGGGGTCCTGTGGGGCCCTGTGGGGCAGTGGCACTGAGATGAGGGGGTCCTGTGGGGCCTGTGGGGCAGTATCACTGAGGATGAGGGGCCCTGTGGGGGCCTTTAGGGGCAGGGTCACTGAGTATGAGGGTCCTGTGTGGGGCCCTATAGTCAGGGTCACTGAGCATGAGGGGGTCCTATGTGAGCTCTTTGGAGGCAGGGGCACTGAGTATGAGGGGGTCCCTGTGGGCCCTGTGGGGCAGGGGTCACTGAGGATGAGGGGGTCCTGTGGGGCCCTGTGGGGCAGGGTCACTGAGGATGAGGGGGTCCTGTGGGGCCCTCTGGGGCAGGGTATCACTGAGGATGAGGGGGTCCTGTGGGGGCCCTGTGGGGGCATGGGCACAAAGTATGAGGGGGTCCTGTGGGGGCCTTGTGGGGGCAGTATCACTGAGGATGAGGGGGTCCTGTGGGGCCTTGTGGGGCAGGGTTACTGAGTATGAGGGGGTCCTGTGGGGGCCCTGTGGGGCAGCATCACTGAGATGAGGGGGTCCTGTGGGGCCCCAGTGGCAGGGTCACTGAGTATGAGGGGGTCCTGTGGGGGCCCTTTGGAGGCAGGGCACTGAGGATGAGGGGTCCTGTGTGGGCTTTTGGAGCAAGGGGCATTGAGTATGAGGGGGCCCTGTGGGGCCCTGTGGGGCAGTATCAATGAGGATGAGGAGGTCCTGTGGGCGCCCAGTGGGGACAGGGTCACTGAGCATGAGGGGTCCCTGTGGGGCCCTGTAGGGTAGGGTCACTGAGTATGAGGGGGTCCTGTGGGCTCTTTGGGGGCAGGGGCACTGAGTATGAGGGGGTCCTGTGGGGGCAGTATCACTGAGATGAGGGGGTCCTGTGGGAGCCATGTGGGGCAGGGTCACTGGAGGATGAGGTGGCCCTGTCCTTGTGGGGGCCCTGAGTATGGGGGTTCTGTGGGAGCTGTGGGGACAGTATCACTGAGGATGAGGTGGGTCCCTGTGGGGGCCCAGTGGGGCAGGGTTACTGAGGATGAGGGGGTCCTGTTGGGGCCCTGTGGGGCAGGGGAACAGAGTATGAGGGGGTCCTGTGGTCCTGAGGATGGGGGCCTTGTGAGGGCAGTAACACTGAGTTTGAGGGGGTCCTGTGGAGGCCTTGTGGGGGCAGTATCACTGAGGATGAGGTGGCCCTGTGGGGGCCTTGTGGGGGCAGGGTTACTGAGTATGAGGGTGTCCTGTGGGGGCCCTGTGGGGGGCAGTATCACTGAATATGAGGGGGTCATGAGGGGCCCTGTCCTGAGTAAGGGGGTCCTGTGGGGGCCAGGGGTCACTGAGAGTATGAGGGGGTCCTGTGGGGGCCTTGTGGGGCAGGGTCACTGAGTATGAGGGTCCTGTGGGGGCCCTGTGGGGCAGGGGTATCTGAGGATGAGGGGTCCTGTGGTGGCCTGTGGGGGCAGTATCACTGAGGATGAGGGGGTCTGTGGGGCCCTGGGGGACAGGGTCACTGAGTATGAGGGGTCCCTGTGGGACCCAGTGGGTGTCACTGAGTGAGGGGGCCCTGTGGCAGTGTCACTGTTAAGCAGGGCCCTGTGGGGGGGCAGGGTCACTGAATATCAGGGGGTTCCCTAGGGGGCCCAGTGGAGGCAGGGTCACTGAGTTTTAGGGGGTCCTGTGGGGCCCTCTGGGGCAGGGTCACTGAGGAAGAGGGGGTCCTGTGGGGGCCCCTGGGGGCAGGGGCAATGAGTATGATGGGGTCCTGTGGGGGCCTTGTGGGGCAGGATCACTGAGGATGAAGAGGCCCTGTGGGGGCCTTTGGGGCAGGGTTACTGAGTATGAGGGGGTCCTGTGGGGCCCTGTGGGGCAGGGGCACTGAGTATGAGTGGGTCCTGTGGGGGCCTTTTTGGGGGCAGTATCACTTTGGATCAGGGTCCTGTGGGGGCATGTGGGGCAGTATCACTGAGGATGAGTGGTTCCTGTGGGGCCCTGTGGGGCAGGGTCACTGAGTATGAGGTGGTCCTGTGGGGGCCCTCTGGGGGCAGTATCACTGAGGATGAGGTGGCCCTGTGGGGGCCTGTGGGGCAGGGTAACTGAGCATGAGGGGGTCCTGTGGGGGTCCGGTGGAGGCAGGGTCACTGAGTTTGAGGTCCTGTGGGGGCCCTGTAGGGGCAGGGTCATCACTGAGGATGAGGGGGTCCTGTGGGGGCCCAGGGGCATCCACTGAGTATGAGGGGGTCCTGGGGGCCCTTGTTTGGGCAGGGGGCACTGAGAATGAGGGGGGTCCTGTGGGGGCCTTGTGGGGGCAGGGTTACTGAGGATGAGGGGGTCCTGTGGGGGCCCTGGGGGGGCAGGCACTGAAGCATGAGGGGTCCTTTAGGGGCCCTGTGGGGGTAGGGCACTGAGAGTGAGGAGGTCCTGTGGGGGCCAAGTGGGGGGCAGGGTCACTGAGTATGTGGGGTCCTTATGGGGCCTTTTTTGAGGGCAGGGTTACTGAGCATGAGGGCGCAATCTGTGGGGTCCTGTGGGGACAGTATCACTGATGATGAGGGTCCTGTGGCGGCCCTGTGGGGGCTGGGGTCACAGAGTATGGGGTCCTGTGGGGGCCTCTGGGGCAGTATCACTGAGAATGAGGGGGTCCTGTGGGGGCCCTGTGGGGGCAGGGTCACTGAGTATGAGGGGGGTCCTGTGGGGGCCCAGTGGAGGCAGGGTCAATGAGAATGAGGGGGTCCTGTGGGGCTCCATGGGGCAGGGGCACTGAGGATGAGGGGGTCCTGTGGGGGCCTTGTGGGGCAGGGTCACTGAGGATGAGGGGGTCCTGTGGGGGCCCGGTGGAGGCAGGGTCACTGAGTATGAGGGGTCCTGTGGGGGCCCTGTGGGGGCAGTGTCACTGAGGATGAGGGGTCCT
>CM040744.1:4831700-4881849 GCA_022829145.1 Albula goreensis
ACTGAGCATGAGGGGGTCCTGGGGTCCTCCCAAAGCATCACTGAGTGATGAGGGGGTCCTCTGGGGGTCCTGTAAAAGGGGCACAGAGTATGAGGGTGTCCTGTGGGCTCTTTGGAGGCAGGGCACTGAGGATGAGGGGGTCCTGTTTGGGCTCTTTGGAGCAAGGGGCATTGAGTATGAGGGGCCCTGTGGGGAGCAGTATCAATGAGGATGAGGAGGTCCTCTGGGGGCCCTGTGAGGGCAGGGTCACTGAGCATGAGGGGTCCCTGTGGGAGCCCTGTAGGTGTAGGGTCACTGAGTATGAGAGGGTCCTGTGTGGGCTCTTTGGAGGCAGGGGCACTGAGTATGAGGGGCCCTGGTGGGGGCAGTATCACTGAGGATGAGGGGTCCTGTGGGGCCTTGTGGGGGCGGGGTTACTGAGTATGAGGGGGTCCTGTGGGGGCCTTGTGGGGACAGTGTTACTGAGTTTTAGGGGGTCCTGTAGGGGCCCTCTGGGGGGCAGTTCACTGAGCTTAGGGGTCCTGTGGGGGCCCTGTGGGGCACTGAGCATGGTGGCCCACTGAGGGTTACTGAGTAAAGGGTCCTGTGGGGGCCCTTGGGGGCAGGGCACTGAGCAAGAGGGGGTCCTGTGGGGCCCTGTGGGGCAGTATCACTGAGGATGAGGGGGTCCTGTGTGGATCTTGGAGCAAGGGGCACTGAGTTTGAGGGGCCCTGTGGGGCCCTTAGGGGCGAGTATCACTGAGGATGACGGGGTCCTGTAGGGTCATGTGGGGCAGGGTCACTGAGTATGAGGGGTCCCTGTGGGAGCCCTGTAGGGGCAGGGTCACTGAGTAGGAGAGGTCCCCATGGGCTCTTTGGAGGCAGGAGCACTGAGTTTGAGGGTACCCTGTGGGAGCCCTGTGGGGGCAGGGTCACAGAGTATGAGGGTCCTGTGTGGAGCCCTGTAGGGGCAGGGTCACTGAGCATGAGGGGGTCCTGTGGGGCTCTTTGGAGGCAGGGGCACTGAGGAGAGGGGTCCCTCTGTGGGCTCTTTGGAGGCAGGGGCAGTGAGTATGAGGGGGCCCTGTGGGGGGCAGTATCTCTGAGTGTGAGGGGGTCCTGTGGGGGCCCGGTGGAGGCAGGGTCACTGAGTTTGAGAGGCTCCTGTGGGGGCCCTGTAGGGGCAGGGTCACTGAGGATGAGGGGGTCCTGTGGGGGCCCGGTGGAGGCAGGGTCACTGAGTTTGAGGGGGTCCTGTGGGGGCCCTGTAGGGGCAGGGTCACTGAGGATGAGGGGGTCCTGTGGGGGCCTTGTGGGGGCAGGGTTACTGAGTAATAGGGGGTCCTGTGGGGGCCCTGTGGGGGCAGCATCACTGAGGATGAGGGGGTCCTGTGGGGGCCCTGTGGGGGCAGGGGCACAGAGTATGAGGGGGTCCTGTGTGGGCTCTTTGGAGGCAGGGGCACTGAGGATGAGGGGGTCCTGTGTGGGCTCTTTGGAGCAAGGGGCATTGAGAATGAGGGGGTCCTGTGGGGGCCCTGTGGGGAGGATCAATGAGGATTAAGAGAGTTCTGTGGGGGCCCAGTGGGGGCCCAGTGGCGACAGGGTCACTGAGTATGAGGGGTCCCTGTTGGAGCCCTGTAGGTGTAGGGTAACTGAGTATGAGGGGGTTCTGTGGGGGCCCTGTGGGGACAGGGTCACTGAGTATGAGGGGTCCCTGAAGGAGCCCTGTAGGTGTAGGGGCACTGAGTATGAGGGGGCCCTGTGGGGGCAGTATCACTGAGGATGAGGGGGTCCTGTGGGGGCCATGTGGGGCAGGGTCACTGGGGATGAGGTGGCCCTGTGCGAGCCCTGTAGGGGCAGGGTCACTGAGTATGAGGGGGTCCTGTGGTGGCTCTTTGGAGGCAGGGGCACTGAGGATGAGGGGGTCCTCTGTGGGCTCTTTGGAGGCAGGGGCACTGAGTATGAGGGGGCCGTGTGGGGGGGCAGTATCTCTGAGTATGAGGGGGTCCTGTGGGGGCCCTGCGGGGGCAGTATCACTGAGTATGTGGGGTCCCTGTGGGAACCCTGTAGGTGTAGGGTCACTGAGTATGAGGGGGTCCTGTGTGGGCTCCCTGGAGGCAGGGGCACTGAGTATGAGGGGGCCCTGTGGGGGCAGTATCACTGAGGATGAGGTGGCCCTCTGGGGGCCTTGTGGGGGCAGTGTTGCTGAGCATGAGGGGGTCCTGTGGGGCCCTGTGGGTTCAGTATCACGGAGGATGAGGGGGTCCTTTAGGGGCCCTGTGGGGGCAGGGGCACTGAGTATGAGGGGGTCCTGTGGAGGCAGGGTCATTGAGTATGAGGGGGTCCTGTGGGGGCACTGTGGGGACAGGGTCACTGAGTATGTAGGGGTCGGTGGGGCCCTGTCGGGGCAGGGTCACTGAGGATGAGGGGGTCCTGTGTGGGCTCTTTGGAGCAAGGGGCACTGAGTATGAGGGGTCCCTGTTGGAGCATTGTTGGAGTAGGGTCACTGAGTATGAGGGGGTTCTGTGGGGGCCCAGTGGGGACAGGGTCACTGAGTATGAGGGGTCCCTGTAGGAGCCCTGTAGGTGTAGGGTCACTGAGTATGAGGGGGTTCTGTGGGGGCCCTGTGGGGGCAGTATCACTGAGGATGAAGTGGCCCTGTGGGGGCCTTGTGGGGGCAGGGTTGCTGAGTATGAGGGGGTCCTGTGAGGGCCCTGTGGGTTCAGTATCACTGAGGATGAGGGGGTCCTTTAGGGGCCCTGTAGGGGCAGGGGCACTGAGTATGAGGGGGTCCTGTGGAGGCAGGGTCACTGAGTATGAGGGGGTCCTGTGGGCGCACTGTGGGGACAGGGTCACTGAGTATGTGGGGGTCCTGTGGGGGCCCTGTGGGGGCAGGGTCACTGAGGATGAGGGGGTCCTGTGTGGGATCTTTGGAGCAAGGGGCACTGAGTTTGAGGGGGCCCTGTGGGGGCCCTTAGGGGGCGCAGTATCACTGAGGATGACGGGGTCCTGTAGGGGTCATGTGGGGGCAGGGTCACTGAGTATGAGGGGTCCCTGTGGGAGCCCTGTAGGGGCAGGGTCACTGAGTATGAGGGGGTCCTGTGCGGGCTCTTTGGAGGCAGGGGCACTGAGTTTGAGGGTAGCCTGTGGGAGCCCTGTGGGGGCAGGGTCACAGAGTATGAGGGTCCCTGTGCGAGCCCTGTAGGGGCAGGGTCACTGAGCATGAGGGGTCCCTGTGCGAGCCCTGTAGGGGCAGGGTCACTGAGTATGAGGGGGTCCTGTGGGGGCTCTTTGGAGGCAGGGGCACTGAGGATGAGGGGGTCCTGTGTGGGCTCTTTGGAGCAAGGGGCATTGAGTATGAGGGGGCCCTGTGGGGGAGCAGTATCAATGAGGATGAGGAGGTCCTCTGGGGGCCCTGTGGGGGCAGGGTCACTGAGTATGAGGGGTCCCTGTGGGAGCCCTGTAGGTTTAGGGTCACTGAGTATGAGGGGGTCCTCTCTGGGCTCTTTGGAGGCAGGGGCACTGAGTTTGAGGGGGCACTGTGGGGGCCCTGTGGGGGGGCAGTATCAATGAGGATGAGGGGGTTCTGTGGGGGCCCTGTGGGGACAGGGTCACTGAGTATGAGGGGTCCCTGTAGGAGCCCTGTAGGTGTAGGGTCACTGAGTATGAGGGGGTCCTGTGTGGGCTCTTTGGAGGCAGGGGCACTGAGTATGAGGGGCCCTTTGGGGGGGCAGTGTCACTGAGGATGAGGGGGTCATGTGGAGGCCATGTGGGGGCAGGGTCACTGAGGATGAGGGGGTCCTGTGGGAGCCCTCTGGGGGCAGTATCACCGAGGATGAGGGGGTCCTGTGGGGGCCCTGTGGGGGCAGGGGCACTGAGTATGAGGGGGTCCTGTGGGGGCCTTGTGGGGGCAGTATCACTGAGGATGAAGGGGTCGTGTGGGAGCCCTGTAGGGTCAGGGTCACTGAGTATGAGGGGGTCCTGTGTGGGCTCCTTGGAGGCAGGGGCACTGAGTTTGAGGGTGCCCTGTGGGAGCCCTCTGGGGGCAGGGTAACTGAGTATGAGGGGTCCCTGTGGGGTCCCTGTGGGGGCAGGGTCAATGAATATGAGGGGGTCCTGTAGGGGCCCGGTGGAGGCAGGGTCACTGAGTATGAGGGGGCCCTGTAGGGGCCCTGTGGGGGCAGTGTCACTGAGGATGAGGGGGTCCTGTGGGGGTCCTGTGGGGGCCCTGTGGGGCCAGGGCACTGAGTATGAGGGGGTCCTGTGGGGGCCCTGTGGGGGCAGTATCACTTAGGATAAGGGGGTCCTGTGGAGGCCATGTGGGGGCAGTATCACTGAGTATGAGGGGGTCCTGTGGGGGTCCTGGGGCAGTATCACTGAGTATGTGGGGCCCTGTGGGAACCCTGTAGGTGTAGGGTCACTGAGATGAGGGGGTCCTGTGTGGGCTCTCTGGAAGCAGGGGCACTGAGTATGAGGGGGCCTGTGGGGGGCAGTATCACTGAGGATGAGGGGGTCCTGTGGGGGCCATGTGGGGGCAGGGTCACTGAGGATGAGGGGGTCCTGTGGGGGCCCTGTGGGGCAGGGGCACTGAGTATGAGGGGGTCCAGTGGGGGCCTTGTGGGGGCAGTATCACTAAGGATGAGGGGTCCAGGCCTGCAGTATCACTGAGTATGAGGGGGTCCTGTGGGGGCCCTGCTGGGGACAGTATCACTGAGTATGTGGGGTCCCTGTGGGAACCCTGTAGGTGTAGAGGTCACTGAGTATGAGGGGGTCCTGTGTGGGCTCTCTGGAAGCAGGGGCACTGAGTATGAGGGGGCATTGTGGGGGCAGTATCACTGAGGATGAGGGGGTCCTGTGGGGGCCATGTGGGGGCAGGGTCACTGAGGATGAGGGGGTCCTGTGGGGGCCCTGTGGGGCAGGGCACTGAGTATGAGGGGTCCAGTGGGGGCCTTGTGGGGGCAGTATCACTAAGGATGAGGTGGCCGTGTGGGGGCCTTGTGGGGGCACGGTAACTGAGTATGAGGGGGTCCTGTGGGGGGCCCTCTGGGGACAGTATCACTGAGGATGAGGGGGTCCTGTGGGGGCCCTGTGGGGGCAGGGGCACAGAGTATGAGGGGGTCCTGTGGGGGCCCTCTGGGGGCAGTATCACTGAGGATGAGGTGGCCCTGTGGGGGCCTTGTGGGGGCAGGGTTACTGAGTATGAGGGGGTCCTGTGGGGGCCCGGTGGAGGCAGGGTCACTGAGGATGAGGGGGTCCTTTAGGGGCCCTGTGGGGGTAGGGGCACTGAGTATGATGGGGTCCTGTGGGGGCCCTCTGGGGGCAGTATCACTGAGGATGAGGTGGCCCTGTGGGGGCCTTGTGGGGGCAGGGTTACTGAGTATGAGGAGGTCCTGTGGGGGCCCGGTGGAGGCAGGGTCACTGAGTTTGAGGGGGTCCTGTGGGGGCCCTGTAGGGGCAGGGTCACTGAGGATGAGGGGGTCCTGTCGGTACCCAGTGGGGGCAGGGCCACTGAGTATGAGGGGGTCCTGTGGGGGCCTTGTGGGGCAGTATCACTGAGAATGAGGTGGCCCTGTGGGGGCCTTGTGGGGGCAGGGTTACTGAGGATGAGGGGGTCCTGTGGGGATCCCTCTGGGGGCAGTATCACCGAGGATGAGGGGGTCCTGTGGGGGCCCTGTGGGGGCAGGGGCACTGAGTATGAGGGGTCCTGTGGGGGCCTTGTGGGGCAGTATCACTGAGAATGAAGGGGTCGTGTGGGAGCCCTGTAGGGTCAGGGTCACTGAGTATGAGGGGGTCCTGTGTGGGCTCCTTGGAGGCAGGGGCACTGAGTTTGAGGGTGCCCTGTGGGAGCCCTCTGGGGGCAGGGTAACTGAGTATGAGGGGTCCCTGTGGGGTCCCTGTGGGGGCAGGGTCAATGAATATGAGGGGGTCCTGTAGGGGCCCGGTGGAGGCAGGGTCACTGAGTATGAGGGGGCCCTGTACGGGCCCTGTGGGGGCAGTGTCACTGAGGATGAGGGGGTCCTGTGGGGGTCCTGTGGGGCCCTGTGGGGCCAGGGGCACTGAGTATGAGGGGGTCCTGTGGGGGCCCTGTGGGGGCAGTATCACTTAGGATAAGGGGGTCCTGTGGAGGCCATGTGGGGGCAGTATCACTGAGTATGAGGGGGTCCTGTGGGCCCTGCGGGAGCAGTATCACTGAGTATGTGGGGTCCCTGTGGGAACCCTGTAGGTGTAGGGTCACTGAGTATGAGGGGGTCCTGTGTGGGCTCTCTGGAAGCAGGGGCACTGAGTATGAGGGGGCATTGTGGGGGGGCAGTATCACTGAGGATGAGGGGGTCCTGTGGGGGCCATGTGGGGGCAGGGTCACTGAGGATGAGGGGGTCCTGTGGGGGCCCTGTGGGGGCAGGGGCACTGAGTATGAGGGGGTCCAGTGGGGGCCTTGTGGGGGCAGTATCACTAAGGATGAGGTGGCCGTGTGGGGGCCTTGTGGGGGCACGGTAACTGAGTATGAGGGGGTCCTGTGGGGGCCCTCTGGGGACAGTATCACTGAGGATGAGGGGGTCCTGTGGGGGCCCTGTGGGGGCAGGGGCACAGAGTATGAGGGGGTCCTGTGGGGGCCCTCTGGGGGCAGTATCACTGAGGATGAGGTGGCCCTGTGGGGGCCTTGTGGGGGCAGGGTTACTGAGTATGAGGGGGTCCTGTGGGGCCCGGTGGAGGCAGGGTCACTGAGGATGAGGGGGTCCTTTGGGGGCCCTGTGGGGTAGGGGCACTGAGTATGATGGGGTCCTGTGGGGGCCCTCTGGGGCAGTATCACTGAGGATGAGGTGGCCCTGTGGGGGCCTTGTGGGGGCAGGGTTACTGAGTATGAGGAGGTCCTGTGGGGGCCCGGTGGAGGCAGGGTCACTGAGTTTGAGGGGTCCTGTGGGGGCCCTGTAGGGGCAGGGTCACTGAGGATGAGGGGGTCCTGTCGGTACCCAGTGGGGGCAGGGCCACTGAGTATGAGGGGGTCCTGTGGGGCCTTGTGGGGCAGTATCACTGAGAATGAGGTGGCCCTGTGGGGGCCTTGTGGGGGCAGGGTTACTGAGTATGAGGGGGTCCTGTGGGGGCCCTGTGGGGGCAGTATCACTGAGGATGAGGGGGTCCTTTAGGGGCCCTGTGGGGGTAGGGGCACTGAGTATGAGGAGGTCCTGTGGGGGCCATGTGGGGGCAGGGTCACTGAGTATGTGGGGGTCTTGTGGGGGCCATGTGAGGGCAGGGTTACTGAGTATGAGGGGGTCCTGTGGGGGCCCTCCTGGGGCAGTATCACTGAGGATGAGGGGGTCCTGTGGGGGCCCTGTGGGGGCAGGGGCACAGAGTATGATGGGGTCCTGTAGGGGCCCTCTGGGGGCAGTATCACTGAGGATGAGGTGGCCCTGTGGGGGCATTGTGGGGGCAGGGTTACTGAGTATGAGGGGGTCCTGTGGGGGCCCGGTGGAGGCAGGGTCACTGAGTTTGAGGGGGTCCTGTAGGGGCCCTGTGGGGGCAGGGGCACTGAGTATGAGGGGGTCCTGTAGAGGCCTTGTGTGGGCAGTATCACTGAGGACGAGGTGGCCCTGTGGGAGCCCTGTGTTGGCAGGGTCACTGAGTATGAGGGGTCCCAGTAGGAGCCCTGTAGGTGTAGGGTCACTGAGTATGAGGGGGTCATGTGTGGGCTCTTTGGAGGCAGGGGCACTGAGTATGAGGGGGCCCTGTGGGGGGGCAGTATCACTGAGGATGAGGGGGTCCTGTGGGGGCCATGTGGGGGCAGGGTCATTCAGGATGAGGGGGTCCTGTGGGGGCCCTCTGGGGGCAGTATCACAGAGGATGAGGGGGTCCTGTGGGGGCCCTGTGGGGGCAGGGCACTGAGTATGAGGGGGTCCTGTGGGGGCCTTGTGGGGCAGTATCACTGAGGATGAGGGGGTCGTGTGGGAGCCCTGTAGGGTCAGGGTCACTGAGTATGAGGGGGTCCTGTGTGGGCTCTTTGGAGGCAGGGGCACTGAGTTTGAGGGTGCCCTGTGGGAGCCCTCTGGGGCAGGGTAACTGAGTATGAGGGGTCCCTGTGGGAGCCCTGTAGGGGCAGGGTCACTGATTATGAGGGGGTCCTGTGTGGGCTCTTGGGAGGCAGGGGCACTGAGGATGAGGGGGTCCTCTGTGGGCTTTTTGGAGACAGGGGCACTGAGTATGAGGGGGCCCTGTGGGGGGGCAGTATCACTGAGGATGAGGGGTCCTGTGGGGGCCCGGTGTACGCAGGGTCACTGAGTTTGAGGGGGTCCCTTGGGGCCCTGTGGGGGCAGGGTAACTGAGTATGAGGGGGTCCTGTGTGGGCTCTTTGGAGGCAGGGTCACTGAGTTTGAGGGGGTCCTGTAGGGGCCCTGTGGGGGCAGGGGCACTGAGTATGAGGGGGTCCCTGTGGAGGCCTTGTGTGGGGAGTATCACTGAGTATGAGGGGGTCCTGTGGGGGCCCTGTGGCGGCAGTATCACTGAGGATGAGGGGGTCATGTGGGGGCCCTGTGGGCACTGGGGTCACTGAGTATGAGGGGGCCTGTGGGGGCCCTCTGGGGGCAGGGTAACTGAGTATGAGGGGGTCCTGTGGGAGCCCTGTGGGGGCAGGGTCACTGAATATGAGGGGGTCCTGTAGGGGCCCGGTGGAGGCAGGGTCACTGAGTATGAGGGGGTCCTGTGGGGGCCCTGTGGGGGCAGTGTCACTGAGGATGAGGGGGTCCTGTGGGGGCCCTGTGGGCAGGGTCACTGAGTATGAGGGGGCCTTGTGGGGGCCCTGTGGGGGCAGGGTCACTGAGTATAAGGGGCCCTGTGGGGCCTTGTGGGGGCAGGGTCACTGAATATGAGGGGGTTCTGTAGGGGCACGTTGGAGGCAGGGTCACTGAGTATGAGGAGGTCCTTTGGGGGCCCTGTGGGGGCAGTGTCACTGAGGATGAGGGGGGTCCTGTGGGGGCCCTGTGGGGGCAGGGGCACTGAGTATGAGGGGGTCCTGTGGGGGTCTTGTGGGGGCAGTACCACTGAGGATATGGTGGCCCTGTGGTGGCCTTGTGGGGGCAGGGCCACTGAGTATGAGGGGGTCGTGTGGGGCCCTGTGGGGGCAGTATCACTGAGGATGAGGGGGTCCTTTAGGGGCCCTTTGGAGGCAGGGTCACTGAGGATGAGGGGGCCTGTGGGGGCCCTGTGGGGCAGGGTCACTGAGTATGAGGGGTCCTGTGGGGGCCCTGTGGAGGCAGTATCACTGAGGATGAGGGGTCATGTGGGGGCCCTGTGGGGGCTGGGGTCACTGAGTATGGGGGCCCTGTGGGGCCCTGTGGGGGCAGGGTAACTGAGTATGAGGGGGTCCTGTGGGGTCCCTGTGGGGCAGGGTCACTGAATATGAGGGGGTCCTGGGGCCCGTTGGAGGCAGGGTCACTGAGTATGAGGGGGTCCTGTAGGGGCCCTGTGGGGGTAGTATCACTGAGTATGTGGGGTCCCTGTGGGAACCCTGTAGGTGTAGGGTCACTGAGTATGAGGGGGTCCTCTGGGGCTCTCTGGAGGCAGGGGCACTGAGTATGAGGGGGCCCTGTGGGGGGCAGTATCACTGAGGATGAGGGGGTCCTGTGGAGGCCATGTGGGGGCAGGGTCACTGAGGATGAGGGGGTCCTGTGGGGCCCTGTGGGGGCAGGGCACTGAGTATGAGGGGTCCAGTGGGGGCCTTGTGGGGGCAGTATCACTGAGGATGAGGTGGAAGTGTGGGGGCCTTGTGGGGGCAGGGTAACTGAGTATGAGGGGGTCCTGTGGGGGCCCTCTGGGGGCAGTATCACTGAGGATGAGGGGGTCCTGTGGGGGCCCTGAGGGGGCAGGGGCACAGAGTATGATGGGGTCCTGTGGGGGCCCTGTGGGGCAGTATCACTGAGGATGAGGTGGCCCTGTGGGGGCCTTGTGGGGGCAGGGTTACTGAGTATGAGGGGGTCCTGTGGGGGCCCGGTGGGGGCAGGGTCACTGAGTTTGAGGGGGTCCTGTGGGGGCCCTGTAGGGGCAGGGTCACTGAGGATGAGGGGGTCCCTGGGGGCCCAGTGGGGGCAGGGCCACTGAGTGATGAGGGTCCTGTGGGGCCTTGTGGGGCAGTATCACTGAGAATGAGGTGGCCCTGTGGGGGCCTTGTGGGGGCAGGGTTACTGAGTATGAGGGGGTCCTGTGGGGGCCCTGATGGGGCAGTATCACTGAGGATGAGGGGGTCCTAGGGGCCCTGTGGGGTAGGGGCAATGAGTATGAGGAGGTCCTGTGGGGCCCTGTGGGGGCAGGGTCACTGAGTATGGGGGTCCTGTGGGGGCCATGTGAGGGCAGGGTTACTGAGTATGAGGGGGTCCTGTGGGGGCCCTCCTGGGGCAGTATCACTGAGGATGAGGGTGTCCTGTGGGGGCCCTGTGGGGGCAGGGGCACAGAGTATGAGGGGTCCTGTGGGGGCCCTCTGGGGCAGTATCACTGAGGATGAGGGGTCCTGTGGGGCCTTGTGGGGCAGGGTTACTGAGGATGAGGGTCCTGTGGGGGCCATGTGGAGGCAGGGTCACTGAGTTTGAGGGGGTCCTGTAGGGGCCCTGTGGGGCAGGGGCACTGAGTATGATGGGGTCCTGTGGAGGCCTGTGTGGGCAGTATCACTGAGGATGAGGTGGCCCTGTGGGGCCCTGCTGGGGCAGGGTCACTGAGTATGAGGGGGTCCCTGTGGGGGCCCTGTGGGGCAGGGTCACTGAGCATGAGGGGTCCCTGTGGGAGCCCTGTAGGGGCAGGGTCACTGAGTATGAGGGGGTTCTGTGGGGGCCCTGTGGGGGCAGTATCACTGAGGATGAAGTGGCCCTGTGGGGGCCTTGTGGGGGCAGGGCACTGAGTATGAGGGGGTCCTGTGGGGCCCTGTGGGTTCAGTATCACTGAGGATGAGGGGTCCTTTAGGGGCCCTGTAGGGGCAGGGGCACTGAGTATGAGGGGGTCCTGTGGAGGCAGGGTCACTGAGTATGAGGGGGTCCTGTGGGGGCACTGTGGGGACAGGGTCACTGAGTATGAGGGGGTCCTGTGGGGGCCCTGTGGGGCAGGGTCACTGAGGATGAGGGGTCCTTTGGGGGCCCTTTGGGGCAAGGGGCACTGAGGATGAGGGGCCCTGTGGGGGCCCTGTGGGGGCAGTATCACTGAGGATGAGAGGTCCTGTAGGGGTCATGTGGGGGCAGGGTCACTGAGTATGAGGGTCCCTGTGGGAGCCCTGTGGGGGCAGGGTCACTGAGATGAGGGGTCCCTGTGGGGGCCCTGTGGGGCAGGGTCACTGAGTATGAGGGTCCTGTGGGGGCCTTTGGAGGCAGGGTCACTGAGGATGAGGGGTCCTGTGGGGGCCCTGTGGGGCAGGGTCACTGAGTATGAGGGGGGCCCTGTAGGGAGCAGGGGGCATCACTGAGGATGAGGGGTCCTGTGGGGGCCTGTGGGGCAGGGTCACTGAGTATGAGGGGGCCTGTGGGGCCTTGTGGGGGCAGGGCACTGAGTATGAGGGGGTCCTCTGGGGCTCTTTGGGGGCAGGGGCACTGAGTATGAGGGGGCCCTGTGGGGCCCTGGGAGGCAGTATCACTGAGGATGAGGGGTCCTGTGGGGGCCCTGTGGGGGCAGGGTCACTGAGTATGAGGGGGTCCTGTAGGGCCCTGTAGGTGTAGCAGGGTCACTGAGTATGAGGGGGTCCTGTGTGGGCTCTTTGGAGGCAGGGGCACTGAGTATGAGGGGGCCCTGTGGGGGCAGTATCACTGAGGATGAGGGGGTCCTGTGGAGGCCATGTGGGGGCAGGGTCACTGAGGATGAGGGGGTCCTGTGGGGGCCCTGTGGGGCAGGGTCACTGAGTATGAGGGGTCCTGTGGGGGCCCTGTGGGGGCAGGGTCACTGAGTATGAGGGGGTCCTGTGGGGGCCCTGTGGGGCAGGGGCACTGAGGATGAGGGGGTCCTGTGGGGGCCTCTGTGGGGCAGTATCACTGAGGATGAGGGGGTCCTGTGGGGGCCCTGTGGGGGCAGGGTCACTGAGGATGATGGGGTCCTGTGGGGCCACTGTGGGGGTCCTGTGGTATCACTGAGGATGAGGGGTCCTGTGGGGCCTTGTGGGGGCAGGGTCACTGAGTATGAGGGGTCCTGTGGGGGCCTGTGGGGCAGGTCACTGAGGATGAGGGGGTCCTGTGGGGGCCCTGTGGGGGGTCAGGAGGGTCACTGAGGATGAGGGTCCTGTGTGGCCTTGGGGCAGGGGCACTGAGTATGAGGGGGCCCTGTGGGGGTGGGGGCAGTATCACTGAGGATGAGGGGGTCCTGTGGGGCCTGTGTGGGGGCAGGGTCACTGAGTATGAGGGGGTCCTGTGGGGCCCTGTGGGGCAAGGTCACTGAGGATGAGGGGGGGGGTCCTGTGGGGCCCTGTGGGGGCAGGGCACTGAGTATGAGGGGTCCTGTGGGGGCCTTGTGGGGGCAGGGTATCACTGAGGATGTGGGGTCCTGTGGGGGCCCTGTGGGGGCAGTTACTGAGTATGAGGGGTCCTGTGGGGGCCCCTGGGGCAGGGTATCACTGAGGATGAGGGGTCCTGTGGGGCCCTGTGGGGGCAGGGTCACTGAGTATGAGGGTCCTGTGGGGCCCTGGGGGCAGTATCACTGAGTATGAGGGGGTCCTGTGGGGGCCCTGTGGGGGCAGTATCACTGAGGATGAGGGGGTCCTGTGGGGGGCCCTGTGGGGGCAGTATCACTGAGGATGAGGGGGTCCTGTGGGGGCCCTGTGGGGGCAGGGCACTGAGGATGAGGGGGTTCTGTGGGGCCCTGTGGGGGCAGGGTCACTGAGTATGAGGGGGTCCTGTGGGGCCTTTGGGCAGGGTCACTGAGGATGAGGGGTCCTGTGGGGCCTGTGGGGGCAGGGTCACTGAGTATGAGGGTCCTGTGGAGCCCTGTAGGGGCAGGGTCACTGAGTGGGGGGGTCCCTGGGGGAGCCCTGGGGGCAGGGTCACTGAGTATGAGGGGTCCTGTGGGGGCCCTGTGGGGCAGTATCACTGAGGATGAGGGGGTCCTGTGGGGGCCCTGTGGGGCAGGGCACTGAGTATGAGGGGGTCCTGTGGGGGGGGCAGTATCACTGAGGATGAGGGGTCCTGTGGGGCCCTGTGGGGCAGGGTCACTGAGTATGAGGGTCCTGTGGGGGCCCTGTGGGGGCAGGCAGGGTCACTGAGTATGAGGGGTCCTGTGGGGGCCTGTGGGGACAGGGTATCACTGAGGATGAGGGGGTCCTGTGGGGCCCTGTGGGGCAGTATCACTGAGGATGAGGGGGTCCCTGGGATCTTTGGAGGCAGGGGCACTGAGTATGAGGGTCCTGTGGGGGCCCTGTGGGGGCAGTATCACTGAGGTGATGAGGGTCCTGTAGGGGCCCTGTGGGGCAGGGCACTGAGTATGAGGGGTCCTGTGGGGGCCATGTGGGGCAGGGTCACTGAGTATGAGGGGGTCCTGTGGGGGCCTTGTGGGAGGCAGGGTCACTGAGTATGAGGGTCCTGTGGGGCCCTGTGGGGGCAGGGTCACTGAGGATGAGGGTCCTGTGGGGGAGCCCTGTGGGGGCAGGGTCACTGAGCATGAGGGGGTCCTGGGGCCCTGTGGGGGCAGGGTCACTGAGGATGAGGGGGTCCTGTAGGGCCCTTGGAGGCAGGGGCACTGAGTATGAGGGTCCTCTGTGGCCCTGGGCTCTTTGGATGAGGGGCACTGGAGCCCTGAGGGGGCCCTGTGGGGGCAGGGTCACTGAGTATGAGGGGGTCCTGTGGGGCCCGGTGGAGGCAGGGTCACTGAGTATGAGGGGGTCCTGTGGGGGCCCTGTAGGGGCAGGGTCACTGAGGATGAGGGGGTCCTGTGGGGGCCCTGTGGGGGCCAGGGCACTGAGTATGAGGGGGCCCTGTGGGGGCCTGTGGGGGCAGTATCACTGAGATGAGGTGGCCCCCTGTGGGGCAGGGTTCACTGAGTATGAGGGGTCCTGTGGGGGCCCTGTTCACTGAGGGGGTCCTGTGGGGGCCCTGTGGGGGCAGGGTCACTGAGGATGAGGGGGTCCTGTGGGGGCCCTGTGGGGCAGGGTCACTGAGTTTGAGGGGTCCTGTGGGGCCCTGTGGGGCAGGGCACTGAGGATGAGGGGGCCCTGTGGGGGCCCTTTTGGGGAAGGGCACTGAGTATGAGGGTCCTGTGGGGGCCCTGTGGGGGCAGTATCACTGAGTATGAGGGGGTCCTGTAGGGGCCCTGTGGGGGCAGGGGCACTGAGTATGAGGGGGTCCTGTGGGGGCCATGTGGGGGCAGGGTCACTGAGTATGGGGTGCCCTGTGGGGGCCCTGTGGGGGCAGGGTCACTGAGTATGAGGGGTCCTGTGGGGGCCCTGTGGGGGCAGTATCACTGAGGGTGAGGGGGTCCTGTAGGGGCCCTGTGGGGGCAGGGGCATTGAGTATGACGGGGTCCTGTGGGGGCCATGTGGGGGAAGGGTCAGTGAGTATGTGGGGGTCTTGTGGGGGTCTTGTGGGGTCAGGGGCACTGAGGATGAGGGGGTCCTCTGTGGGCTCTTTGGAGGCAGGGGCACTGAGTATGAGGGGGCCCTGTGGGGGGCAGTATCTCTGAGGATGAGGGGGTCCTGTGGGGGCCCGGTGGAGGCAGGGTCACTGAGTTTGAGGGGGTCCTGTGGGGGCCCAGTAGGGGCAAGGTCACTGAGGATGAGGGGGTCCTGTGGGGGCAGGGCCACTCAGTATGAGGGGGTCCTGTGGGGGCCTGTGGGGGCAGTATCACTGAGGATGAGATGGCCCTGTGGGGGCCTTGTGGGGGCAGGGTTACTGAGTATGAGGGTGTCCTGTGGGGGCCCTGTAGGTGTAGGGTCACTGAGTATGAGGGGGTCTTGTGTGAGCTCTTTGGAGGCAGGGGCACTGAGTATGAGGGGGCCCTGTGGGGGGTCAGATTCACTGATGATGAGGGGTCCTGTGGGGCCATGTGGGGCAGGGTCACTGAGGATGAGGGGGTCCTGTGGGGGCCCTCTGGGGGCAGTATCACTGAGGATGAGGGGGTCCTGTGGGGGCCCTGTGGGGGCAGGGGCAATGAGTATGACGGGGTCCTGTGGGGGCCTTGTGGGGGCAGGATCACTGAGGATGAAGTGGCCCTGTGGGGCTTTTGGGGCATGGTTACTGAGTATGAGGGGGTCCTGTGGGGGCCCTGTGGGGCAGTGGCACTGAGATGAGTCCCTGTGGGTCCTGTGGGGGCCTTTGGGGGCAGTATCACTTTGGATCAAGCGTCCTGTGGGGGCCTGTGGGGCAGTATCACTGAGGATGAGTGGTTCCTGTGGGGCCCTGTGGGGCAGTATCACTGAGGATGAGGTGGCCCTGTGGGGGCCTTGTGGGGGCAGGGTTACTGAGTATGAGGGGGTCCTGTGGGGGCCCTGTGGGGGCAGGGGAACAGAGTATGACGGGGTCCTCTGGGGGCCTTGTGGGGGCAGTATCACTGAGTTTGAGGGGGTCCTGTGGAGGCCATGTGGGGGCAGTATCACTGAGGATGAGGTGGCCCTGTGGGGCCTTGTGGGGGCAGGGTTACTGAGTATGAGGGTGTCCTGTGGGGGCCCTGTGGGGGCAGTATCACTGAGGGTGAGGGGGTCCTGTAGGGGCCCTGTGGGGGCAGGGGCACTGAGTATGAGGGGGTCCTGTGGGGGCCATGTGGGGGCAGGGTCACTGAGTATGTGGGGGTCCTGTGGGGGGCCTTGTGGGGCAGGGTAACTGAGTATGAAGGGGTCCTGTGGGGGCCCTGTGGGGCAGTATCACTGAGGATGAGGGGATCCTGTGGGGTCCCTGTGGGGGCAGGGTCACTGAGTATGAGGGGGTCCTGTGGGGGCCCTGTGGGGGCAGTGTCACTGAGGATGAGGGGGTCCTGTGGGGGCCCTGTGGGGGCAGGGGCACTGAGTATGAGGGGGCTTTGGGGGCCCTGTGGTGGCAGAGTCACTGAGCATGAGGAGGTCCTGTGGGGGCCCGGTGGAGGCCGGGTCACTGAGTATGAGGGGGCCCTGTGGGAGCCCTGTGGGGGCAGGGGAACTGAGTATGAGGGGTTCCTGTGGGGGCCTTGTGGGGGCAGTATCACTGAGAATGAGGTGCCCCTTTGGGGGCCTTTTGGGGGCAGTGTTACTGAGTATGAGGGGGTTCTCTGGGGGCCCTGTGGGGACAGGTCACTGAGTATGAGGAGTCCCTGTAGGAGCCCTGTAGGTGTAGGGGCACTGAGTATGAGGGGGCCCTGTGGGGGCAGTGTCACTGAGTATAAGGGGCCCTGTGGGGCCTTGTGGGGGCAGGGTCACTGAATATCAGGGGGTTCCGTAGGGGCCCAGTGGAGGCAGGGTCACTGAGTTTTAGGGGGTCCTGTGGGGGCCCTCTGGGGGCAGTGTCACTGAGGAAGAGGGGGTCCTGTGGGGGCCCTGTGGGGGCAGGGGCACTGAGTATGACGGGGTCCTGTGGGGGCCTTGTGGGGGCAGGATCACTGAGGATGAAGTGGCCCTGTGGGGGCCTTTTGGGGGCAGGGTTACTGAGTATGAGGGGGTCCTGTGGGGGCCCTGTGGGGGCAGGGGCACTGAGTATGAGTGGGTCCTGTGGGGGCCTTTTGGGGGCAGTATCACTTTGGATCAGGGTCCTGGGGGCCATGTGGGGGCAGTATCACTGAGGAGGAGTGGTTCCTGTGGGGGCCCTGTGGGGGCAGGGTCACTGAGTATGAGGGGGTCCTGTGGGGGACTTGTGGGGGCAGTATCATTGAGGTTCAGGGCGTCATGTGGGGGCCATGTGGAGGCAGTATCACTGAGGATGAGGTGGCCCTGTGGGGGCCTTGTGGGGGCAGTGTTGCTGAGTATGAGGGGGTCCTGTGGGGGCCCTGTGGGTTCAGTATCACGGAGGATGAGGGGGTCCTTTAGGGGCCCTGTGGGGGCAGGGGCACTGAGTATGAGGGGGTCCTGTGGAGGCAGGGTCATTGAGTATGAGGGGGTCCTGTGGGGGCACTGTGGGGACAGGGTCACTGAGTATGTGGGGGTCCTGTGGGGGCCCTGTGGGGGCAGGGTCAGTGAGGATGAGGGGTCCTGTGGGATCTTTGGAGCAAGGGGCACTGAGTTTGAGGGGCCCTGTGGGGCCCTAGGGGGGCAGTATCACTGAGGATGACGGGGTCCTGTAGGGGTCATGTGGGGGCAGGGTCACTGAGTATGAGGGGTCCCTGTGGGAGCCCTGTAGGGGCAGGGTCACTGAGCATGAGGGGTCCCTGTGGGAGCCCTGTAGGGGCAGGGTCACTGAGTATGAGGGGGTCCTGTGGGGGCTCTTTGGAGGCAGGGGCACTGAGGATGAGGGGGTCCTGTGTGGGCTCTTTGGAGCAAGGGGCATTGAGTATGAGGGGGCCCTGTGGGGGAGCAGTATCAATGAGGATGAGGAGGTCCTCTGGGGGCCCTGTGGGGGCAGGGTCACTGAGTATGAGGGGTCCCTGTGGGAGCCCTGTAGGTTTAGGGTCACTGAGTATGAGGGGGTCCTCTCTGGGCTCTTTGGAGGCAGGGGCACTGAGTTTGAGGGGGCCCTGTGGGGGCAGTATCAATGAGGATGAGGGGGTTCTGTGGGGGCCCTGTGGGGACAGGGTCACTGAGTATGAGGGGTCCCTGTAGGAGCCCTGTAGGTGTAGGGTCACTGAGTATGAGGGGGTCCTGTGTGGGCTCTTTGGAGGCAGGGGCACTGAGTATGAGGGGGCCCTTTGGGGGGGCAGTATCACTGAGGATGAGGGGGTCATGTGGAGGCCATGTGGGGGCAGGGTCACTGAGGATGAGGGGGTCCTGTGGGGGCCCTCTGGGGCAGTATCATTGAGGATGAGGGGGTCCTGTGGCGGCCTTGTGGGGGCAGGGTTACTGAGTATGAGGGGTCCTGTGGGGGCCATGTGGGGGATGGGTCACTGAGTTTGAGGGGGTCCTGTGGGGGCCCTATAGGGCAGGGTCACTGAGGATGAGGGGGTCCTGTGGGGGCCCTGTGGGGGCAGGGCCACTGAGTATGAGGGGTCCTGTGGGGGCCTTGTGGGGGCAGTATCACTGAGGATGAGGTGGCCCTGTGGGGCCTTGTGGGGCAGGGTTACTGAGTATGAGGGGTTCCTGTGGGGGCCCTGTGGGTGCAGCATCACTAAGAATGAGGGGGTCCTGTGGGGGCCCTGTGGGGGCAGGGGCACTGAGTTTGAGGGTGCCCTGTGGGAGCCCTCTGGGGGCAGGGTAACTGAGTATGAGGGGTCCCTGTGGGGTCCCTGTGGGGGCAGGGTCACTGAATATGAGGGGGTCCTGTAGGGGCCCGGTGGAGGCAGGGTCACTGAGTATGAGGGGGCCCTGTAGGGGCCCTGTGGGTTCAGTGTCACTGAGGATGAGGGGGTCCTGTGGGGGTCCTGTGGGGGCCCTGTGGGGCCAGGGGCACTGAGTATGAGGGGGTCCTGTGGGGGCCCTGTGGGGGCAGTATCACTTAGGATGAGGGGGTCCTGTGGAGGCCATGTAGGGGCAGTATCACTGAGTATGAGGGGGTCGTGTGGGGGCCCTGCGGGGACAGTGTCACTGAGTATGTGGGGTCCCTTTGGGAACAATGTAGGTGTAGGGTCACTGAGTATGAGGGGGTCCTGTGTGGGCTCTCTGGAGGCAGGGGCACTGAGTATGAGGGGTCCTGGGGGCCCTGTGGGGGCAGTATCACTGAGGATGAGGGGGTCCTGTGGGGGCCATGTGGGGCAGGGTCACTGAGGATGAGGGGTCCTCTGGGGGGCCCTGTGGGGGCAGGTGCACTGAGTATGAGGGGTCCCTGTAGGAGCCCTGTAGGTGTAGGGTCACTGAGTATGAGGGGGTCCTCTGTGGGCTCTTTGGAGGCAGGGGCACTGAGTATGAGGGGGCCCTTTGGGGGGGCAGTATCACTGAGGATGAGGGGGTCCTGTGGAGGCCATGTGGGGGCAGGGTCACTGAGGATGAGGGGGTCCTGTGGGAGCCCTCTGGGGGCAGTATCACCGAGGATGAGGGGGTCCTGTGGGGGCCCTGTGGGGGCAGGGGCACAAAGTATGAGGAGGTCCTGTGGGGGCCCTGTGGGGGAAGGTTAACAGAGGATGAGGGGGTCCTGTGGGGCCCTCTGTCAAAGCAGTATCACTGAGGATGAGGTGGCCCTGTGGGGGCCTTGTGGGGCAGGGTATCACTGAGTGATGAGGGGTCCTGTGGGGGCCCTCTGGGGACAGTATCACTGAGGATGAGGGGGTCCTGTGGGGGCCCTTGGGAGGCAGGGGCACAGAGTATGAGGGGGTCCTGTGGGGGCCCTCTGGGGGCAGTATCACTGAGGATGAGGTGGCCCTGTGGGGGCCTTGTGGGGGCAGGGTTACTGAGTATGAGGGGGTCCTGTGGGGGCCCGGTGGAGGCAGGGTCACTGAGGATGAGGGGGTCCTGTGGGGGCCATGTGGGGGCAGGGTCACTGAGGATGAGGGGTCCTGTGGGGGCCCAGTGGGGGCAGGGTCACTGAGTATGAGGGGTCCTGTGGGGGCCTTGTGAGGGCAGTATCACTGAGGATGAGGTGGCCTGTGGGGGCCTTGTGGGGGCAGGGTAACTGAGTATGAGGGGGTCCTGTGGGGGCCCTCTGGGGGCAGTATCACTGAGGATGAGGGGTCCTGTGGGGGCCCTGTGAGGGCAGGGGCACAGAGTATGAGGGGTCCTGTGGGGGCCCTGTGGGGGCAGGGTCACTGAGTATGAGGGGTCCTGTGGGGTCTTTGGAGCAAGGGGCATTGAGTATGAGGGGGCCCTGTGGGGGCCCTGTGGGGGGGCAGTATCAATGAGGATGAGGGGGTTCTGTGGGGGCCCTGTGGGGACAGGGTCACTGAGTATGAGGGGTCCCTGTAGGAGCCCTGTAGGGCCTTGTAGGGTCACTGAGTATGAGGGGTCATGTGTGGGCTCTTTGGAGGCAGGGGCACTGAGTATGAGGGGCCCCTGGGGCCCTGTGGGGGCAGTATCACTGAGGATGAGGGGGTCCTGTAGGGGGCCATGGGGGCAGGGTCATTGAGGATGAGGGGGTCCTGTGGGGCCCTCTGGGGGCAGGGTATCACTGAGGATGAGGGGGTCCTGTGGGGGGCCCTGTGGGGGCAGGGGCACTGAGTATGAGGGGGTCCTGTGGGGGCCTGTGGGGCAGTATCACTGAGGATGAGGGGGTCCTGTGGGGGCCCTGTAGGGCAGGGTCACTGAGGATGAGGGGTCCTGTGGGGGCCTTTGGAGGCAGGGGCACTGAGGATGAGGGGGCCCTGTGGGGCCCTCTGGGGGCAGGGTAACTGAGTATGAGGGGGTCCTGTGGGGCCCTGTGGGGGCAGGGTCACTGAGTATGAGGGGGTCCTGTGTGGGCTCTTTATAGGCAGGGGCACTGAGGATGAGGGGGTCCTCTGTGGGCTCTTTGGGGGCAGGGGCACTGAGTATGAGGGGGCCCTGTGGGGGCAGTATCACTGAGGATGAGGGGTCCTGTGGGGGCCCGGTGGGGGCAGGGTCACTGAGTTTGAGGGGGTCCTGTGGGGCCCTGTGGGGGCAGGGCACTGAGTATGAGGGGGCCCTGTGGGGGCCCTGTGGGGGCAGATCACTGAGGATGAGGGGGTCCTGTGGGGGCCCTGTGTGGGGCAGGGGCACTGAGTATGAGGGGGTCCTGTGGGGGTCTTGGGGGGGGTACCACTGAGGATGAGGGGGCCCTGTGTGGCTCTTGGGGGCAGGGCACTGAGTATGAGGGGCCCTGTGGGGCCCTGGGGGCAGTATCACTGAGGATGAGGGGTCCTCTAGGGGCCCTGTGGGGCAGGGTCACTGAGTATGAGGGGGCCTGTGGGGAGCCCTGTAGGTGCAGGGTCACTGAGTATGAGGGGGTCCTGTGTGGGCCTTTGGAGGCAGGGGCACTGAGTATGAGGGGGCCCTGGTGGGGGCAGTATCACTGAGGATGAGGGGTCCTGTGGGGGCCTGTGGGGGCAGGGTCACTGAGTATGAGGGGTCCTGTGGGGGGGCAGTATCAATGAGTTACTGAGTTTCTAGGGGGTCCTGTGGGGGCCCTCTTGGGGCAGTTCACTGAGTATGAGGGGTCCTGTGGGGCCCTGTGGGTGCAGGGTCACTGAGTATGAGGGGGCCCTGTGGGCTCCCTTTGGGGCAGGGCACTGAGTAAGAGGGTCCTGTGGGGCCCTGTGGGGGCAGTATCACTGAGGATGAGGGGGTCCTGTGGGGATCTTTGGAGCAAGGGGCACTGAGTTTGAGGGGGCCCTGTGGGGCCCTTAGGGGCAGTATCACTGAGGATGAGGGGTCCTTGGGGTCATGTGGGGGCAGGGTCACTGAGTATGAGGGGTCCCCTGTGGGAGCCCTGTGGGGCAGGGTCACTGAGTATGAGGGGTCCTGTGCGGGCTCTTTGGAGGCAGGGGCACTGAGTGAGTTGAGGGGGGCCCTGTGGGGCCCTGTGGGGGCAGTATCAATGAGGATGAGGGGGTCCTGTGGGGCCCTGTGGGGACAGGGTCACTGAGTATGAGGGGCCCTGTAGGAGCCCTGCAGGTGTAGGGTCACTGAGTATGAGGGGTCCTCTGTGGGCTCTTTGGAGGCAGGGGCACTGAGTATGAGGGGGCCCTGGGGGCAGTATCACTGAGGATGAGGGGTCCTGTGGGGGCCATGTGGGGGCAGGGTCACTGAGGATGAGGGGGTCCTGTGGGGCCCTCTTTGGAGCAAGGGCAGTATCACTGAGGATGAGGGGTCCTGTGGGGCCCTGTGGGGCAGGGGCACTGAGTATGAGGGGGTCCTGTGGGGCCTTGTGGGGGCAGGGTATCACTGAGGATGAGGGGGTCTGTGGGAGCCCTGTAGGGTCAGGGTCACTGAGGATGAGGGGGTCCTGTGTGGGCTCCTTGGAGGCAGGGGCACTGAGCATGAGGGTGCCCTGTGGGAGCCCTCTGGGGCAGGGTAACTGAGTATGAGGGGGTCCCTGTGAGGTCCCTGTGGGGGCAGGGTCAATGAATATGAGGGGGTCCTGTAGGGGCCCGGTGGAGGCAGGGTCACTGAGTATGAGGGGGCCCTGTAGGGGCCCTGTGGGGCAGTGTCACTGAGGATGAGGGGTCCTGTGGGGTCCTGTGGGGCCCTGTGGGGCCAGGGCACTGAGTATGAGGGGGTCCTGTGGAGCCCTGTGGGGGCAGTATCACTTAGGATAAGGGGGTCCTGTGGGAGCCCTGTAGGTGTAGGGTCACTGAGTATGAGGGGGTCCTGTGTGGGCTCTCTGGAGGCAGGGGCACTGAGTATGAGGGGCATTGTGGGGGGCAGTATTACTGAGGATGAGGGGTCCTGTGGGGGCCATGTGGGGGCAGGGTCACTGAGGATGAGGGGGTCCTGTGGGGCCCTGTGGGGCAGGGCACTGAGTATGAGGGGTCCAGTGGGGGCCTTGTGGGGCATTATCACTGAGGATGAGGTGGCCGTGTGGGGGCCTTGTGGGGGCAGGGTAACTGAGTATGAGGGGTCCTGTGGGGGCCCTCTGGGGGCAGTATCACTGAGGATGAGGGGGTCCTGTGGGGGCCCTGTGGGGGCAGGGGCACTGAGTATGAGGGGTCCTGTGGGGCCCTCTGGGGCAGTATCACTGAGGATGAGGGGCCCTGTGGGGCCTTGTGGGGCAGGGTTACTGAGTATGAGGGGGTCCTGTGGGGGCCCGGTGGAGGCAGGGTCACTGAGTTTGAGGGGGTCCTGTAGGGGGCCCTGTAGGTAGGGTCACTGAGGATGAGGGGTCCTGTGGGGGCCCAGTGGGGCAGGGCCACTGAGTATGAGGGGTCCTGTGGGGCCTTGTTTGGCAGTATCACTGAGAATGAGGCCCTGTGGGGCCTTGTGTGGGGCAGGTCACTGAGTATGAGGGGGTCCCTGTGGGGCCCTGTGGGGCAGTATCACTGAGGATGAGGGGTCCTTTAGGGCCCTGTGGGGGCAGGGGCACTGAGTATGAGGAGGTCCTGTGGGGCCATGTGGGGGCAGGGTCACTGAGTATGAGGGGGTCTTGTGGGGCCTTGGAGGGCAGCGTTACTGAGCATGAGGGGTCCTGTGGGCCCCTCTGGGGGGCATCACTGAGGATGAGGGGGTCCTGTGGGGCCCTGTGGGGGGGGGCACAGAATATGAGGGGGTCCTGTGGGGCCCTCTGGGGCAGTATCACTGAGAATGAGGTGGTCCTGTGGGGCCTTGTGGGGCAGGGTCACTGAGCATGAGGGGGTCCTGTGGGGCCCAGTGGGCAGGTCACTGAGTTTGAGGGGGTCTTTAGGGGCCCTGTGGGGGCAGGGGCACTGAGTATGAGGGGGTCCTGTGGAGGCCTGTGGGGCAGTATCACTGAGGATGAGGGGCCCTGTGGGGCCTTTGTGGATCACTTGGAAAAGGGTCACTGAGCATGAGGGGGACCTGTGGGGCCCTGTAGGGGGCAGTATCACTGAGGATGAGGGGGTCCTGTGGGGGCCCTGTGGGAGCAGGGGCACAGAGTATGAGGGGGTCCTGTGTGGGCTATTTGGAGGCATGGGCACTGAGGATGAGGGGGTCCTGTGTGGGCTTTTGGAGCAAGGGGCATTGAGTATGAGGGGGCCCTGTGGGGGCCCTGTGGGGAGCAGTATCAATGAGGATGAGGAGGTCTCTGGGGCGCCCAGTGGGGCAGGGTCACTGAGTATGAGGGTCCCTTTGGGAGCCCTGCAGGTGTAGGGTCACTGAGTATGAGGGGGTCCTGTGTGGGCTCTTTGGAGGCAGGGGCACTGAGTATGAGGGGGCCCTGGGGGGGCAGCAGGGATCACTGAGGATGAGGGGGTCCTGTGGGGCCATGTGGGGCAGGGTCACTGAGGATGAGGCCCTGTGGGGCCCTGTGGGGCAGGGTTACTGAGCATGAGGGGTCCTGTGGGGCCCTGTGGGGCAGTATCACTGAGGATGAGGTGGTCCCTGAGGGGCCTTGTGGGGCAGGGTTACTGAGCATGAGGGTCCTGTGGGGCCCTGTGGGGCAGGGGAACAGAGATGACGGGGTCCTCTGGGGCCTTGGGGCAGGGCAGTATCACTGAGTTTGAGGGGTCCTGTGGAGGCCATGTGGGGCAGGGTATCACTGAGGATGAGGTGGCCCTGTGGGGCCTGTGGGGGCAGGGTCACTGAGTATGAGGGGGTCCTGTGGGGCCTGTGGGGACAGTATCACTGAGGTGAGGGGTCCTGCAGGGGCCCTGTGGGGCAGGGGCACTGAGCATGAGGGGGTCCTGAGGGGGCCCTGTGGGGCCCTGTGGGGCAGGGTCACTGAGTATGTGGGGTCCTCCAAAGCCTGTGGTAAGCAGGTAACTGAGGATGAAGGGTCCTGTGGGGCCCTGTGGGGCAGTGTCACTGAGGATGAGGGGGTCCTGTGGGGGCCCTGTGGGGGCAGGGGCACTGAGTATGAGGGGGCTTTTTGGGGGCCCTGTGGGGCAGAGTCACTGAGCATGAGAAGGTCCTGTGGGGGCCTGTGGAGGCAGGGTCACTGAGTATGAGGGGCCCTGTGGAAGACCTGTGGGGGCAGGGGAACTGAGTATGAGGGGTTCCTGTGGGGGCCTTGTGGGGCAGTATCACTGAGAATGAGGGGCCCTTTGGGGGCCTGTGGGGGCAGGTTACTGAGCATGAGGGGTCTGTGGGGCTCTGTGGGACAGTGTCACTGAGGATGAGGAGTCCTGTGGAGCCCCTGTGGGGCAGTCACACTGAGTATGAGGGGGCCCTGTGGGGCAGTGTCACTGAGGATGAGGGGCCCTGTGGGGCCCTGTGGGGCAGGGTCACTGAGTATCAGGGGTCCTGTAGGGGCCCAGTGGAGGCAGGGTCACTGAGGATGAGGGGGTCCTGTGGGGCCTCTGGGGCAGTGTCACTGAGGAAGAGGGGTCCTGTGGGGCCCTGTGGGGGCAGGGGCAATGAGTATGAGGGTCCTGTGGGGCCTGTGGGGCAGGATCACTGAGGATGAAGTGGCCCTGTGGGGCCTTTGGGGGCAGGGTTACTGAGTATGAGGGGTCCTGTGGGGCCCTGTGGGGCAGGGGCACTGAGTGATGAGTGGGTCCTGTGGGGCCTTTAAAGGGCAGTATCACTTGGATCAGGGTCCTATATGGGGGCAGTATCACTGAGGAGGAGTGGTTCCTGTGGGGGCCCTGTGGGGCAGGGTCACTGAGTATGAGGGGGTCCTGTGGGGGACTTGTGGGGGCAGTATCATTGAGGTTCAGGGCGTCATGTAGGGGGCCCTGTGGGGCAGTATCACTGAGGATGAGGCCCTGTGGGGCCCTGTGGGGCAGGTCACTGAGTATGAGGGGGCCTGTGGGGAGCCCTGTGGGTTCAGTATCACTGAGGATGAGGGGTACTTTAGGGCCCTGTGGGGCAGGGCACTGAGTATGAGGGGTCCTGTGGAGGCAGGGTCATTGAGTATGAGGGGTCCTGTGGGGCACTGTGGGGACAGGGTCACTGAGTATGTAGGGGTCCTGTGGGGGCCCTGTCGGGGCAGGGTCACTGAGGATGAGGGGGTCCTGTGGGGCTTTGGAGCAAGGTCACTGAGTATGAGGGGTCCCTGTTGGAGCATTGTAGGAGCAGGGTCACTGAGGATGAGGGGTTCTGTGGGGGCCCCCTGGGGACAGGGTCACTGAGTATGAGGGTCCCTGCAGGATGGCCCTGTGAGGTGCAGGGTCACTGAGCATGAGGGGTCCTGTGGGGCCCTGTGGGGCAGTATCACTGAGGATGAAGTGGCCCTGTGGGGCCCCTGTGGGGGCAGGGTCACTGAGTATGAGGGGTCCTGTGGGGGCCTGTGGTTCAGTATCACTGAGGATGAGGGGGTCCTTTAGGGGCCCTGTAGGGGCAGGGGCACTGAGATGAGGGGGTCCTGTGGAGGCAGGGTCACTGAGGATGAGGGGGTCCTGTGGGGGCCCTGTCGGGACAGGGTCACTGAGTATGTGGAGGTCCTGTGGGGCCCTGTGGGGGCAGGGTCACTGAGGATGAGGGGTCCTGGGATCTTTGGAGCAAGGGCACTGAGTATGAGGGGCCCTGTGGGGCCCTTAGGGGCGCAGTATCACTGAGGATGACGGGGTCCTGTGGGGCCATGTGGGGGCAGGGTCACTGAGATGAGGGTCCTGTGGAGCCTTGGGGGCAGGGTCACTGAGGATGAGGGGGTCCTGTGGGGCTCTTGGAGGCAGGGCACTGAGTTTGAGGGTAGCCTGTGGGAGCCCTCTGGGGCAGGGTCACAGAGCATGAGGGTCCTGTGGGAGCCCTGTGGGGGCAGGGTCACTGAGCATGAGGGGTCCTGTGGAGCCCTGTGGGGGCAGGGTCACTGAGTATGAGGGGTCCTGTGGGGCTCTTTGGAGGCAGGGGGCACTGAGGATGAGGGGGTCCTGTGGGGCCTCTTGGGAGCAAGGGGCACTGAGTATGAGGGGCCCTGTGGGGAGCAGTATCAGTGAGGATGAGGAGGTCCTCTGGGGCCCTGTGGGGCAGGGTCACTGAGTATGAGGGTCCCTGTGGGCCCTGCAGGTTTAGGTCACTGAGTATGAGGGGTCCTCTCTGGGCTCTTTGGAGGCAGGGGCACTGAGTTTGAGGGGCCCTGTGGGGCCCTGGGGGCAGTATCAATGAGGATGAGGGGGTTCTGTGGGGCCTCTGTGGACAGGGTCACTGAGCATGAGGGGTCCCTGTGGGAGCCCCAGGTGCAGGGTCACTGAGTATGAGGGGGTCCTGTGTGGGCCTTGGAGGCAGGGCACTGAGTATGAGGGGTCCTTGGGGGCAGTATCACTGAGGATGAGGGGGTCCTGTGGAGGCCATGTGGGGACAGGGTCACTGAGGATGACGAGGGGTCCTGTGGGCCCTCAAAGGTATCACTGAGGATGAGGGGGTCTGTGGGGCCCTGTGGGGCAGGGCACTGAGTATGAGGGGTCCTGTGGGGCCTTGTGGGGCAGTATCACTGAGGATGAGGGGGTGTGGGAGCCCTGTAGGGTCAGGGTCACTGAGTATGAGGGGGTCCCTGTGTGGGCTCCTTGGAGGCAGGGCACTGAGCTGAGGGTGCCCTGTGGGGAGCCCTCTGGGGCAGGGTCACTGAGCATGAGGGGTCCCTGTGGGGTCCCTGTGGGGGCAGGGTCAATGAATATGAGGGGTCCCTAGGGGCCCGGTGAGGCAGGGTCACTGAGTATGAGGGGCCCTGTGTGGCCCTTGGAGGCAGGGTCACTGAGCTTGAGGGTGCCCTGTGGGAGCCCTCTGGGGCAGGGTAACTGAGTATGAGGGGTCCTGTGGGGTCCCTGTGGGGGCAGGGTCAATGAATATGAGGGGGGTCCTGTAGGGGCCCGGTGGAGGCAGGGTCACTGAGGCATGAGGGGGCCCTGTGGGCCCTGGGGGGCAGTGTCACTGAGGATGAGGGGTCCTGTGGGGTCCTGTGGGGGCCCTGTAAATAGGGGCACTGAGATGAGGGGGTCCTGTGGGGCCCTATGGGGGCAGTATCACTAGGATAAGGGGGTCCTGTGGGGCCCTGCAGGTGTAGGGTCACTGAGGATGAGGGGGTCCTGTGGGGCCCAGTGGGGGAAAAGGCCACTGAGTATGAGGGGTCCTGTGGGGCCCTCTAAACAGCACTGAGAATGAGGTGGCCCTGTGGGGCCTTGTGGGGGCAGGCCACTGAGCATGAGGGGGTCCTGTGGGGCCCTGTGGGGCAGTATCACTGAGGATGAGGGGCCTGTGGGGTCCTGGGGCCCTGTGGGGGCCCAGGGCACTGAATATGAGGGGGTTCTGTGGGGGCCCTGTGGGCAGTATCACTTAGATAAGGGGGTCCTGTGGGGGCCTGTAGGTGTAGGGTCACTGAGTATGAGGGGGTCCTGTGTGGGCTCTCTGGAGGCAGGGCACTGAGTATGAGGGGGCATTGTGGGGGCAGTATTACTGAGGATGAGGGGGTCCTGTGGGGCCATTTGGGGCAGGGGCACTTGAGTATGAGGGGTCCTGTAGAGGGCCATGTGGGGGCAGGGTCACTGAGTATGTGCAGGGTGTTGTGGGGGCCTTGTGGGGCAGGGTTACTGAGTATGAGGGGGTCCTGTGGGGCAGTATCACTGAGGTGAGGGGGTCCCAGGGGGCCCTGTGGGGGCAGGGCTTTGAGTATGACGGTCCTGTGGGGGCCATGTGGGGAGCAAAGAGGCATGTGGGGTCTTGTGGGGTAGGGTCAGGGGCACTGAGGATGATGGGGGTCCTCTGTGGGCTCTTTGGAGGCAGGGGCACTGAGTATGAGGGGGCCCTGTGGGGGGCAGTATCCTGAGGATGAGGGGGTCCTGTGGGGCCATGGTGGAGGCAGTGGGTCACTGGAGTTTGAGGGTCCCTGTGGGGGCCCAGAGGGCAAGGTCACTGAGGATGTGAGGGGTCCTGTGGGGGCCCTGCAAAGAAAAGCCACTCAGTATGAGGGGGTCCTGTGGGGGCCTTGTGGGGCAGTATCACTGAGGATGAGTGGTCCTGTGGGGCCCTTTGGGGCAGGGTTACTGAGCATGAGGGGGTCCTGTGGGGCCCATCCTGGGTCAGTGATCACTGAGGGGTCTTATGGGGCTCTTGGAGGCAGGGGCACTGCATGAGTATGAGGGGGCCCTGTGGGGCAGTATCACTGAGGATGAGGGGTCCTGTGGGGGCCTGTGGGGGCAGGGTCACTGAGGATGAGGGGGTCCTGTGGGGCCTCAAAGGGCAGGGTCACTGAGTTTGAGGTCCTGTGGGGGCCCTGTGGGGCATGGGGCACAAAGCATGAGGGGTCCTGTGGGGCTTTGTGGGGCAGTATCACTGAGGATGAGGTGGCCCTGTGGGGCCTTGTGGGGCAGGGTTATTGAGCATGAGGGGGACCTGTGGGGCCCTGTGGGGCAGCATCACTGAAGATGAGGGGTCCTGTGGGGCCCTGGGGAGCAGGGGCACAGAGTATGAGGGTCCTGTGGGCTATTTGGAGGCATGGGCACTGAGGATGAGGGGTCCTGTGGGCTTTTTGGGCAAGGGCATTGAGTATGAGTGGGGCCCTGTGGGTATTCAGTATCAATGAGGATGAGGAGGTCCTGTGGGGCCCAGTGGGGGCAGGGTCACTGAGTATGAGGGGTCCCTGTGGGGAGCCCAGGTGCAGGGTCACTGAGTATGAAGGGTCCTGTGTGGCTCTCTTGGAGGCAGGGCACTGAGTATGAGGGGGCCCTGTAAAAGTATCACTGAGGATGAGGGTCCTGGGAGCCATGTGGGCAGGGGATGAGGATGAGGTGGCCCTGTAAAACTTGGAGCAAGCAGGGTCACTGAGCATGGGGGTTCTGTGGGGCCTGTAGGGGACAGTATCACTTATGGATGAGGTGGCCCTGTGGGGGCCTTGTGGGGGCAGGGTTACTGAGCATGAGGGGTCCTGTAGGGCCCTGTAAAGCAGGGGAACAGAGCATGTCCTGTGGGGGCCTCCAAAATTTAAAAAGCAGTAACACTGAGTTTGAGGGGGTCCTGTGGAGGCCTTGTGGGGCAGTATCACTGAGGATGAGGTGGCCCTGTAAATTTGTGGGGCAGGGCTACTGAGCATGAGGGTGTCCTGTGGGGCCCTGTGGGGGCAGTATCACTGGGGGTGAGGGGGTCCTGTAGGGCCCTGTAGGGGGCAGGGGCACTGAGTATGAGGGGTCCTGTGGGGCCATGGGAGGCAAAAACTGAGTATGAGGGCCTGTTGTAGGAGCCTTGTGGGGGGCAGGCACTGAGCATGAGGGGTCCTGTGGTGGCCCTGCAGGTATCACTGAGGATGAGGGGATCCTGTGGGCTCCTGGGAGGCAGGGTCACTGAGTTTGAGGGTCCCTGTAGTGGAGCCCTAGGTGCAGGGCACTGAGCATGAGGGGGCCCTGTGGCTTTTGGAGTGTCACTGAGCATATGAGGGGCCCTGTGGGGGCAGGGTCACTGAATATCAGAGGGGTTCGTAGGGGCCCAGTGGAGGCAGGGTCACTGAGTTTTAGGGGGTCCTGGGGCCCTCTGGGGCAGTGTCACTGGAAGAGGGGGTCCTGTGGGGCCCTGTGTGGGGCAATGAGTATGAGGGTCAATGTGGGGGCAGTATCTCTGAGGATGAGGGGGTCCTGGGGGCCTCGTGGAGGCAGGGTCACTGAGTTTGAGGGTCCTGTAAGCCATGGGGGCAGGGTCAGTGAGGATGAGGGGGTCCTGTGGGGGCCTCTCTGGGGGCAGCATCACTGAGGATGAGGGGTCCTCTGTGGGGCCCTGTGGGGCAGGGGCACTGAGTATGAGGGGGTCCTGTGGGGGCCTTGTGGGGCAGTATCACTGAGGATGAGGGGTCGTGGGAGCCCTGCAGTCAGGGTCACTGAGGATGAGGGGGTCCTGTGTGGGCTCTTGGAGGCAGGGGCACTGAGTTTGAGGGTGCCCTGTGAGCCCTCTGGGGGCAGGGTAACTGAGCATGAGGGGTCCTCTGTGGGAGCCCTGTAGGGGCAGGGTCACTGATTATGAGGGGGTCCTGTGGGGCTCTTGGAGGCAGGGGCACTGAGGATGAGGGGTCCTCTGGGCTTTTTGGACAGGGGCACTGGAGTATGAGGGGGCCTGTGGGGGCAGCATCACTGAGGATGAGGGGTCCTGTGGGGCCCGGTGCAGCAGGTCACTGAGCATGAGGGGTCCTGTGGGGCCCTGTGGGGCAGGGTAACTGAGTATGAGGGGCCCTGTGGGAGCCCTGTGGGGGCAGAGTAACTGAGTATGAGGGGTCCTGTGGGGCCCAGTGGGGCAGGGGCACTGAGTATGAGGGGGTCCTGTGGGGGTCTTGTGGGGCCAGTACCACTGAGGATGGTGGCTCGGTATCTCTGTGGGGGACGAGGGTCCTGAGCATGAGGTTCCTGTGGGGCCCTGTGGGGCAGTATCACAGAGGATGAGGGGGTCCTTTAGGGCCCTGTGGGGCAGGGTCACTGAGCATGAGGGGCCTGTGGGGCCCTGTGGGGGCAGGGTCACTGAGGATGAGGGGGTCCTGGGGGCCCTGATGCAGTATCACTGAGGATGAGGGGGTCATGTGGGGCCCTGTGGGGACTGGGGTCACTGAGTATGAGGGGTCCTGTGGGGAGCAGTATCATCATGAGGATGAGGAGGTCCTCTGGGGGATCTGTGGGGCAGGGTCACTGAGTATGAGGGGTCCCTGTGGGAGCCCTGTAGGTGCAGGGTCACTGAGCATGAGGGGGTCCTGTGTGGGCTCCTGGAGGCAGGGCACTGAGTATGAGGGGGTCCTGTGGGGGAAGGGGCAGTATCACTGAGGATGAGGGTCCCCTGGGGGCCTTGTAAAAGGGGCAGGGCACTGAGTATGAGTGGGTCCTGGGGCCTTTTGGGGGCAGTATCACTGAGGATGAGGGGTCCTGTGGGGCCCGTGTGGGCAGTATCACTGAGGAGGAGTGGTTCCTGTGGGGGCCCTGTGGGGGCAGGGTCACTGAGCATGAGGGGGTCCTGTGGGGGACTTGGAGGCAGGGTATCATTGAGGTTGAGGGGTCATGTGGGGCCATGGGGGCAGTATCACTGAGGATGAGGTGGCCCTGTGGGGGCCTTGGGGGGCAGGTTGCTGACATGAGGGGGTCCTGTGGGGCCCTGTGGGTTCAGTATCACTGAGGATGAGGGGTCCTTTAGGGGCCCTTTGGGTGGGGCAGGGCACTGAGTATGAGGGGCCCTGTGGGGACAGGGTCACTGAGGATGAGGGGTCTTGTGGGGCCCTGTGGGGCAGGGTCACTGAGGATGAGGGGGTCCTGTGGGGCTCTTGGAGGCAGGGGCACTGAGTATGAGGGGGCCTGAGGGGGCCCTGTGGGGACAGTATCACTGAGGATGACTTGATCCTGTGGGGCCCCTGTGGGGGCAGGGTCACTGAGTATGAGGGGGTCCTGTAGGGGTCATGTGGAGGCAGGGTCACTGGAGGATGAGGGGGTCCTGGTTGGGGTCTTGTGGGGGCAGGGTCACTGAGGATGAGGGGCCCTGTGGGGGCCTTTGGGGCAGGGTTACTGAGCATGAGGGGTCCTGTGGGGCCCTGTAAAGCAGTATCACTGAGGATGAGGGGTCCTGTAGGAGCCCTGTAGGTGTAGGGGTCACTGAGTATGAGGGGTCCTGTGGGGCCTCTTGGGGCAGGGCACTGGAGGATGAGGGGGCCCTGTGGGGGCAGTATCACTGAAGATGAGGGGTCCTGTGGGAGCATGTGGGGGCAGGTCTGAGATGAGGGGGTCCTGTGGGAAGCAGGGCATCACTGAGGATGAGGGGGTCCTGTGGGGCCCTGTGGGGCAGGGTCACTGAGCATGAGGAGGTCCTGTGGGGGCCCTGCAGGGAAAGGTTAACAGAGGATGAGGGGGCCTGTGGGGCCTGGTGAGCAGGTCACTGAGCATGAGGGGGTCCTGTGGGGCCCTATAGGGCAGGGTCACTGAGGATGAGGGGGTTCCATGGGGCCTGGGGGGCCACTGAGCATGAGGGGGTCCTGTGTATCACTGAGGAGGGCCACTGAGTATGGGGGTCCTGTGGGGCCCTGTGGGGGCAGGTCACTGAGGATGAGGTCCTGTGGGGGCCCTGTGGGGCAGGGTCACTGAGTATGAGGGGTCCTGTGGGGCCCTGTGGGGCAGGGCATCATTGAGGATGAGGGGCCCTGTGGGGGCCCTTGGGGCAGGGTCACTGAGCATGAGGGGGTCCTGTGGGGCCCTGTAAAGGTATCACTGAGGATGAGGGGGTCCTGTGGGGATCTTGGGGCAGGGCACTGAGGATGAGGCCTGTGGGGCCCTGGGGCAGGGCATTGAGTATCACTGAGGATGAGGGGTCCTGGGGTCTGTGGGGCAGGGTCACTGAGGATGAGGGGCCCTGTGGGAGCCCTGTAGGGGCAGGGTCACTGAGCATGAGGGGTCCTGAGAATGTGGCTCTTGGGAGGCAGGGGCACTGAGGATGAGGGCCCTGTGGGGGTCTTTGGGGCAGGGTCACTGAGGATGAGGGGTCCTGTGGGGCCCTGTGGGGGCAGGGTCACTGAGGATGAGGGGCCTGTGAGGCCCTGTGGGTGCAGGGTCACTGAGCATGAGGGGGTGAGGGTAGGGGTCCTTTGGAGGCAGGGTCACTGAGCATGAGGGGTCCTGTGGGGGCAGCATCACTGAGATGAGGGGTCCTGTGCCCAGTGGGGCAGGGTCAGGGTCACTGAGGATGAGGGGGTCCTGTGGGGCCCTCAAAGGGGCATCACTGAGGATGAGGGGGTCCAGTGGGGCCCTGTAAGGCAGGGGCACTGAGCATGAGGGGTCCTGTGGGGCCTGTGGGGCAGCATCACTGAGGATGAGGGGTGAGGGGCCCTGAGGGTCAGGGTCACTGAGGATGAGGGGTCCTGTGGGGCCCTTGGGGCAGGGCACTGAGGATGAGGTGGCCCTGTGGGGGCTCTGGGGCAGGGTAACTGAGCATGAGGGTCCTGTGGGGCCCCTGTGGGGCAGGGTCATGAACATGAGGCTCTGAGGGTCACTGTGGAGGCAGGGTCACTGAGTATGAGGGGCCCTGCAGGGGCCCTGGGGGCAGTATCACTGAGGATGAGGGGCCCTGTGGGGCCCTGTGGGGCAGGGGCACTGAGCATGAGGGGTCCTGTGGGGCTTGTAAAGGCAGCATCAATTGAGGATGAGGGGGTCCCAGGGGAGCCCTTAGGGTCAGGGTCACTGAGCATGAGGGGCCTCTGGGGCAAAATGTGAGGCAGGGTCACTGAGTTTGAGCATGAGGGGGCCTGTGGGGCAGGGTCACTGAGGATGAGGGGTCCTGTGGGGCCCTGTGGGGCAGGGTCACTGAGGATGAGGGGGTCCTGTGGGGCCCTGTGGGGCAGGGTCACTGAGGATGAGGGGTCCTGTGGGGCCTTGTGGGGCATTATCACTGAGGATGAGGTCCTGTGGGGGTCCAGGGGCACTGAGGGGCAGGTCATCACTGAGCATGAGGGGTCCGAGGGGGCCCTTGGAGGCAGGGCACTGAGCATGAGGCCTGTGGGGGCAGCATCACTGAGGATGAGGGGTCCCTGGGGCCCTGTGGGGCAGGGTCACTGAGGATGAGGGGGTCCTGTGGGGCCCTCTGGGGCAGGCATCACTGAGGATGAGGGGGTCCTGTGGGGCTCTTGCAGCAGGGCACTGAGATGAGGGTCCTGTGGGGGCCCTGGGGCAGCATCACTGAGGATGAGGTCCTGGAGCCTGTGGGGGTCACTGAGCATGAGGGGTCCTGTGGGGCCCTGTGGGGGCATGGGCACTGAGCATGAGGGTCCTGTGGGCCTGTAAAAGGTGCAGGGCACTGAGAATGAAGGGGTCCTGTGGGGCCTGTGGGGCAGGTCACTGAATATGAGTGGGGTCCTGTGGGGGCCCCTGCAGGGGGCAGGGTCACTGAGATGAGGGGCCCTGTAGGGGCCCTGTGGGGCAGGGTCACTGAGGATGAGGGGGTCCAAAGGGGGTGGGGCAGCAGTATCACTGAGGATGAGGGTCCCAGGGCACTGAGTATGAGGGGCCCTGTGGGGGCCTTGGTGGGGGCAGCATCACTGAGGATGAGGGGGTCCTGTGGGGCTCTTGGAGGCAGGCACTGAGCATGAGGGGTCCTGTGGGGCAGCATCACTGAGGATGAGGTCCAGGGTCACTGAGGATGAGGGGGTCCTGTAAGAGGCAGGGGCACTGAGATGAGGGGTCCTGTGGGGGGCAGTATCAATGAGGATGAGGAGGTCCCACACTGAGCATGAGGGTGGTCCTGTAGCCTCCAGGGGCAGGGTCACTGAGGATGAGGGGGTCCTGTGGGGTTTCTGTGGGGCAGGGCACTGAGTATGAGGGGTCCCTGGGGTGGGGGCAGCATCACTGAGATGAGGGGTCCTGTGGGGCCCTGTGGGGCAGGGTCACTGAGCATGAGGGGTCCTGTGGGGCCTCCGGGGAGGGTCACTGAGCATGAGGGTCCTGTGGGGGCCCTGTAGGGGCAGGGTCACTGAGGATGAGGGGTCCTGTGGGGCCCTGTGGGGCAGGGGCACTGAGCATGAGGTCCTGTGGGGCCCTGTGGGGCAGCATCACTGAGGATGAGAGGGGTCCTGTGGGGGATCTTGTAAAGCAGGGGCACTGAGCATGAGGGGTCCTGTGGGGCCCTGTGGGGGCAGGCATCACTGGAGGATGAGGGGGTCCTGTGGGGGCCCTGTGGGGCAGGGTCACTGAGCATGAGGGGGTCCTGTGGGCCCTGTGGGGCAGGGTCACTGAGGATGAGGGGGTCCTGTGGCATCTTTGGGCAGGGTCACTGAGAATGAGGGGGTCCTGTGGGGCCCTGTGGGGTCAGGAGTCACTGAGGAGGTCCTGTGGGGCCCTGTGGGGGCAGGGTCACTGAGTATGAGGGGGTCCTGTGGGCCCTGTGGGGCAGGGTCACTGAGCATGAGGGGGTCCTGTGGGGGCCCTGGGGGCAGGGTCACTGAGAATGAGGGTCCTGTGGGGCCTGTAAAACTCACTGTGGGGCAGCAAACTGAGCACTGAGTCCTGAGGGGGTCCTGTAAAAGGCATCACTGAGGATGAGGGGGTCCTGTGGGGGCCATGTGGGGCAGTATCACTGAGCATGAGGGGGTCCTGTGGGGCCTTTGAGGGGGCAGGGTCACTGAGATGAGGGGTCCTGTGGGGCCCTGTAGGTGCAGGGCACTGAGTATGAGGGGTCCTGTGTGGCCTCTTGGAGGCAGGGGCACTGAGCATGAGGGGCCTTGGGGCCTGTGGGGCAGTATCCTGAGGATGAGGGGGCCCTGGTGTGGGGGCAGGGTCACTGAGGATGAGGGGTCCTGGGGCCCTGTGGGGGCAGGGTCACTGAGCATGAGGGGGTCCTGTGGGGCCTTTGGGGCAGGGTCACTGAGGATGAGGGGGCCTGTGTGGGGCCTGTGGGGCAGGGTCACTGAGATGAGGGGGTCCTGTGGGGCCTTGTGGAGGCAGGGTCACTGAGTTTGAGGGGTCCCTGGGGGCAGGGTCACTGAGGATGAGGGGGTCCTGGGGCCCCTTGTGGGGCAGGGCCACTGAGCATGAGGGGCCCTGTGGGGCACTGTGGGGCAGGTCACTGAGAATGAGGTCCTGTGGGGATTCTGTGGGGCAGGGTCACTGAGGATGAGGGGGTCCTGTGGGGCCCTGTGGGGGGGGCACTGAGAGTGAGGGGGTCCTGTGGGGGCACTGATTGCTGAGGGGCAGGGGTCACTGAGTATGAGGGGTCCAGTGGGGGCCCTGAGGGGCAGGTCACTGAGATGAGGGGGCCCTGGGGCTCTGTGGGGCAGGGGCACTGAGGATGAGGGGTCCTGTGGGGCCCTCTGGGGACAGTCACTGAGGATGAGGGGGTCCTGTGGGGCCCTGTGGGGCAGCATCACAGAGCATGAGGGGTCCTGGGGCCCTGTGGGGGCAGGGTCACTGAGGATGAGGGGTCCTGTGGGGCTGAGCCTGAGGGGAGGCAAAGGTATCACTGAGGATGAGGGGGTCCTGTGGGGCCCTGTGGGGCAGGGTCACTGAGTATGAGGGGTCCTGTGGGGCCCTGTGAGGGGCAGGTCACTGAGGATGAGGGGGTCCTGTGGAGCCCTGTGGGGCAGGGTCACTGAGCATGAGGGGTCCTGTAAATCCCACTGAGCATGTGGGTCACTGAGTATACTGGCCTTGGGGCCCTGTGGGGCAGTATCACTGAGGATGAGGGTCCTGCAGGGCCCTGTGGGGCACTGAGAGCATGAGGGGTCCTGGGGAGCCAAAGGCAGGGTCACTGAGCATGAGGGGGCCCTGTAAAATTTGGGGGGCAGGTCACTGAGCATGAGGGGTCCTGTGGGGCCCTGGGGCAGGCATCACTGAGGATGAGGGGGTCCTGTGGGGGCCCTGTGGGGCAGGGTCACTGAGCATGAGGGGTCCTGTAAAATATGTGGGGCAGGGTCACTGAGCATGAGGGGGTCCTGTGGGGCCCTGGGGCAGGGCACTGAGGATGAGGGTCTGTGGGGCTCTTTGGAGGCATGAGGGGGCACTGAGTATGAGGGGCCCTGTGGGGGCAGTATCACTGAGGATGAGGGGTCCTGTGGGGGCCTGTGGAGGCAGGGTCACTGAGTTTGAGGGGGTCCTGTGGGGCCCTGTGGGGCAAGGTCACTGAGGATGAGGGGTCCTGTGGGGGCCCTGTGGGGGCAGGGGCCACTGAGATGAGGGGGTCCTTTGGGGCCTGTAAAAGGGTATCACTGAGGATGAGGGGTCCCCTGGGGCCCTTTGGGGCAGGGTCACTGAGGATGAGGGGTCCTGTGGGGCCCCTAGGCAGGGTCACTGAGGATGAGGGGGTCTTATGTGGGCCTGTGGAGGCAGGGCACTGAGCATGAGGGGCCCTGTGGGGTCAGCATTCACTGAGGATGAGGGGTCCTGGGGCCCTGTAGGGGCAGGTCACTGAGGATGAGGGGGTCCTGTGGGGCCCTTGGGGCAGGGGTCACTGAGGATGAGGGGTCCTGTGGGGCCTGTCTTGGAGGCAGGGCATGAGGGGTCCTGACTGGGGCAGCATCACTGAGGATGAGGGGGCCCTGTGGGGGCCCTGTGGGGCAGGGTTACTGAGCATGAGGGGACCTGTGGGGCCCTGTGGGGCAGGGTCACTGAAGATGAGGGGTCCTGTGGGGGCCCTGTGGGGCAGGGCACAGAGCATGAGGGGGTCCTGTGGGCCTATTTGGAGGCAGGGCACTGAGGATGAGGGGGTGGGCCCTTTGGGGCAGGGTCATTGAGCATGATGGGGGTCCTGTGGGGGCCCTGTGGGGGCAGTATCACTGAGGATGAGGGGTCCTGTGGGGCCTTGGGGGCAGGGTCACTGAGCATGAGGGGTCCCTGTGGGCTTTTGCAGGTGTAGGGTCACTGAGCATGAGGGGTCCTGTGTGGGCTCTTTGGAGGCAGGGCACTGAGTATGAGGGGGCCCTGGGGTGTGGGGCAGTATCACTGAGATGAGGGGTCCTGTGGGGCCTGTGGGGCAGGGTCACTGAGGATGAGGGGGTCCTGTGGGTCTTGTGGGGCAGGGTCACTGAGATGGGGTCCTGTGGGGCATGAGGGGACAGCATCACTGAGGATGAGGGGTCCTGTGGGGCCCTGTGGGGCAGGGTCACTGAGCATGAGGGGGTCCTGTGGGGCCCTGTGGGGCAGGGGAACTGAGAGCATGAGGGGGTCCTGTGGGGGGCCCACTGAGGATGAGGGGGCTGTGGGGTTGCATCACTGAGCATGAGGGGGTCCTGTGGGGCCCTGTGGGGGCAGCATCACTGAGGATGAGGGGTCCTGTGGGGCCTGTGGGGGCAGGTCACTGAGCATGAGGGGTCCTGTGGGGGCCTGGGTAAGGCAGGGCATCACTGAGAGGATGAGGGTCCTGTGGGGCCCTGAGGGGGCACTGAGCATGAGGGTCCCCTGGGGGCCCTGTGGGGCAGGTCACTGAGGATGAGGGGGTCCTGTGGGGCCCTGTGGGGCAGGGTCACTGAGCATGAGGGGTCCTGTGGGGCCCTGGGGGGCATCACTGAGGATGAGGATCCTGTGGGGCCCCTGTGGGGCAGGGTCACTGAGTATGAGGGGTCCCTGCAGGGGCCCCAGGTGCAGGGGCACTGAGGATGAGGGGGTCCTGTGTGGGGTCACTGAGTATAGGGGCCCTGGGTCACTGAGGGATGAGGGGGTCCTGTGGGGCCCAGTGGAGGCAGGGTCACTGAGCATGAGGGGGTCCTGTGGGGCCCTCTGGGGGCAGGTCACTGAGGATGAGGGGTCCTGTGGGGGCCCTGTGGGGGCAGGGGCACTGAGATGAGGGGGTCCTGTGGGGCCTTGTGGGGCAGGGTCACTGAGGATGAAGGGCCTGAGTATGAGGGGTTTTGGGGCTTGTTTTGGGGCAGGGTCACTGAGCATGAGGGGTCCTGTGGGGCCTGTGGGGCAGGGGCACTGAGCATGAGGGGTCCTGTGGGGGCCCTTGGGGGCAGTATCACTGAGGATGAGGGGCCCTGTGGGGCCCTTGGGGGCAGGGTCACTGAGATGAGGGGGCCCTGTGGGAGCCCTGTAGGGCAGGGTCACTGAGCATGAGGGGTCCTGTGGGGCTCTTGGAGGCAGGGGCACTGAGGATGAGGGGTCCTGTGGGGCCCTTGGAGCAAGGGGCATTGAGGATGAGGGGCCCTGTGGGGGGAGCAGCATCACTGAGGATGAGGAGGTCCTCTGGGGCCCTGTGGGGGCAGGGTCACTGAGGATGAGGGTCCCTGTGGGAGCCCCAGGGCAGGGTCACTGAGTATGAGGGGTCCTCTGGGCTCCTGAGGGGGCTGAGGGGGCACTGAGCATGAGGGGCCCTGTGGGGGCAGCATCAATGAGGATGAGGGGTCTGTGGGGCCCTGTGGGGACAGGGTCACTGAGCATGAGGGTCCCTGTAGGAGCCCTGTAGGTGCAGGGTCACTGAGCATGAGGGGGTCCTGTGGGGCTCTTGGAGGCAGGGCACTGAGTATGATGGGGGCAGTGTCACTGAGGATGAGGGGTCCTGTGGAGGCCATGTGGGGCAGGGTCACTGAGGATGAGGGGGTCCTGTGGAGCCCTCTGGGGCAGGTATCAACTGAGGATGAGGGGGTCCTGTGGGGCCCTGTGGGGCAGGGCACTGAGCATGAGGGGTCCTGGGGGTAAAGGGGTCCTTGGGGCAGCATCACTGAGGATGAGGGGGTCCTGTGGGGCCCTGTAGGGTCAGGGTCACTGAGGATGAGGGGGTCCTGTGGGGCCCTTGGAGGCAGGGGCACTGAGGATGAGGGGCCCTGTGGGGGTCCTCTGGGGCAGGTATCACTGAGGATGAGGGGTCCCTGTGGGGCCCTGTGGGGGCAGGGTCACTGAGCATGAGGGGTCCTGTGGGGCCCGGTGGAGGCAGGGTCACTGAGGATGAGGGGGCCCTGCAAGGGGGCCCTGTGGGGCAGTGTCACTGAGGATGAGGGGGTCCTGTGGGGGGCCCTGTGGGGCAGTATCACTGAGATGAGGGGGTCCTGTGGGGGCCCTGTGGGGCAGTATCACTGAGATGAGGGGTCCTGTGGAGGCCATGTGGGGCAGTATCACTGAGTATGAGGGGGTCCTGTGGGGATTGTAAAGACAGCATCACTGAGTATGTGGGGTCCCTGTGGGGAACCCTGCAGGGCAGGGTCACTGAGCATGAGGGGGTCCTGTGGGGCCTCTGGAAGCAGGGGCATTGAGCATGAGGGGCATTGAGTATCACTGAGGATGAGGGTCCTGTGGGGGCCCTGTGGGGCAGGGTCACTGAGGATGAGGGGGTCCTGTGGGGCCCTGTGGGGCAGGGCACTGAGGATGAGGGGTCCAGTGGGGGCCTTGTAGGGGCAGTATCACTGAGGATGAGGGCCCTCTGTGGGGGCAGTATCAACTGAGGATGAGGGGGTGGGGCCCTGGGGGCAGGGTCACTGAGGATGAGGGGGTCCTGTGGGGGCCCTCTGGGGACAGTATCACTGAGGATGAGGGGGTCCTGTGGGGCCCTGTGGGGCAGGGGCACAGAGCATGAGGGGTCCTGTGGGGCCCTCCAAAGCAGTATCACTGAGGATGAGGGGCCCTGTGGGGCCCTGTGGGGCAGGGTCACTGAGCATGAGGGGGTCCTGTGGGGCCCTGTGAGGCAGGGTCACTGAGGATGAGGGGGTCCTTTGGGGCCCTGTGGGGGCAGGGGCACTGAGCATGATGGGGTCCTGTGGGGCCCTGGGGCAGTATCACTGAGGATGAGGCCCTGTGGGGCCCTCTGGGGCAGGGTCACTGAGCATGAGGGGGCCCTGTGGAGCCCTGTGGTCACAGGGAGTCACTGATGAGGGGGTCCTGTGGGGCCTCTGCAGGGGGCAGGGTCACTGAGGATGAGGGGGTCTGTGGTACCCAGTGGGGCAGGGCCACTGAGCATGAGGGGGTCCTGTGGGGCCTCTGGGGGCAGTATCACTGAGAATGAGGGGCCCTGTGGGGCCTTGTGGGGCAGGGTCACTGAGGATGAGGGGGTCCTGTGGGGCCCCTGTGGTGCAGGGTCACTGAGGATGAGGGGGTCCTGTGGGGCCCTGTGGGGCAGGGCACTGAGGATGAGGGGTCCTGTGGGGCCTGTAAAAGGGTATCACTGAGGATGAAGGGGTCGTGGTGGAGCCCCAGGGCAGGTCACTGAGCATGAGGGGGTCCTGTGGGCTCTGTGGAGGCAGGGTCACTGAGTTTGAGGGCCTGTGGGGCCCTCTGGGGCAGGGTAACTGAGCATGAGGGGTCCCTGTGGGGCCCTGTGGGGCAGGGTCAATGAATATGAGGGGTCCTGTAGGGGCCCGGTGAGGGAGGCAGGGTCACTGAGATGAGGTCCTGTGGGGGCCCTGTGGGGGCAGTGTCACTGAGGATGAGGGGGTCCTGTGGGGTCCTGTGGGGCCCCTGTGGGGCCAGGGCACTGAGTATGAGGGGTCCTGTGGGGCCCTGTGGGGGGTATCACTTGAGGATAAGGGGGTCCTGTGGAGGCCCATGTGGGGCAGTATCACTGAGCATGAGGGGGTCCTGTGGGATCCTGTGGAGCAGTATCACTGAGTATGTGGGGGCCCTGTGGAAACCCTGCAGGTGTAGGGTCACTGAGCATGAGGGGGTCCTGTGTGGGCCTCTCTGGAAGCAGGGCACTGAGCATGAGGGGCACTGGGGGCAGTATCACTGAGGATGAGGGGGTCCTGTGGGGCCATGGGGCAGGGTCACTGAGGATGAGGGGGTCCTGTGGGGCCCTGTGGGGCAGGGGCACTGAGCATGAGGGGGTCCAGTGGGGCCTGTGGGGCAGTATCACTGAGGATGAGGTGGCCTGTGGGGCCTTGTGGGGGCAGGGTAACTGAGTATGAGGGGGTCCTGTGGGGCCTCTGGGGACAGCATCACTGAGGATGAGGGGGTCCTGTGGGGCCCTGTGGGGCAGGGGCACAGAGGATGAGGGGTCCTGTGGGGGCTCTGGGGCAGGGTATCACTGAGGATGAGGGGGTCCTTTAGGGGCCCTGTGGGGTAGGGGCACTGAGGATGAGGGGGTCCTGTGGGGCCCTGTGGGGCAGGGGCACAGAGCATGATGGGGTCCTGTGGGGCCCTCCCAAAGGGGGCATCACTGAGGATGAGGGGGGTGTGGGGGCCTGTGGGGGCAGGGCAACTGAGTATGAGGGGGTCCTGTGGGGCCCTCTGGGGGGTATCACTGAGGATGAGGGGGTCCTGTGGGGGCCCTGTGGGGGCAGGGCACTGAGCATGATGGGGTCCTGTGGGGGCTCTGGGGGTCACTGAGGATGAGGGGCCCTGTGGGGGCCTCCTGGGGGCAGGGTCACTGAGCATGAGGGGGTCCTGTGGGGCCCGGTGGAGGCAGGGTCACTGAGCCTGAGGGGTCCTGTGGGGGCCCTCTGGGGCAGGGTCACTGAGGATGAGGGGGTCCTCTGGGGCCCAGTGGGGCAGGCACTGAGCATGAGGGGGTCCTGTGGGGGCCTGTGGGGGCAGCATCACTGAGAATGAGGTGGCCCTGTGGGGCCTTGTGGGGCAGGGTCACTGAGCATGAGGGGTCCTGTGGGGGCCTGTGGGGGCAGTATCACTGAGGATGAGGGGGTCCTTTGGGGCCCTGTGGGGCAGGGGCACTGAGTATGAGGAGGTCCTGTGGGGCCCTGTGGGGCAGGGTCACTGAGTATGTGGGGGTCTTGTGGGGGCCATGTGAGGGCAGGGTTACTGAGCATGAGGGGTCCTGTGGGGCCCTCCTGGGGCAGCATCACTGAGGATGAGGGGGTCCTGTGGGGGCCCTGGGGGCAGGGGCACAAAGCATGATGGGGTCCTGTATGGCCCTTGTGGGGGCATCACTGAGGATGAGGTGGCCCTGTGGGGGCATTGTGGGGCAGGGTTACTGAGTATGAGGGGGTCCTGTGGGGCCCTGGTGGAGGCAGGGTCACTGAGTTTGAGGGGGTCCTGTGGGGGCCCTGTGGGGGCAGGGGCACTGAGTATGAGGGGGTCCTGTAGAGGCCTTGTGTGGGGGCAGTATCACTGAGGACGAGGTGGCCCTGTGGGAGCCCTGTGTTGGCAGGGTCACTGAGTATGAGGGTCCCAGTAGGAGCCCTGTAGGTGTAGGGTCACTGAGCATGAGGGGGTCATGTGTGGGCTCTTGGAGGCAGGGGCACTGAGTATGAGGGGCCCTGTGGGGGCAGTATCACTGAGGATGAGGGGGTCCTGTGGGGGCCCTGTGGGGGCAGGGTCATTCAGGATGAGGGGGTCCTGTGGGGCCCTCTGGGGCATCACAGAGGATGAGGGGGTCCTGTGGGGCCCTGTGGGGCAGGGGCACTGAGCATGAGGGGGTCCTGTGGGGCCTTTGGGGTATCACTGAGGATGAGGGGGTCCTGTGGGGCAGGGTCAGGGTCACTGAGTATGAGGGGTCCTGTGGGGCCCTGGGGCAGGGTTACTGAGCATGAGGGGTCCTGTGGGGATCTCTGAGCATGAGGGGGTCCTGTAGGGCCCTGGGGGCAGGGCACTGAGCATGAGGGGGTCCTGTGGGGCCATGTGGGGCAGGGTCACTGAGCATGTAAGGGTGTGTAAATTTGTGGGGGCAGGGTTCACTGAGCATGAGGGCCTGTGGGGCAGCATCACTGAGGGTGAGGGGTCCTGTAGGGGCCCTGTGGGGGCAGGGCACTTGAGTATGAGGGGTCCTGTGGGTAAAATGTGGGGGAAGGGTCAGTGAGCATGTGGGGTCTTGTGGGGGTCTCAGGGGGTCAGGGCACTGAGGATGAGGGGGTCCCTGTGGGCTCTTTGGAGGCAGGGCACTGAGCATGAGGGGGCACTGTGGGGGCAGTATCTCTGAGGATGAGGGGTCCTGTGGGGGCTCGGGTGGAGGCAGGGTCACTGAGTTTGAGGGGGTCCTGTGGGGGCCCAGTAGGGGCAAGGTCACTGAGGATGAGGGGTCCTGTGGGGGCCCTGTGGGGCAGGGCCACCAGCATGAGGGGGTCCTGTGGGGCCTTTGGGGCAGGGCACTGAGGATGAGGGGCCCTGTGGGGGCCTTTGGGGCAGGGTCACTGAGCATGAGGGGTCCTGTGGGGCCCTATAGTTGCAGGGTCACTGAGCATGAGGGGGTCTTATGTGTTTGGAGGCAGGGGCACTGAGTATGAGGGGGCCCTGTGGGGGTCAGATTCACTGAGGATGAGGGGTCCTGTGGGGCCATGTGGGGGCAGGGTCACTGAGGATGAGGGGGTCCTGTGGGGCCTCTGGGGCAGTATCACTGAGGATGAGGGGGTCCTGTGGGGGCCCTGTGGGGCATGGGCACAAAAAGCATGAGGGGTCCTGTGGGGCCTGTGGGGCAGTATCACTGAGGATGAGGTGGCCCTGTGGGGCCTTGTGGGGCAGGGTTACTGAGCATGAGGGGACCTGTGGGGGCCCTGTGGGGCATCACTGAAGATGAGGGGGTCCTGTGGGGCCCTGTGGGAGCAGGGGCACAGAGCATGAGGGGGTCCTGTGTGGGCTATTTGGAGGCATGGGCACTGGGAGGATGAGGGGTCCTGTGTGGGCTTTTTGGAGCAAGGGGCATTGAGTATGAGGGGGCCCTGTGGGGGGCCCTGTGGGGAGCAGCATCAATGAGGATGAGGAGGTCCTGTGGGGGTTTCAGTGGGGCAGGGTCACTGAGGATGAGGGTCCCTGTGGGAGCCCTGCAGGTGCAGGGTCACTGAGCATGAAGGGTCCTGTGGGGCTCTTGGAGGCAGGGGCACTGAGTATGAGGGGGCCCTGTGGGGGCAGTATCACTGAGGATGAGGGGGTCCTGTGGGGCCATGTGGGCAGGGTCACTGAGGATGAGGTCCTGTGGGGGCAGGTCACTGAGCATGGGGGCCTGTGGGGCCCTGTGGGGACAGCATCACTTTATGGATGAGGGGCCCTGTGGGGGCCCTGGGGGCACAGGTGTTACTGAGCATGAGGGGGTCCTGTGGGCCCTGTGGGGCAGGGGAACAGAGCATGACGGGGTCCTGTGGGGGCCTTGTGGGGCAGTAACACTGAGTTTGAGGGGTCCTGTGGAGGCCTTGTGGGGCAGTATCACTGAGGATGAGGTGGCCCTGTGGGGGCCTTGTGGGGCAGGGTTACTGAGCATGAGGGTGTCCTGTGGGGCCCTGTGGGGCAGTATCACTGAGGGTGAGGGGGTCCTGTAGGGGCCCTGTGGGGCAGGGGCACTGAGTATGAGGGGGTCCTGTGGGGCCATGTGGGGGCAGGGTCACTGAGCATGTGGGGGTGTTGTGGGGCCTTGTGGGGGCAACTGAGCATGAGGGGTCCTGTGGTGGCCCTGTGGGGGCAGTATCACTGAGGATGAGGGGATCCTGTGGGGATCCTGTGGGGACAGGGTCACTGAGCATGAGGGGTCCCTGTAGGAGCCCTGCAGGTGTAGGGGCACTGAGTATGAGGGGGCCCTGTGGTGGCAGTGTCACTGAGTATAGGGGCCCTGTTGGGGCCTTTGGGGGCAGGGTCACTGAATATCAGGGGGTTCCGTAGGGGCCCAGTGGAGGCAGGGTCAATGAGTTTTAGGGGTCCTGTGGGGCCTCCTGGGGCAGTGTCACTGAGGAAGAGGGGGTCCTGTGGGGCCCTGTGGGGCAGGGGCAATGAGTATGATGGGGTCCTGTGGGGCCTTGTGGGGCAGGATCACTGAGGATGAAGAGGCCCTGTGGGGCCTTTGGGGGCAGGGTTACTGAGCATGAGTGGGGTCCTGTGGGGCCCTGTGGGGGCAGGGGCACTGAGTATGAGTGGGTCCTGTGGGGGCCTTTGGGGGTATCACTTTGGATCAGGGTCCTGTGGGGCCATGTGGGGGCAGTATCACTGAGGATGAGTGGTTCCTGTGGGGCCCTGTGGGGCAGGGTCACTGAGCATGAGGTGGTCCTGTGGGGCCCTCTGGGGGCAGCATCACTGAGGATGAGGTGGCCCTGTGGGGCCTTGTGGGGCAGGGTTACTGAGCATGAGGGGGTCCTGTGGGGGTCCGGTGAGGCAGGGTCACTGAGTTTGAGGGGGTCCTGTGGGGCCCTGTAGGGCAGGGTCACTGAGGATGAGGGGGTCCTGTGGGGCCCAGTGGGGCAGGCCACTGAGTATGAGGGGTCCTGGGGCCTTGTTTGGCAGCATCACTGAGAATGAGGTGGCCCTGTGGGGCCTGTGGGGGCAGGGTTACTGAGCATGAGGGGGTCCTGTGGGGGCCCTGGGGGCATCACTGAAGATGAGGGGGTCCTTTAGGGGCCCTGTGGGGGTAGGGGCACTGAGTGAGGAGGTCCTGTGGGGGCCATGTGGGGGCAGGGTCACTGAGCATGTGGGGTCTTGTGGGGCCTGTGAGGGCAGGGTTACTGAGCATGAGGGGTCCTGTGGGGCCCTCTGGGGACAGTATCACTGAGGATGAGGGGTCCTGTGGCGGCCCTGTGGGGGGGGGCACAGAGCATGAGGGGGTCCTGTGGGGGCCCTCCAAATATCACTGAGAATGAGGTGGCCCTGTGGGGCCTGTGGGGCAGGGTTACTGAGCATGAGGGGGTCCTGTGGGGCCCAGTGAAGGCAGGGTCACTGAGTTTGAGGGGGTCCTGTAGGGGCCCTATGGGGGCAGGGGCACTGAGTATGAGGGGTCCTGTGGAGGCCCTGTGGGCAGCATCACTGAGGATGAGGTGGCCCTGTGGGGCCTTGTGGGGGCAGGTTACTGAGCATGAGGGGGACCTGTGGGGCCCTGTGGGGGCAGCATCACTGAGGATGAGGGGTCCTGTGGGGCCCTGTGGGAGCAGGGGCACAGAGTATGAGGGGGTCCTGTGTGGGCTATTTGGAGGCATGGGCACTGAGGATGAGGGGTCCTGTGTGGGCTTTGGGAGCAAGGGCACTGAGGCATGAGGGGCCCTGTGGGGCCCTGTGGGGAGCAGTATCAATGAGGATGAGGAGGTCCTGTGGGCGCCCAGTGGGGCAGGGTCACTGAGCATGAGGGGTCCCTGTGGAGCCCTGCAGGTGCAGGGTCACTGAGCATGAGGGGTCCTGTGGGCCTTGGAGGCAGGGCACTGAGTATGAGGGGGCCCTGTGGGGGCAGTATCACTGAGGATGAGGGGGTCCTGTGGAGGCCATGTGGGGCAGGGTCACTGAGGATGAGGGGGTCCTGTGGGGCCTGTGGGGACAGGGTCACTGAGCATGAGGGGGTCCCTGTAGGAGCCCTGCAGGTGCAGGGTCACTGAGCATGAGGGGGTCCTGTGTGGCCTCTTTTTGAGGCAGGGGCACTGAGTATGAGGGGGCCCTGGGGGCAGGCATCACTGAGGATGAGGGGGTCCTGTGGGAGGCCCTGTGGGGGCAGGGTCACTGAGGATGAGGGGGTCCTGTGGGTCTTCAAAGGTATCACCGAGGATGAGGGGCCTGTGGGGCCCTGTGGGGCAGGGGCACTGAGCATGAGGGGGTCCTGTGGGGGCCTTGTGGGGCAGTATCACTGAGGATGAGGGGGTCGTGTGGGAGCCCTGTAGGGTCAGGGTCACTGAGTATGAGGGGGTCCTGTGTGGGCCTTGGAGGCAGGGGCACTGAGTTTGAGGGTGCCCTGTGGAGCCCTCTGGGGCAGGGTAACTGAGCATGAGGGGTCCCTGTGGGGCCCCTGTGGGGGCAGGGTCAATGAATATGAGGGGGTCCTGTAGGGGCCCGGTGGAGGCAGGTCACTGAGCATGAGGGGGCCCTGTAGGGGCCCTGTGGGGGCAGTGTCACTGAGGATGAGGGGTCCTGGGGGTCCTGTGGGGCCCTGTGGGGCAAGGGCACTGAGCATGAGGGGGTCCTGGGGGCCTTGGAGGCAGGGGCACTGAGGATGAGGGGTCCTGTGTGGGCTCTTGGGGCAAGGGCACTGAGTATGAGGGGGCCCTGTGGGGAGCAGTATCAATGAGGATGAGGAGGTCCTCTGGGGGCCCTGTGGGGGCAGGGTCACTGAGTATGAGGGGTCCCTGTGGAGCCCTGTGCAGGTTTAGGGTCACTGAGCATGAGGGGTCCTCTGGGCCTTTGGAGGCAGGGGCACTGAGCCTGAGGGGCCCTGTGGGGGCCAAAGGCATCAACGAGGATGAGGGGTTCTGTGGGGCCCTGTGGGGCAGGGGCACAGAGCATGATGGGGTCCTGTGGGGCCCTCCAAAGGGCATCACTGAGGATGAGGGGGCCTGTGGGGGCCAGTGTGGGGCAGGGTTACTGAGCATGAGGGGGTCCTGTGGGGCCCTGTGGAGGCAGGGTCACTGAGTTTGAGGGGGTCCTGTGGGGGCCCTGTAGGGGCAGGGTCACTGAGGATGAGGGGTCCTGTGGGGCCCAGTGGGGGCAGGGCCACTGAGATGAGGGGGTCCTGTGGGGGCTCTGGGGCAGCATCACTGAGAATGAGGCCCTGTGGGGGCCTTAGGGGGCAGGGTTACTGAGCATGAGGGGTCCTGTGGGGCCCTGGGGGCATCACTGAGGATGAGGGGGTCCTTTAGGGGCCCCTGTGGGGTAGGGTCACTGAGTATGAGGAGGTCCTGTGGGGTTAAGTGTGGGGCAGGGTCACTGAGCATGTGGGGGTCTTGGGCCTCTGTGAGGGCAGGGTTACTGAGCATGAGGGGGTCCTGTGGGGCTCCCTGGGGCAGGGTCACTGAGGATGAGGGTGTCCTGTGGGGCCCTGTGGGGCAGGCAACAGAGCATGAGGGGACTTTGGGGCCCTCTGGGGGCAGCATCACTGAGGATGAGGTGGCCCTGTGGGGGCCTGTGGGGCAGGGTTACTGAGTATGAGGGGGTCCTGTGGGGGCCCGGTGGAGGCAGGGTCACTGAGTTTGAGGGGGTCCTGCAGGGCCCTGTGGGGCAGGGCACTGAGCATGAGGGGTCCTGTGGAGGCCTGTGTGGGCAGTATCACTGAGGATGAGGTGGTCTGTGGGAGGCCTCTGCTGGGGCAGGGTCACTGAGCATGAGGGTCCCTGTGCGACCCCTGTAGGGGCAGGGTCACTGAGCATGAGGGGTCCTGTGCTGAGGCCCTGTAGGGGCAGGTCACTGAGCATGAGGGGGTTCTGTGGGGCCCTGTGGGGCAGTATCACTGAGGATGAAGTGGCCCTGTGGGGGCCTTGTGGGGGCAGGGTGCTGAGTATGAGGGGGTCCTGTGGGGGCCCTGTGGGTTCAGTATCACTGAGGATGAGGGGGTCCTTTAGGGGCCCTGTAGGGGCAGGGGCACTGAGTATGAGGGGGTCCTGTGGAGGCAGGGTCACTGAGCATGAGGGGGCCTGTGGGGGCACTGTGGGGACAGGGTCACTGAGTATGTGGGGTCCTGTGGGGCCCTGTGGGGCAGGGTCACTGAGGATGAGGGGTCCTGTGTGGGATCCTTGGAGCAAGGGGCACTGAGCCTGAGGGGGCCCTGTGGGGCCTTAGGGGCGAGTATCACTGAGGATGACGGGGTCCTGTAGGGTCATGTGGGGGCAGGGTCACTGAGCATGAGGGTCCCCAGCGAGCCCTGTAGGGGCAGGGTCACTGAGCATGAGGGGTCTCTGTGAGCCCTGTGGGGGCAGGGTTACTGAGTATGAGGGGGTCCTGTGGGGCTCTTTGGAGGCAGGGCACTGAGGATGAGGGGTCCTATGGGCCTGGAGGCAGGGGCACTGAGTATGAGGGGCCCTGTGGGGGCAGCATCTCTGAGCATGAGGGGGTCCTGTGGGGCCCGGTGGAGGCAGGGTCACTGAGTTTGAGGGGGTCTGTGGGGCCCTGTAGGGGCAGGGTCACTGAGGATGAGGGGGTCCTGGGGGCCCGGTGGAGGCAGGGTCACTGAGCCTGAGGGGGTCCTGTGGGGCCTCTAGGGGCAGGGCACTGGAGGATGAGGGGGTCTCTGTGGGGCTTTTTTGGAGGAAGGCACTGAGTATGAGGGGGCCCTGTGGGGGCAGTATCTCTGAGCATGAGGGGGTCCTGTAGGGCCCTGTGGGGCAGGGGCACTGAGGATGAGGGGTCCTGTGGGGGGCTAAATGGGGCAGGGTCACTGAGCATGTGGGGGTGCTGTGGGGCCTGTGGGGGCAGGGTTACTGAGCATGAGGGGGTCCTGTGGGGCCCTGTGGGGGCAGTATCACTGAGGGTGAGGGGGTCCTGTAGGGGCCCTGTGGGGGCAGGGGCATTGAGTATGACGCGTCCTGTGGGGCCATGTGGGGAAGGGTCAGTGAGTATGTGGGGTCTTGTGGGGTCTTGTGGGGTCAGGGGCACTGAGGATGAGGGGTCCTCTGTGGGCCCTTTGGAGGCAGGGCACTGAGTATGAGGGGGCCCTGTGGGGGCAGTATCTCTGAGGATGAGGGGGTCCTGTGGGGCCCGGTGAGGCAGGGTCACTGAG
>CM040744.1:4882349-4907141 GCA_022829145.1 Albula goreensis
GCAGGGTCACTGAGTATGAGGGGGTCCTGTGGGGGCCCTGTGGGGCAGTATCACTGAGGATGAGGGTCCTGTGGGGTCCCTGTGGGGCAGGAGCACTGAGTATGAGGGTCCTGTGGGGCCCTGTGGGGGCAGTATCACTTAGGATGAGGGGTCCTGTGGAGGCCATGTGGGGGCAGTATCACTGAGTATGAGGGTCCTGTGGGGCCCTGTGGGGCAGTATCACTGAGTATGTGGGGTCCTGTGGGCCCTGTAGTGTAGGGTCACTGAGTATGAGGGTCCTGTGTGGGCTCTCTGGAGGCAGGGGCACTGAGTATGAGGGGCCCTTGTGGGCTCTTTGGGCAGTATCACTGAGGATGAGGGGCCCTGGGGGGGCCTGTGGGGGCCACTGAGGATGGGATCCTGTGGGGGGCCCTCACTGAGGATGAGGGGGTCCTGTGAGGGGCTGTGGGGCAGGGGCACTGAGTATGAGGGGGTCCTGTGGGGGCCTTGTGGGGGCAGTATCACTGAGGATGAGGTGGCCCTGTGGGGCCTTGTGAGGCAGGGTTACTGAGTATGAGGGGTCCTGTGGGGGGCCCTCTGGGGACAGTATCACTGAGGATGAGGAGGTCCTGTGGGGGCCCTGTGGGCAGGGTCACAGAGTATGAGGGTCCTGTGTCCTCTGGGTATCACTGAGGATGAGTTCCCTGTGGGGGCCTTGTGGGGCAGGGTTACTGAGTATGAGGGGTCCTGTGGGGCCCCGGTGGAGCAGTATCACTGAGGATGAGGGGGTCCTGTGGGGGCCCTGTGGGGGTCCTGTAGAGGTCTTGCACTGAGTATGATGGGGTCCTGTGGGAGCCCTCTGGGGCAGTATCACTGAGGATGAGGTGGCCCTGTGGGGCCCTGTGGGGCAGGGTTACTGAGTATGAGGGGTCCTGTGGGGGCCCTGTGGGCAGGGTCACTGAGGAGTGAGGTCCTGTGGGGGCCTGTGGGGCAGGGTCACTGAGGATGAGGGTCCTGTGGGGCCCAGTGGGGGCAGGGTCACTGAGTATGAGGGGGTCCTGTGGGGGCCTGTGTGGGGGCAGTATCACTGAGGATGAGGGGCCCTGTGGGGCCTTGTGGGGAGCAGGGTTACTGAGTATGAGGGTCCTGTGGGGCCCTGTGGGGCAGTATCACTGAGGATGAGGGTCCTGTGGGGCCCTGTGGGGGCAGGGGCACTGAGTTTGAGGGTCCTGTGGGGGCCCTGTGGGGCAGGGTCACTGAGTATGTGAGGGTCCTGTGGGGGCCCTGTGAGGGCAGGGTTACTGAGTATGAGGGGGTCCTGTGGGGGCCCTGTGGGGCAGTATCACTGAGGATGAGGGTCCTGTGGGGGCCCTTTGGGGCAGGGGCACTGAGTATGAGGGGGTCCTGTGGGGGCCCTGGGGCAGTATCACTGAGTATGAGGTGGCCCTGTGGGGCCCTGTGGGGGCAGGGTCACTGAGTATGAGGGTCCTGTGGGGCCCTGTGGGGCAGGGTCACTGAGTTTGAGGGTCCTGTGGGGCCCTGTGGAGGCAGGGGCACTGAGTATGAGGGTCCTGTGGGGGCCTTGTGTGGGCAGTATCACTGAGGATGGGGGTCCTGTGGGGGCCCTGTGGGGGCAGGGTCACTGAGTATGAGGGTCCTGTGGGGGCCTGTGGGAGTGCAGGGTCACTGAGTATGAGGGTCCTGTGTGGGCTCTTTGGAGGCAGGGGCACTGAGTATGAGGGGGTCCTGTGGGGGCCCTGTGGGGGCAGTATCACTGAGGATGAGGGGGTCCTGTGGGGGCCATGTGGGGGCAGGGTCACTGAGGATGAGGGTCCTGTGGGGGCCCTCTGGGGGCAGTATCACTGAGGATGAGGGCCCTGTGGGGGCCCTGTGGGGCAGGTATCACTGAGTATGAGGGGGTCCTGTGGGGCCTTGTGGGGGCAGTATCACTGAGGATGAGGGTCCTGTGGGAGCCCTGTAGGTGTCAGGGTCACTGAGTATGAGGGGTCCTGTGTGGGCTCTTTGGAGGCAGGGGCACTGAGTTTGAGGTGCCCTGTGGGGGCCCTCTGGGGGCAGGGTCACTGAGTATGAGGGGCCCTGTAGAGCCCTGTGGGGGCAGGGTCACTGAGATGAGAGGTCCTGTGGGGCCTTGGGGAGGCAGGGGCACTGAGTATGAGGGGTCCTGTGTGGGCCCTTTGGAGGCAGGGGCACTGAGTATGAGGGGGGTCCTGTGGGGGCCTGTGGGGCAGTATCACTGAGGATGAGGGGTCCTGTGGGGGCCCTGTGGGGGCAGTCACTGAGTTTGAGGGTCCTGTGGGGCCCTGTGGGTGGCAGGGTCACTGAGTATGAGGGGTCCTGTGGGGCTCTTGTGGAGGCAGGGTCACTGAGTATGAGGGGTCCTGTGGGGCCTGTGGGGGCAGTATCACTGAGGATGAGGGGGTCCTGTGGGGGCCTTGTGGGGGCAGTGTCACTGAGGATGAGGGTCCTGTGGGGGCCCTGTGGGGCAGTATCACTGAGGATGAGGGGGTCCTGTGGGGGCCCTGTGGGGGCAGGGCACTGAGTATATGAGGGTCCTGTGTGGGCCTGTGGGGGCAGGGGCACTGAGTATGAGGGGGTCCTGTGGGGGCCTGTGGGGGGCAGTATCACTGAGGATGAGGGGTCCTGTGGGGGCCTGTGGGGCAGGGTCACTGAGTATGAGGGTCCTGTGGGGGCCCTGTGGGGGCAGTGTCACTGAGGATGGGGGTCCTGTGGGGGCCCTGTGGGGCAGGGTCACTGAGTATGAGGGGTCCTGTGGGGGCCCTGTGGGGGCAGGTCACTGAGTATAAGGGGTCCTGTGGGGCCCTGTGGGGCAGGGTCACTGAGTATGAGGGGTCCTGTGGGGGCCTGTGGGAGGCAGGGTCACTGAGTATGAGGGTCCTGTGGGGGCCCTGTGGGGGCAGTGTCACTGAGGATGAGGGGGTCCTGTGGGGCCCTGTGGGGGCAGGGTCACTGAGTATGAGGGGGTCCTGTGGGGGCCCTGTGGGGGCAGTATCACTGAGGATATGGGGCCCTGTGGGGCCTTGTGGGGGCAGGGTCACTGAGTATGAGAGGTCCTGTGGGGCCCTGTGGGGCAGGGTCACTGAGGATGAGGGTCCTGTGGGGCCCTGTGGGGGCAGGGTCACTGAGTATGAGGGTCCTGTGGGGGCCTGTGGGGGCAGGGGCACTGAGTATGAGGGGTCCTGTGGGGGCCCTGTGGGGGCAGTACACTGAGGATGAGGGGTCCTGTGGGGGCCCTGTGGGGGCAGGGTCACTGAGTATGAGGGGTCCTGTGGGGGCCTGTGGGGGGTCCTGTGGGGCCCTCTGTGGAGGCAGGGTCACTGAGTATGAGGGTCCTGTGGGGGCCCTGTGGGGAGGCAGGGTCACTGAGGATGAGGGGGTCCTGTGGGGGCCTGTGGGGGCAGGGTCACTGAGTATGAGGGTCCTGTGGGGGCCTTGTGGGGCAGTATCACTGAGGATGAGGTGGCCTGTGGGGGCCTGTGTGGCAGGGCAGGGTCACTGAGTATGAGGGGGTCCTGTGGGGCCCTGTGGGGCAGTATCACTGAGGATGAGGGGGTCCTGTGGGGGCCCTGTGGGGGCAGGGTCACTGAGTATGAGGGGGTCCTGTGGGGCCCTTTGGGGCAGGGCACTGAGTATGAGGGTCCTGTGGGGCCTGGGGCTCTTTGGAGGGCACTGAGGGCATGAGAGTGTGGGGGCCCTCTGGGGGGCAGGGTCACTGAGGGGGCCCTGTGGGGGCAGTATCACTGAGGATGAGGGGTCCTGTGGGGGCCCTGTGGGGGCAGGGTCACTGAGTATGGGGGTCCTGTGGGGCCCTGTAGGTGCAGGGTCACTGAGTATGAGGGTCCTGTGGGGCTCTTTGGGGGCAGGGGCACTGAGTATGAGGGTGGCCCTGTGGGGCAGTATCACTGAGGATGAGGGGTCCTGTGGGGGCCATGTGGGGGCAGGGTCACTGAGGATGAGGGTCCTGTGGGGCCCTCTGGGGCAGTATCACTGAGGATGAGGGGTCCTGTGGGGGGCCCTGTGGGGCAGGGGCACTGAGTATGAGGGGTCTGTGGGGGCCTTGTGGGGGCAGTATCACTGAGGATGAGGGGTCCTGAGGATGTGGGGGGGTAGGGTCACTGAGTATGGGGGTCCTGTGTGGGCTCCTTGGAGGCAGGGAGGGTGCCCTGTGGGAGGCTGGGTCACTGAGTATGAGGGGGTCCTGTGGGCCCCTGTGGGGCAGGGTCACTGAGGATGAGGGGGTCCTGTAGGGGCCCTGGTGGGGCAGGTCACTGAGTATGAGGGTCCTGTGGGGGCCCTGTGGGCAGTGTCACTGAGGATGAGGGGTCCTGTGAGGGGGTCCTGTGGGGGCCCTGTGGGGCAGGGTCACTGAGTATGAGGGTCCTGTGGGGGCCCTGTGGGGGCAGTATCACTGAGGATGAGGGGGTCCTGTGGAGGCCATGTGGGGGCAGTATCACTGAGTATGAGGGGGTCCTGTGGGGGCCCTGTGGGAGCAGTATCACTGAGTATGTGGGGTCCTGTGGGAGCCCTGTAGGTGTAGGGTCACTGAGTATGAGGGTCCTGTGTGGGCTCTCTGGAGGCAGGGCACTGAGTATGAGGGCATTGTGGGGGGGCAGTATCACTGAGGATGAGGGGGTCCTGTGGGGGCCATGTGGGGGCAGGGTCACTGAGGATGAGGGTCCTGTGGGGGCCCTGTGGGGGCAGGGGCACTGAGTATGAGGGGTCCTGTGGGGGCCTTGTGGGGGCAGTATCACTGAGGATGAGGTGGCCCTGTGGGGGCCTTGTGGGGGCACGGTAACTGAGTATGAGGGGTCCTGTGGGGCCCTCTGGGGACAGTATCACTGAGGATGAGGGTCCTGTGGGGGCCCTGTGGGGCAGGGGCACAGAGTATGAGGGTCCTGTGGGGGCCCTCTGGGGGCAGTATCACTGAGGATGAGGTGGCCCTGTGGGGGCCTGTGGGGTGGGGGCAGGGTTACTGAGTATGAGGGGGTCCTGTGGGGGCCCTGTGGAGGCAGGGTCACTGAGTTTGAGGGGTCCTGTGGGGGCCCTGTGGGGCAGGGTCACTGAGGATGAGGCCTGTGGGGGCCCAGTGGGGGCAGGGCACTGAGTATGAGGGTCCTGTGGGGGCCTTGTGGGGGCAGTATCACTGAGGATGAGGTGGCCTTGTGGGGGCCTTGTGGGGGCAGGGTAACTGAGTATGAGGGGTCCTGTGGGGGCCCTCTGGGGGCAGTATCACTGAGGATGAGGGGGTCCTGTGGGGGCCCTGTGGGGGCAGGGCACAGAGTATGAGGGGGTCCTGTGGGGGCCCTCTGGGGGGCAGTATCACTGAGGATGAGGTGGCCCTGTGGGGGCCTTGTGGGGGCAGGGTTACTGAGTATGAGGGGTCCTGTGGGGGCCCTGTGGAGGCAGGGTCACTGAGTTTGAGGGGTCCTGTGGGGCCCTGTAGGGGCAGGGTCACTGAGGATGAGGGGGTCCTGTGGGGCCCAGTGGGGGCAGGGTCACTGAGTATGAGGGGTCCTGTGGGGCCCTTGTGGGTGCAGGGTCACTGAGTATGAGGGTCCTGTGGGGCCTTTGGAGGCAGGGGCACTGAGTATGAGGGCCCTGTGGGGGCCTCTGGGGGGCAGGGTATCACTGAGGATGAGGGTCCTGTGTCCTGTGGGGCCACTGTGGGGAGCAGGGTCACTGAGTATGAGGGGGTCCTGTGGGGCCCTGTGGGGGCAGTATCACTGAGGATGAGGGTCCTGTGTGGGGGCCCTGTGGGGGGCAGGGTTACTGAGTATGAGGGGGTCCTGTTTGGGGGCCCTGTGGGGGCAGGGTCACTGAGGATGAGGGGGTCCTGTGGGGGCCATGTGGGGGCAGGGTTCACTGAGTATGAGGGGGTCCTGTGGGGGCCCTCTGGGGGTATATCACTGAGGATGAGGGGTCCTGTGGGGGCCCTGTGGGGCAGGGTCACTGAGTATGATGGGGTCCTGTGGGGCCTCTGGAGGCAGGGCACTGAGTATGAGGTGGCCCTGTGGGGGGCCTTGTGGGGGAGCAGTATCACTGAGGATGAGGGTCCTGTGGGGGCCCTGTGGGGCAGGGTCACTGAGGATGAGGGGGTCCTGTGGGGCCCCTGTGGGGGCAGGGGCACTGAGTATGAGGGGTCCTGTGGGGGCCTTGTGGGGCAGTATCACTGAGGATGAGGTGGCCCTGTGGGGCCTGTGTTGGCAGGGTCACTGAGTATGAGGGGTCCTGTGGGGGCCCTGTGGGGCAGGGTCACTGAGTATGAGGGTCCTGTGGGGGCCCTGTGGGGGCAGGGCACTGAGTATGAGGGTCCTGTGGGGGCCCTGTGGGGGCAGTATCACTGAGGATGAGGGGCCTGTGGGGGCCGTGTGGGGGCAGGGTCACTGAGGATGAGGGTCCTGTGGGGGCCCTCTGGGGGGCAGGGTCACTGAGTTTGAGGGGTCCTGTGGGGGCCCTGTGGGGGCAGGGGCACTGAGTATGAGGGTCCTGTGGGGGCCCTGTGGGGGCAGGGCCACTGAGTATGAGGGTCCTGTGGGGGCCCTGTGGGGCAGTATCACTGAGTATGAGGGGGTCCTGTGGGGGCCTTGTGGGGGCAGGGTTACTGAGTATGAGGGGGTCCTGTGGGGGGGCAGTATCTCTGAGTATGAGGGGGTCCTGTAGGGGCCCTGTGGGGGCAGGGGCACTGAGTATGAGGGGGTCCTGTGGGGGCCATGTGGGGGCAGGGTCACTGAGTATGTAAGGGTGTTGTGGGGGCCTTGTGGGGGCAGGGTTACTGAGTATGAGGGGGTCCTGTGGGGGGGCAGTATCACTGAGGGTGAGGGGGTCCTGTAGGGGCCCTGTGGGGGCAGGGGCACTGAGTATGACGGGGTCCTGTGGGGGCCATGTGGGGGAAGGGTCAGTGAGTATGTGGGGGTCTTGTGGGGGTCTTGTGGGGTCAGGGGCACTGAGGATGAGGGGGTCCTCTGTGGGCTCTTTGGAGGCAGGGGCACTGAGTATGAGGGGGCCCTGTGGGGGGCAGTATCTCTGAGGATGAGGGGGTCCTGTGGGGGCTCGGTGGAGGCAGGGTCACTGAGTTTGAGGGGGTCCTGTGGGGGCCCAGTAGGGGCAAGGTCACTGAGGATGAGGGGGTCCTGTGGGGGCCCTGTGGGGGCAGGGCCACTCAGTATGAGGGGGTCCTGTGGGGGCCTTGTGGGGGCAGTATCACTGAGGATGAGGTGGCCCTGTGGGGGCCTTTTGGGGGCAGGGTTACTGAGTATGAGGGGGTCCTGTGGGGGCCCTATAGTTGTAGGGTCACTGAGTATGAGGGGGTCTTATGTGAGCTCTTTGGAGGCAGGGGCACTGAGTATGAGGGGGCCCTGTGGGGGGTCAGATTCACTGAGGATGAGGGGGTCCTGTGGGGGCCATGTGGGGGCAGGGTCACTGAGGATGAGGGTCCTGTGGGGGCCCTCTGGGGGGCAGTATCACTGAGGATGAGGGGGTCCTGTGGGGGCCCTGTGGGGGCATGGGCACAAAGTATGAGGGGGTCCTGTGGGGGCCTTGTGGGGGCAGTATCACTGAGGATGAGGTGGCCCTGTGGGGGCCTTGTGGGGGCAGGGTTACTGAGTATGAGGGGGACCTGTGGGGGCCCTGTGGGGGCAGCATCACTGAGGATGAGGGGGTCCTGTGGGGGCCCTGTGGGAGCAGGGGCACAGAGTATGAGGGTCCTGTGTGGGCTATTTGGAGGCATGGGCACTGAGGATGAGGGGGTCCTGTGTGGGCTTTTTGGAGCAAGGGGCATTGAGTATGAGGGGGCCCTGTGGGGGCCCTGTGGGGGAGCAGTATCAATGAGGATGAGGAGGTCCTGTGGGCGCCCAGTGGGGGCAGGGTCACTGAGTATGAGGGGTCCCTGTGGGAGCCCTGTAGGTGTAGGGTCACTGAGTATGAAGGGGGTCCTGTGTGGGCTCTTTGGAGGCAGGGGCACTGAGTATGAGGGGGCCCTGTGGGGGGGCAGTATCACTGAGGATGAGGGGGTCCTGTGGGGGCCATGTGGGGCAGGGTCACTGAGGATGAGGTGGCCCTGTGGGGGCCTTGTGGGGGCAGGGTTACTGAGTATGGGGGGGTTCTGTGGGGGCCCTGTGGGGACAGTATCACTTATGGATGAGGTGGCCCTGTGGGGGCCTTGTGGGGGCAGGGTTACTGAGTATGAGGGGGTCCTGTTGGGGCCCTGTGGGGGCAGGGGAACAGAGTATGAGGGGGTCCTGTGGGGGCCTTGTGGGGGCAGTAACACTGAGTTTGAGGGGGTCCTGTGGAGGCCTTGTGGGGGCAGTATCACTGAGGATGAGGTGGCCCTGTGGGGCCTTGTGGGGGCAGGGTTACTGAGTATGAGGGTGTCCTGTGGGGGCCCTGTGGGGGCAGTATCACTGAGGTGAGGGTCCTGTAGGGGCCCTGTGGGGGCAGGGGCACTGAGTATGAGGGGGTCCTGTGGGGGCCATGTGGGGGCAGGGTCACTGAGTATGTGGGGGTGTTGTGGGGGCCTTGTGGGGGCAGGGTAACTGAGTATGAGGGGGTCCTGTGGTGGCCCTGTGGGGGCAGTATCACTGAGGATGAGGGGATCCTGTGGGGGCCCTGTGGGGACAGGGTCACTGAGTATGAGGGGTCCCTGTAGGAGCCCTGTAGGTGTAGGGGCACTGAGTATGAGGGGGCCCTGTGGTGGCAGTGTCACTGAGTATAAGGGGCCCTGTTGGGGCCTTGTGGGGGCAGGGTCACTGAATATCAGGGGGTTCCGTAGGGGCCCAGTGGAGGCAGGGTCACTGAGTTTTAGGGGGTCCTGTGGGGGCCCTCTGGGGGCAGTGTCACTGAGGAAGAGGGGTCCTGTGGGGGCCCTGTGGGGGCAGGGTCACAATGAGTATGATGGGGTCCTGTGGGGGCCTTGTGGGGGCAGGATCACTGAGGATGAAGAGGCCCTGTGGGGGCCTTTGGGGGCAGGGTTACTGAGTATGAGGGGGTCCTGTGGGGGCCCTGTGGGGGCAGGGGCACTGAGTATGAGTGGGTCCTGTGGGGGCCTTTTGGGGGCAGTATCACTTTGGATCAGGGGTCCTGTGGGGGCCATGTGGGGGCAGTATCACTGAGGATGAGTGGTTCCTGTGGGGGCCCTGTGGGGGCAGGGTCACTGAGTATGAGGTGGTCCTGTGGGGGCCCTCTGGGGGCAGTATCACTGAGGATGAGGTGGCCCTGTGGGGGCCTTGTGGGGGCAGGGTTACTGAGTATGAGGGGGTCCTGTGGGGGTCCGGTGGAGGCAGGGTCACTGAGTTTGAGGGTCCTGTGGGGGCCCTGTAGGGGCAGGGTCACTGAGGATGAGGGTCCTGTGGGGGCCCAGTGGGGCAGGGCCACTGAGTATGAGGGGGTCCTGGGGGGCCTTGTTTGGCAGTATCACTGAGAATGAGGTGGCCCTGTGGGGGCCTTGTGGGGGCAGGGTTACTGAGTATGAGGGGGTCCTGTGGGGGCCCTGTGGGGGCAGTATCACTGAAGATGAGGGGGTCCTTTAGGGGCCCTGTGGGGGTAGGGGCACTGAGTGTGAGGAGGTCCTGTGGGGGCCATGTGGGGGCAGGGTCACTGAGTATGTGGGGGTCTTGTGGGGGCCTTGTGAGGGCAGGGTTACTGAGTATGAGGGCGTCCTGTGGGGGCCCTCTGGGGACAGTATCACTGAGGATGAGGGGTCCTGTGGCGGCCCTGTGGGGCGGGGGCACAGAGTATGAGGGGGTCCTGTGGGGGCCCTCTGGGGTCAGTATCACTGAGAATGAGGTGGCCCTGTGGGGGCCTTGTGGGGGCAGGGTTACTGAGTATGAGGGGGTCCTGTGGGGGCCCAGTGAAGGCAGGGTCACTGAGTTTGAGGGGGTCCTGTAGGGGCCCTATGGGGGCAGGGGCACTGAGTATGAGGGGGTCCTGTGGAGGCCTTGTGTGGGCAGTATCACTGAGGATGAGGTGGCCCTGTGGGGGCCTTGTGGGGGCAGGGTTACTGAGTATGAGGGGGACCTGTGGGGGCCCTGTGGGGGCAGCATCACTGAGGATGAGGGGGTCCTGTGGGGGCCCTGTGGGAGCAGGGGCACAGAGTATGAGGGGGTCCTGTGTGGGCTATTTGGAGGCATGGGCACTGAGGATGAGGGGGTCCTGTGTGGGCTTTTTGGAGCAAGGGGCATTGAGTATGAGGGGCCCTGTGGGGGCCCTGTGGGGGAGCAGTATCAATGAGGATGAGGAGGTCCTGTGGGCGCCCAGTGGGGGCAGGGTCACTGAGTATGAGGGGTCCCTGTGGGAGCCCTGTAGGTGTAGGGTCACTGAGTATGAGGGGGTCCTGTGTGGGCTCTTTGGAGGCAGGGGCACTGAGTATGAGGGGGCCCTGTGGGGGGGCAGTATCACTGAGGATGAGGGGTCCTGTGGAGGCCATGTGGGGGCAGGGTCACTGAGGATGAGGGGGTCCTGTGGGGGCCCTGTGGGGACAGGGTCACTGAGTATGAGGGGTCCCTGTAGGAGCCCTGTAGGTGTAGGGTCACTGAGTATGAGGGGGTCCTGTGTGGGCTCTTTCTTTGAGGCAGGGGCACTGAGTATGAGGGGCCCTTTGGGGGCAGTATCACTGAGGATGAGGGTCCTGTGGAGGCCATGTGGGGGCAGGGTCACTGAGGATGAGGGTCCTGTGGGAGCCCTGGGGGGCAGTATCACTGAGGATGAGGGTCCTGTGGGGGCCCTGTGGGGGCAGGGGCACTGAGTATGAGGGTCCTGTGGGGGCCTTGTGGGGGCAGTATCACTGAGGATGAGGGGGTCGTGTGGGGGCCCTGTAGGGTCAGGTCACTGAGTATGAGGGGTCCTGTGTGGGCTCCTTGGAGGCAGGGGCACTGAGTTTGAGGGTGCCCTGTGGGAGCCCTCTGGGGGCAGGGTAACTGAGTATGAGGGTCCTGTGGGGTCCCTGTGGGGGCAGGGTCAATGAATATGAGGGTCCTGTAGGGGCCCGTGGAGGCAGGGTCACTGAGTATGAGGGGGCCCTGTAGGGGCCCTGTGGGGGCAGTGTCACTGAGGATGAGGGGTCCTGTGGGGGTCCTGTGGGGGCCCTGTGGGGCCAGGGGCACTGAGTATGAGGGGGTCCTGTGGGGGCTCTTTGGAGGCAGGGGCACTGAGGATGAGGGTCCTGTGTGGGCTCTTTGGAGCAAGGGGCATTAGAGTATGAGGGGGCCTGTGGGGAGCAGTATCAATGAGGATGAGGAGGTCCTCTGGGGGCCCTGTGGGGGCAGGGTCACTGAGTATGAGGGGTCCCTGTGGGAGCCCTGTAGGTTTAGGGTCACTGAGTATGAGGGGGTCCTCTCTGGGCTCTTTGGAGGCAGGGGCACTGAGTTTGAGGGGGCCCTGTGGGGGCCCTGTTGGGGGCAGTATCAATGAGGATGAGGGGTTCTGTGGGGGCCCTGTGGGGGCATGGGCACAGAGTATGATGGGGTCCTGTGGGGGCCCTCTGGGGCAGTATCACTGAGGATGAGGTGGCCCTGTGGGGCCTTGTGGGGGCAGGGTTACTGAGTATGAGGGTCCTGTGGGGGCCCGGTGGAGGCAGGGTCACTGAGTTTGAGGGTCCTGTGGGGGCCCTGTGGGGGCAGGGTCACTGAGGATGAGGGTCCTGTGGGGGCCCAGTGGGGGCAGGGCCACTGAGTATGAGGGTCCTGTGGGGGCCTTGTGGGGCAGTATCACTGAGAATGAGGTGGCCCTGTGGGGCCTTGTGGGGGCAGGGTTACTGAGTATGAGGGGTCCTGTGGGGGCCCTGTGGGGGCAGTATCACTGAGGATGAGGGGGTCCTTTAGGGGCCCTGTGGGTAGGGGCACTGAGTATGAGGAGGTCCTGTGGGGGCCATGTGGGGGCAGGGTCACTGAGTATGTGGGGGTCTTGTGGGGGCCATGTGAGGGCAGGGTTACTGAGTATGAGGGGTCCTGTGGGGGCCCTCCTGGGGCAGTATCACTGAGGATGAGGGGTCCTGTGGGGCCCTGTGGGGCAGGGCACAGAGTATGAGGGGACTTTGGGGGCCCTCTGGGGGCAGTATCACTGAGGATGAGGTGGCCCTGTGGGGGCCTTGTGGGGGCAGGGTTACTGAGTATGAGGGGGTCCTGTGGGGGCCCGGTGGAGGCAGGGTCACTGAGTTTGAGGGTCCTGTAGGGGCCCTGTGGGGGCAGGGGCACTGAGTATGAGGGGGTCCTGTGGAGGCCTTGTGTGGGCAGTATCACTGAGGATGAGGTGGCCCTGTGGGAGCCCTGCTGGGGCAGGGTCACTGAGTATGAGGGTCCCTGTGCGACCCCTGTAGGGGCAGGGTCACTGAGCATGAGGGGTCCTTGTGCGAGCCCTGTAGGGGCAGGGTCACTGAGTATGAGGGGGTTCTGTGGGGGCCCTGTGGGGGCAGTATCACTGAGGATGAAGTGGCCCTGTGGGGGCCTTGTGGGGGCAGGGTTGCTGAGTATGAGGGGGTCCTGTGGGGGCCCTGTGGGTTCAGTATCACTGAGGATGAGGGGTCCTTTAGGGGCCCTGTAGGGGGGCAGGGCACTGAGTATGAGGGTCCTGTGGAGGCAGGGTCACTGAGTATGAGGGGTTCCTGTGGGGGCACTGTGGGGACAGGGTCACTGAGTATGTGGGGGTCCTGTGGGGGCCCTGTGGGGGCAGGGTCACTGAGGATGAGGGGGTCCTGTGTGGGATCTTTGGAGCAAGGGCACTGAGTTTGAGGGGCCCTGTGGGGGCCCTTGGGGCGCAGTATCACTGAGGATGGCGGGGGTCCTGTAGGGGCCATCACTGAGGATCCTGTGGGAGCCCTGTAGGGCAGGGTCACTGAGTATGAGGGTCCTGTGGGGGGCAGGTTTGAGGATCACCCTGGGGGCAGGGTCACACTGAGTATGAGGGTCCTGTGCGAGCCCTGTAGGGGCAGGGTCACTGAGCATGAGGGGTCCCTGTGCGAGCCCTGTAGGGGCAGGGTTACTGAGTATGAGGGGGTCCTGTGGGGGCTCTTTGGAGGCAGGGGCACTGAGGATGAGGGGGTCCTCTATGGGCTCTTTGGAGGCAGGGGCACTGAGTATGAGGGGGCCCTGTGGGGGGGCAGTATCTCTGAGTATGAGGGGGTCCTGTGGGGGCCCGGTGGAGGCAGGGTCACTGAGTTTGAGGGGTCCTGTGGGGGCCTGTGGGGCAGGGTCACTGAGGATGAGGGGTCCTGTGGGGGCCCGGTGGAGGCAGGGTCACTGAGTTTGAGGGGGTCCTGTGGGGGCCCTGTAGGGGCAGGGGCACTGAGGATGAGGGGGTCCTCTGTGGGCTTTTTGGAGGAAGGGGCACTGAGTATGAGGGGGCCCTGTGGGGGGGCAGTATCTCTGAGTATGAGGGGGTCCTGTAGGGGCCCTGTGGGGGCAGGGCCTGTGAGGGGTGGGGCCTGTGGGGGCAGTATCACTGAGTATGAGGGTCCTGTGGGGGCCATGTGTCGGCAGGGTCACTGAGTATGAGGGGGGTGTGGGGTTGTATGGGGGCCTTGTGGGGGCAGGGTTACTGAGTATGAGGGGGTCCTGTGGGGGCCCTGTGGGGGCAGTATCACTGAGGATGAGGGTCCTGTAGGGGCCCTGTGGGGGCAGGGGCATTGAGTATGAGCGGCCCTGTGGGGCCATGTGGGGGCAGGGTCAGTGAGTATGTAGGGTCTTGTGGGGGTCTTGTGGGGTCAGGGGCACTGAGGATGAGGGGGTCCTCTGTGGGCTCTTTGGAGGCAGGGGCACTGAGTATGAGGGGGGCCCTGTGGGGGCAGTATCTCTGAGGATGAGGGGTCCTGTGGGGGCCCGGTGGAGGCAGGGTCACTGAGTTTGAGGGTCCTGTGGGGCCCAGTAGGGGCAAGGTCACTGAGGATGAGGGGGTCCTGTGGGGGCCCTGTGGGGGCAGGGCCACTCAGTATGAGGGGGTCCTGTGGGGGCCTTGTGGGGGCAGTATCACTGAGGATGAGATGGCCCTGTGGGCGCCTTGTGGGGGCAGGGTTACTGAGTATGAGGGTGTCCTGTGGGGGCCCTGTAGGTGTAGGGTCACTGAGTATGAGGGGGTCTTGTGGCTCTTTGGAGGCAGGGGCACTGAGTATGAGGGCCCTGTGGGGCCCTCTGGGAGTCAGATTCACTGATGATGAGGGTCCTGTGGGGCCATGTGGGGGCAGGGTCACTGTGGATGAGGGGGTCCTGTGGGGGCCCTCTGGGGGCAGTATCACTGAGGATGAGGGGGTCCTGTGGGGGCCCTGTGGGGGCAGGGGCACAAAGTATGAGGGGGTCCTGTGGGGGCCTTGTGGGGGCAGTATCACTGAGGATGAGGTGGCCCTGTGGGGCCTTGTGGGGCAGGGTTACTGAGTATGAGGGGACCTGTGGGGGCCCTGTGGGGGCAGCATCACTGAGGATGAGGGTCCTGTGGGGGCCCTGTGGGGCAGGGGCACAGAGTATGAGGGTCCTGTGTGGGCTCTTTGGAGGCAGGGGCACTGAGGATGAGGGGGTCCTGTGTGGGCTTTTGGAGCAAGGGGCATTGAGAGGGGCCCTGTGGGGGCCCTGTGGGGGCAGTATCAATGAGGATGAGGAGGTCCTGTGGGGCCCAGTGGGGGCAGGGTCACTGAGTATGAGGGTCCCTGTGGGCCCTGTAGGTGTAGGGTCACTGAGTATGATGGGGTCCTGTGTGGGCTCTTTGGAGGCAGGGGCACTGAGTATGAGGGGGCCCTGTGGGGGGGCAGTATCACTGAGGATGAGGGGGTCCTGTGGGGGCCATGTGGGGCAGGGTCACTGAGGATGAGGTGGGCCCTGTGGGGGCCTTGTGGGGACAGTGTTAGGGTTACTGAGTATGAGGGGTCCTGTGGGGGCCCTGTGGGGGCAGTATCACTGAGGATGAGGTGGCCCTGTGGGGGCCTTGTGGGGGCAGGGTTACTGAGTATGAGGGGTCCTGTGGGGGCCCTGTGGGGGCAGGGACTGAGTATGAGGGGTCCTGTGGGGGCCTTGTGGGGGCAGTATCACTGAGTTTGAGGGGGTCCTGTGGAGGCCATGTGGGGGCAGTATCACTGAGGATGAGGTGGCCGTGTGGGGGCCTTGTGGGGGCAGGGTTACTGAGTATGAGGGTCCCTGTGGGGGCCCTGTGGGGGCAGTATCACTGAGGATGAGGGTCCTGTAGGGGCCCTGTGGGCAGGGCACTGAGTATGAGGGGTCCTGTGGGGGCCCTGTGGGGGCAGGGTCACTGAGTATGAGGGGGTCCTGTGGGGCCTTGTGGGGGCAGGGTCACTGAGTATGAGGGGTCCTGTGGGGGCCCTGTGGGGCAGGGTCACTGAGGATGAGGGGATCCTGTGGGGTCCCTGTGGGGCAGGGGTCACTGAGTATGAGGGGGTCCTGTGGGGGCCCTGTGGGGGCAGTGGGCTGAGTGAGGGGTCCTGTGGGGGCCCTGTGGGGCAGGGTCACTGAGTATGAGGGGGGCCTGTGGGGCCCTGTGGTGGCAGGTCACTGAGTATGAGGGGTCCTGTGGGGGCCCGGTGGAGGCAGGGTCACTGAGTATGAGGGGCCCTGTGGGGCCCTGTGGGGCAGGGGCACTGAGGATGAGGGTCCTGTGGGGGCCTTGTGGGGGCAGTATCACTGAGAATGAGGTGGCCCTTGGGGGTCCTGTGGGGCCTTGTGGGGGCAGTGTTACTGAGTATGAGGGGGTTCTGTGGGGGCCCTGTGGGGACAGGGTCACTGAGTATGAGGGTCCTGTGGGAGCCCTGTAGGTGTAGGGGCACTGAGTATGAGGGGCCCTGTGGGGCAGTGTCACTGAGTATAAGGGGCCCTGTGGGGCCTTGTGGGGGCAGGGTCACTGAATATCAGGGGTTCCTGTGGGGGCCAGTGGAGGCAGGGTCACTGAGTTTTAGGGTCCTGTGGGGGCCCCTGTGGGGGCAGTGTCACTGAGGATGAGGGGGTCCTGTGGGGGCCCTGTGGGGGCAGGGGCACTGAGTATGAGGGTCCTGTGGGGGCCTTGTGGGGGCAGGATCACTGAGGATGAAGTGGCCCTGTGGGGGCCTTTTGGGGGCAGGGTTACTGAGTATGAGGGGTCCTGTGGGGCCCTGTGGGGGCAGGGGCACTGAGTATGATTGGGTCCTGTGGGGGCCTTTTGGGGGCAGTATCACTTTGGATCAGGGGTCCTGTGGGGGCCATGTGGGGGCAGTATCACTGAGGATGAGTGGTTCCTGTGGGGGCCCTGTGGGGGCAGGGTCACTGAGTATGAGGGGGTCCTGTGGGGGCTTGTGGGGGCAGTATCACTGAGGTTCAGGGCGTCCTGTGGGGGCCATGTGGAGGCAGTATCACTGAGGATGAGGTGGCCCTGTGGGGGCCTTGTGGGGGCAGTGTTGCTGAGTATGAGGGGGTCCTGTGGGCGCCCTGTGGGTTCAGTATCACTGAGGATGAGGGGGTCCTGTAGGGGCCCTGTGGGGGGGCACTGAGGGCACTGAGTCACTGAGTATGAGGGTCCTGTGGGGCACCTGTGGGGACAGGGTCACTGAGTATGTAGGGGTCCTGTGGGGCCCTGTGGGGAGGGTCACTGAGGATGAGGGTCCTGTGTGGGCTCTTTGGAGCAAGGGGCACTGAGTATGAGGGTCCTGTTGTGGGGGGACAGTATCACTGAGGATGAGGGTCCTGTAGGGGCCCTGTGGGGGCAGGGTCACTGAGTATGAGGGTCCTGTGGGGCCCTGTGGGGCAGGGTATCACTGAGGATGAGGGTCCCTGTGGGGCCTGTGGTGGCAGGGTCACTGAGTATGAGGGTCCTGTGTGGGCCCTGTGGGGGCAGTATCACTGAGGATGAGGGTCCTGTGGGGCCCTGTGGGTGTAGGGTCACTGAGTATGAGGGGGTCCTGTGGGGCCTTTGGAGGCAGGGGCACTGAGGATGAGGGTCCTGTGGGGCCTTGTGGAGCAGGGCACTGAGTATGAGGGGGTCACTGTGGGGCCCTGTGGGGGCCCTGTGGGGACAGGGTCACTGAGTATGAGGGTCCTGTGGGGCCCTGTGGGGACAGGGTCACTGAGTATGAGGGTCCTGTGGGGGCCCTGTGGGGGGGTCACTGAGTATGGGGGTCCTGTGTGGGATCTTTGGAGCAAGGGGCACTGAGTTTGAGGGGGCCCTGTGGGGGCCCTGTGGGGGCGCAGTATCACTGAGTATGAGGGGTCCTGTGGGGGCCCTGTGGGGCAGGGTCACTGAGGATGAGGGGTCCTGTGGGGCCTCTGGGGGCAGTATCACTGAGGATGAGGGTCCTGTGGGGGCCCTGTGGGGCAGGGTCACTGAGTATGAGGGTCCTGTGGGGGCCCTGTGGGGGCAGGGTCACTGAGGATGAGGGGTCCTGTGGGGGCCTGGTGGGGGCAGGGTCACTGAGTTTGAGGGGGTCCTGTGGGGGCCCTGTAGGGGCAGGGTCACTGAGGATGAGGGGGTCCTGTGGGGGCCCTGTGGGGGCAGGGCACTGAGTATGAGGGTCCTGTGGGGGCCCTGTGGGGGCAGTATCACTGAGGATGAGGTGGCCCTGTGGGGCCCTGTGGGGGCAGGGTTACTGAGTATGAGGGGTCCTGTGGGGGCCCTGTGGGGCAGGGTCACTGAGGATGAGGGGGTCCTGTGGGGGCCCTGTGGGGGCAGGGCACTGAGTATGAGGGGTCCTGTGTGGGCTCTTTGGAGGCAGGGTCACTGAGTATGAGGGGTCCTGTGGGGGCCTGTGGGGGCAGGGTCACTGAGTATGAGGGCCCTGTGGGGGCCCTGTCGGGCAGGGTCACTGAGGATGAGGGTCCTGTGTGGGCTCTTTGGAGGCAGGGGCACTGAGTATGTGATGGGGGGTCCCTGTTGGGCCCTGTGGGGGCAGTAGGGTCACTGAGTATGAGGGTCCTGTGGGGGCCCTGTGGGGACAGGGTCACTGAGTATGAGGGTCCCTGTAGGAGCCCTGGGGTGTAGGGTCACTGAGTATGAGGGTCCTGTGGGGGCCCTGTGGGGGCAGTATCACTGAGGATGAGGGCCCTGTGGGGCCCTGTGGGGGCAGGGTTGCTGAGTATGAGGGTCCTGTGGGGGCCCTGTGGGGCAGTATCACTGAGGATGAGGGTCCTGTGGGGGCCCTGTGGGGGCAGGGCACTGAGTATGAGGGTCCTGTGGGGGCCCTGTGGGGCAGGGTCACTGAGTATGAGGGTCCCTGTGGGGCCTGTGTGGGGCAGGGTCACTGAGTATGTGAGGGGGTCCTGTGGGGGCCTGTGGGGCAGGGTCACTGAGGATGAGGGGGTCCTGTGTGGGATCTTTGGAGCAAGGGGCACTGAGTTTGAGGGGCCCTGTGGGGCCCTGTGGGGGCAGTATCACTGAGGATGATGGGGTCCTGTGGGGTCCCTGTGGGGGCAGGGTCACTGAGTATGAGGGGTCCTGTGGGGCCCTGTAGGGGCAGGGTCACTGAGTATGAGGGGGTCCTGTGTGGGGCTCTTTGGAGGCAGGGGCACTGAGTTTGAGGGGGCCCTGTGGGGGCCCTGTGGGGGCAGGGTCACTGAGTATGAGGGTCCTGTGTGGGGCCCTGTGGGGGCAGGGTCACTGAGTATGAGGGGTCCTGTGGGGAGCCCTGTGGGGGCAGGGTCACTGAGTATGAGGGGGTCCTGTGGGGGCTCTTTGGGGCAGGGGCACTGAGGATGAGGGGGTCCTGTGTGGGCTCTTTGGAGCAGGGCACTGAGTATGAGGGGCCCTGTGGGGCCTGTGGGGGCCTCTGGGGACAGTATCACTGAGGATGAGGGGTCCTCTGGGGGCCCTGTGGGGCAGGGTCACTGAGTATGAGGGTCCTGTGGGGATGAGCCCTGTGGGGGCAGGGTCACTGAGTATGAGGGTCCTGTGGGGCCCTGTGGGGGCAGGGTCACTGAGTATGAGGGTCCTGTGGGGGCCCTGTGGGGCAGGGTCACTGAGGATGAGGGTCCTGTCCTGTAGGGGCCCTGTTGTGGGAGCAGGGTCACTGAGTATGAGGGGGCCCTGTGGGGGCCCTGTGGGGCAGTCACTGAGGATGAGGGGTCCTGTGTGGGGCCCTGTGGGGGCAGGGTCACTGAGTATGAGGGGTCCTGTGGGGCCCTGTGGGGGCAGGGTCACTGAGTATGAGGGGGTCCTGTGGGGGCCTGTGGGGCAGGGTCACTGAGTATGAGGGTCCTGTGGGGGCCCTGTGGGGCAGTATCACTGAGGATGAGGGGGTCCTGTGGGGGCCCTGTGGGGGCAGGGTCACTGAGTATGAGGTCCTGTGGGGGCCCTGTGGGGGCAGTATCACTGAGGATGAGGGTCCTGTGGGGGCCCTGTGGGGGCAGGGTCACTGAGTATGAGGGGTCCTGTGGGGGCCTTGGGGGGCAGGGTCACTGAGTATGAGGGGTCCTGTGGGGGCCTGTGGGGGCAGTATCACTGAGTATGAGGGGCCTGTGAGGGGGCCATGTGGGGGTATCACTGAGGATGAGGGGCCTGTGGGGGCCCTGTGGGGCAGGGTCACTGAGTATGAGGGTCCTGTGGGGCCCTGTGGGGGCAGTATCACTGAGGATGAGGGGGGTCCTGTGGGGGCCCTGTGGGGCAGGGCACTGAGTATGAGGTCCTGTGGGGGCCCTGTGGGGGCAGTATCACTGAGTATGAGGGGTCCTGTGGGGGCCCTGTGGGGGCAGGGTCACTGAGGATGAGGGGTCCTGTGGGGGCCCTGTGGAGGCAGGGGCACTGAGTATGAGGGGTCCTGTGTGGGGGCCCTGTGGGGAGTATCACTGAGGATGAGGGGTCCTGTGGGGGCCATGTGGGGGCAGGGTCACTGAGGATGAGGGTCCTGTGGGGGCCCTGTGGGCAGGGTCACTGAGGATGAGGGCCCTGTGGGCCTTGTGGGGGCAGTATCACTGAGTATGAGGGGTCCTGTGGGGGCCCTGTGGGGGCAGTATCACTGAGGATGAGGGGGTCCCTGTGGGGGCCCTGTGGGGTGTAGGGGTCACTGAGTATGAGGGGGTCCTGTGTGGGCTCTTGGAGGCAGGGTCACTGAGTATGGGGTCCTGAGGGGGGCCCTGTGGGGGGCAGGGTCACTGAGTATGAGGGTCCTGTGGGGGCCATGTGGGGGCAGGGTCACTGAGGATGAGGGGGTCCTGTGGGGCCCTGTGGGGGCAGTATCACTGAGGATGAGGGTCCTGTGGGGGCCTTGTGGGGCAGTATCACTGAGGATGAGGTGGCCCTGTGGGGGCCTTGTGGGGGCAGGTTACTGAGTATGAGGGGTCCTGTGGGGGCCCTGTGGGGGCAGTATCACTGAGGATGAGGGTCCTGTGGGAGCCCTGTAGGGGGGGTCACTGAGTATGAGGGTCCTGTGGGGGCCTTTGGAGGCAGGGCACTGAGGATGAGGGGCCCTGTGGGGCCCTGTGGGGGCAGGGCATCACTGAGTATGAGGGGGTCCTGTGGGGGCCTTGTGGGGCAGGGTTACTGAGTATGAGGGGTCCTGTGGGGGCCCTGTGGGGGCAGGTTCACTGAGGATGAGGGGTCCTGTGGGGGCCCTGTGGGGGCAGGGTCACTGAGGATGAGGGGGGGCTGTGGGGGCCCTGGAGCAGGGGCACTGAGTATGAGGGGCCCTGTGGGGCCTGTGGGGGGGGCAGTATCACTGAGGATGAGGGTCCTGTAGGGGCCCTGTGGGGGCAGGGTCACTGAGTATGAGGGGCCTGTGGGGCCCTGTGGGGCCCTAGGGTCACTGAGTATGAGGGTCCTGTGGGGCTCTTTGGGGCAGGGGCACTGAGTATGAGGGGGCCCTGTGGGGGCCTGTGGGGGCAGTATCACTGAGGATGAGGGGTCCTGTGGGGCCCTGTGGGGACAGGGTCACTGAGTATGAGGGTCCTGTGGGGGCCCTGTGGTGGGCAGGGTCACTGAGGATGAGGGGTCCTGTGGGGGCCTTGTGGGGGCAGGGGCACTGAGTATGAGGGGCCCTGTGGGGCCTTGTGGGGCAGTATCACTGAGGATGTGGGGTCCTGTGGAGGCCATGTGGGGGCAGGGTCACTGAGTATGAGGGGGTCCTGTGGGGGCCCTGTGGGGGCAGTATCACTGAGGATGAGGGGTCCTGTGGGGGCCCTGTGGGGGGGGGGCACTGAGTATGAGGGGTCCTGTGGGGGCCTTGTGGGGGCAGTATCACTGAGGATGAGGGGTCCTGTGGGGGCCCTGTGGGTCAGGGTCACTGAGTATGAGGGGTCCTGTGTGGGCCCTGTGGAGGCAGGGGCACTGAGTTTGAGGGTGCCCTGTGGGGGCCCTCTTGGGGCAGGGTCACTGAGTATGAGGGTCCTGTGGGGTCCCTGTGGGGCAGGGTCACTGAATATGAGGGTCCTGTAGGGGGCCCTCTGGAGGCAGGGTCACTGAGTATGAGGGGCCCTGTAGGGGCCCTGTGGGGCAGTGTCACTGAGGATGAGGGGGTCCTGTGGGGGCCTGTGGGGGCCCTGTGGGGCACTAGGGCACTGAGTATGAGGGGTCCTGTGGGGCCCTGTGGGGCAGTATCACTGAGGATGAGGGTCCTGTGGAGGCCCTGTGGGGGCAGTATCACTGAGTATGAGGTCCTGTGGGGCCTGTGGGGAGCAGGGTCACTGAGTATGAGGGGTCCTGTGGGGCCCTGTGGGCAGGGTCACTGAGTATGAGGGTCCTGTGGGGGCTCTCTGGAGGCAGGGGCACTGAGTATGAGGGTCCTGTGGGGCCCTGGAGGCAGTATCACTGAGGATGAGGGGGTCCTGTGGGGGCCATGTGGGGGCAGGGTCACTGAGGATGAGGGGTCCTGTGGGGCCCTGTGGGGCAGGGTCACTGAGTATGAGGGGGTCCTGTGGGGGCCCTGTGTGGGCACTATCACTGAGGATGAGGGGTCCTGTGGGGGCCCTGTGGGGGCACAGTATCACTGAGGATGAGGGGTCCTGTAGGGGCCCTCTGGGGACAGTATCACTGAGGATGAGGGGGTCCTGTGGGGGCCTGTGGGGGCAGGGGCACTGAGTATGAGGGTCCTGTGGGGGCCCTGTGGGGCAGGTCACTGAGGATGAGGGTCCCTGTAGAAGCCCTGTGGGGCAGGGTTACTGAGTATGAGGGGTCCTGTGGGGCCTGTGGGGGCAGGGTCACTGAGGATGAGGGGTCCTGTGGGGCCTTTGGAGGCAGGGTCACTGAGTTTGAGGGGGTCCTGTGGGGGCCCTGTGGGGCAGGGTCACTGAGGATGAGGGTCCTGTGGGGGCCCTGTGGGGCAGGGCCACTGAGTATGAGGGGTCCTGTGGGGGCCTTGTGGGGCAGTATCACTGAGAATGAGGTGGCCCTGTAGGGGCCTTGTGGGGGCAGGGTTACTGAGTATGAGGGGGTCCTGTGGGGCCCTGTGGAGGCAGTATCACTGAGGATGAGGGGGTCCTGTAGGGGCCCTGTGGGGGCAGGGAGGGGTCACTGAGTATGAGGGTCCTGTGGGGGCCCTGTGGGGCAGGGTCACTGAGTATGTGGGGGTCCTGTGGGGGCCTTGTTGAGGGCAGGGTTACTGAGTATGAGGGTCCTGTGGGGCCCTGTGGGGCAGGGTCACTGAGTGAGGATGAGGGGTCCTGTGGGGCCCTGTGGGGCAGTATCACTGAGGATGAGGGGTCCTGTGGGGCCCTGTGGGGCAGGGGCACTGAGTATGAGGGGTCCTGTGGGGGGCCTTGTGGGGGCAGTATCACTGAGGATGGTGGGTCCCTGTGGGGCCCTGTGGGGGCAGGGTCACTGAGTATGAGGGGGTCCTGTGGGAGCCCTGGGGCAGGGTCACTGAGTATGAGGGGCCTGTGGGAGCCCTGTGGGGGCAGGGGACTGAGTATGAGGGTCCTGTGGGGGCCTTGTGGGGCAGTATCACTGAGAATGAGGTGGCCCTGTGGAGGCCTTGTGGGGTCAGGGTTACTGAGTATGAGGGGGTCCTGTGGGGCCCCTGTGGGGGCAGTATCACTGAGGATTAGGGTCCTGTGGGCCCTGTGGGGGCAGGGCAGGGCACTGAGTATGTGGGGGCCTGTGGGGCAGTGTCACTGAGTATAAGGGTCCTGTGGGGCCTGTGGGGGCAGGGTCACTGAATATCAGGGTCCTGTAGGGGAAGCCCAGTGGAGGCCTGGGGGCACACTGAGTTTTGAGGGGGTCCCTGTGGGGCCCTGTGAGGCAGTATCACTGAGGATGAGGGTCCTGTGGGGGCCCTGTGGGGGCAGGGTCACTGAGTATGAGGGGTCCTGTGGGGCTCTTTGGAGGCAGTATCACTGAGGATGAGGGCCCTGTGGGGCCCTGTGGGGGCAGTATCACTGAGGATGAGGTGGCCTGTGGGGCCCTTGTGGGGGCAGGGTCACTGAGTATGAGGGTCCTGTGGGGGCCCTGTGAGGGGCAGGGTCACTGAGGATGAGGGGTCCTGTGGGGGCCCTGTGGGGCAGGGGCACTGAGTATGAGGGGGTCCTGTGGGGGCCCTGTGGGAGGCAGGGTCACTGAGTATGAGGGGGTCCTGTGGGGGCCCTGTGGGGGCAGGGTCACTGAGGATGAGGGGGCCTGTGGGGGCCCTGTGGGGGCAAGGTCACTGAGTATGAGGGTCCTGTGGGGGCCCTGTGGGGCAGTATCACTGAGTATGAGGGTCCTGTGGGCCCCTGTGGGGGCAGGGTCACTGAGTATGAGGGTCCCTGTGGGAGCCTGTGGGGGCAGGGTCACTGAAGTGAGGATCCTGTGGGGCCCTGTGGGGCAGTATCACTGAGGATGAGGTGGTCTGTGTGGGGGCCTTGTGGGGGCAGGGGCACTGAGTATGAGGGGGTCCTGTGGGGGCCTTGTGGGGGCAGGGTCACTGAGTATGAGGGGTCCTGTGGGGGCCCTGTGGGGCAGTATCACTGAGTATGAGGTCCTGTGGGGAGCCCTGTGGGGGCAGTGTCACTGAGTATGAGGGCCCTGTGGGGCTCTGTGAGGCAGGAGGCACTGAGTCACTGTGGGGGCCCCTGTGGGAGCAGTATCACTGAGGATGAGGGTCCTGTAGGGGCCTTGTGGGGGCAGGGTTACTGAGTATGAGGGTCCTGTGGGGGCCCTGTGGGGGCAGTATCACTGAGGATGAGGGGGCCCTGTGGGGCCTTGTGGGGCAGGGTCACTGAGTATGAGGGGACCTGTGGAGGCCCTGTGGGGCAGTATCACTGAGGATGAGGGGCCCTGTGGGGGCCCTGCATGGGGCAGTCACTGAGTATGAGGGTCCTGTGGGGGCCTTGTGGGGGCAGGGTCACTGAGTATGAGGGGTCCTGTGGGGGCCCTGTGGAGGGCAGGGTCACTGAGTATGAGGGGCCCTGGGGCCCTGTAGGTGAGGACAGGGCTCACTGAGTATGAGTAGAGGGTCCTGTGTGAAAGGGGCCCTGTGAGGGCAGGGGCACTGAGTATGGGGCCCTGTGGGGCCTCTGGGGGCAGTATCACTGAGGATGAGGGGTCCTGTGGGGGCCATGTGGGGGCAGGGTCACTGAGTATGAGGGGTCCTGTAGGGCCCTGGGGGGCAGGGTCACTGAGTATGAGGGGTCCTGTAGGGCCCTGTGGGGCAGTATCACTGAGGATGAGGGTCCTGTGGGGGCCCTGTGGGGCAGGGGCACTGAGTATGAGGTCTGTGGGGGGCCTTGTGGGGCAGTATCACTGAGGATGAGTGGCCCTCCTGGAGGCCTTGTGGGGGCAGGGTAACTGAGTATGAGGGTCCTGTGGGGCCCTGTGGGGCAGTATCACTGAGGATGAGGGTCCTGTAGGGGCCCTGTGGGGCAGGGCACTGAGTATGAGGAGCCTGTAGGCCCTGTGGGGGCAGTGTCACTGAGGATGAGA
>CM040744.1:4907641-4938991 GCA_022829145.1 Albula goreensis
GGTCACGAGGATGAGGGGGTCCTGTGGGGCCCTCTGGGGCAGTATCACCGAGGATTAGGGGTCCTGTGGGGGACCTGTGGGGGCAGGGGCACTGAGTATGAGGGGGTCCTGTGGGGGCCCTGTGGCGGCAGTATCACTGAGGATGAGGGGTCGTGGGAGCCCTGTAGGTCAGGGTCACTGAGTATGAGGGGTCCCTGTGGCTCCTTGGAGGCAGGGCACTGAGTTTGAGGGTGCCCTGTGGAGCCCTCTGGGGGCAGGGTAACTGAGTATGAGGGGGTCCCTGTGGGGTCCCTGTGGGGCAGGGTCACTGAATATGAGGGGGTCCTGTAGGGGCCCGGTGGAGGCAGGGTCACTGAGGATGAGGGGTCCTGTGGGGCCCTGTGGGGGCCTGGGCACTGAGTATGAGGGGGTCCTGTGGGGGCCCTGTGGGGGCAGTATCACTTAGGATAAGGGGGTCCTGTGGAGGCCATGTGGGGGTATCACTGAGTATGAGGGGGTCTTGTGGGGGCCTGCGGGGGCAGTATCACTGAGTATGTGGGGTCCCTGTGGAACCCTGTAGGTGTAGGGTCACTTAGTATGAGGGGGTCCTGTGTGGGATCTCTGGAGGCAGGGGCACTGAGTATGAGGGGGCCCTGTGGGGGCAGTATCACTGAGGATGAGGGGTCCTGTGGGGCCATGTGGGGGCAGGGTCACTGATGATGAGGGGGTCCTGTGGGGGCCCTGTGGGGGCAGGGGCACTGAGTATGAGGGGTCCAGTGGGGGCCTTGTGGGGCAGTATCACTGAGGATGAGGTGGCTGTGTGGGGCCTTGTGGGGGCACGGTAACTGAGTATGAGGGGGTCCTGTGGGGGCCCTCTGGGGACAGTATCACTGAGGATGAGGGGTCCTTTCGGGGCAATGTGGGGCAGGGGTCACTGAGTATGGGGGGCCTTGTGGGGCCCTGTGGGGGCAGGGTAACTGAGTATGAGGGGGTCCTGTGGGGTATCTGTGGGGGCAGGGTCACTGAATATGAGGGGGTCCTATAGGGGCCCGGTGGAGGCAGGGTCACTGAGTATGAGGGGGCCTTTTGGGGGCCCTGTGGTGGCTGAGTCACTGAGTATGAGGAGGTCCTGTGGGGGCCCGGTGGAGGCCGGTCAATGAGTATGAGGAGGTCCTGTGGGGCCATGGGGCAGGGTCACTGAGTATGTGGGGGTGTTGTGGGGGCCATGTGGGGGCAGGGTTACTGAGTAAGAGGGGGTCCTATGGGGGCCCTGTCGGGGCAGTATCACTGAGGATGAGGGGATCCTGTGGGGGCCCTGTGGGGGCAGGGTCACTGAGTGTGAGGGGGTCCTGTGGGGGCCCTGTGGGGGCAGTGTCACTGAGGATGAGGGGTCCTGTGGGGCCCTGTGGGGCAGGGGCACTGAGTATGAGGGGGCCTTTTGGGGGCCCTGTGGTGGCTGAGTCACTGAGTATGAGGAGGTAGTGTGGAGGCCCGGTGGAGGCCGGGTCAATGAGTATGAGGGGGCCCTGTGGGAGCCCTGTGGGGCAGGGGAACTGAGTATGAGGGGGTCCTGTGGGGGGCAATGTGGGGGCAGGGTCACTGAGGATTAGGGGGTCCTTTAGGGCCCTGTGGGGGCAGGGGCACAGAGTATGAGGGGGTCCTGTGTGGGCTCTTTGGAGTCAGGGGCACTGAGGATGAGGGAGTCCTGTGTGGGCTCTTTGGAGCAAGGGACATTGAGTATGAGGGGGCCCTGTGGGGTCCCTGTGGGGCAGGGGGGCACTGAGCATGAGGGGTCCCTGTGGAGCCCTGTAGGTGTAGGGGCACTGAGTATGAGGGGCCCTGTGGGGGGGTCAGTATCACTGAGGATGAGGGGGTCCTGTGGGGCCCTGTGGGGCAGGGGCACAAAGTATGAGGGGGGGGGTCCTGTGGGGGCCCTGTGGGGGCAGGGTCACTGAGGATGAGGGGTCCTGTGGGGGGCCCTGTGGGGCAGGGTCACTGAGTTTGAGGGGGCCCTGTGGGGGCCCTATAGGGGCAGGGTCACTGAGGATGAGGGGTCCTGTGGGGCCCTGTGGGGCAGGGGCACTGAATATGAGGGGGTCCTGTGGGGGCCTTGTGGGGCAGTATCACTGAGGATGAGGGGCCCTGTGGGGGCCTTGTGGAGGCAGGGGTTACTGAGTATGAGGGGGTCCTGTGGGGCCCTGTGGGGCAGGGTCACTGAGGATGAGGGGTCCTGTAGGTGCCCTGTGGGGGCAGGGGCACTGAGTATGAGGGGGTCCTGTGTGGGCTCTTTGGAGGCAGGGGCACTGAGGATGAGGGGGTCCTGTGTGGGCTCTTTGGAGCAAGGGCATTGAGTATGAGGGGCTCTGTGGGGGAGCAGTATCAATGAGGATGAGGAGGTCCTGTGGGGCCCTGTGGGGCAGGGTCACTGAGTATGAGGGTCCTGTGGGAGCCCTGTAGGTTTAGGGTCACTGAGTATGAGGGGGTCCTGTGTGGGCTCTTTGGAGGCAGGGGCACTGAGTATGAGGGGGCCCTGGTGGGGGGGCAGTATCACTGAGGATGAGGGGTCCTGTGGGGGCCATGTGGGGCAGGGTCACTGAGGATGAGGGCCCTGTGGGGGCCTTGTGGGGCAGGGTTAGTGAGCATGAGGGGTCCTGTGGGGCCCTGTGGGGCAGTATCACTGAGGATTAGGGGGTCCTTTAGGGCCCTGTGCCAGGGGGCAGGGCACTGAGTGTGGGGGCCCTGTGGGGCCCTGTATGGCAGTATCACTGAGGATGAGGGGGTCCTTTAGGGCTCCTTTGGGGCAGGGTCACTGAGTATGAGGGGGCCTTGTGGGGCCCTGTGGGGGCAGGGTCACTGAGTATGAGGGGTACTGTGGGGGCCCTGTGGCAGTATCACTGAGGATGAGGGGGTCATGTGGGCCCTGTGGGGCAGGGTCACTGAGTATGAGGGGGTACTGTGGGGGCCCTGTGGCGGCAGTATCAAAGAGGATGAGGGGTCATGTGGGGGCCTGTGGGGCTGGGGTCACTGAGTATGGGGGCCTTGTGGGGCCCTGTGGGGCAGGGTAACTGAGTATGAGGGGGTCCTGTGGGTCCCTGTGGGCAGGGTCACTGAATATGAGGGGGTCCTGTAGGGGCCCTGTGGGGCCAGGGGTCACTGAGTATGAGGGGTCCTGTGGGGGCCCTGTGGGGGCAGTATCACTGAGGATGAGGGGGTCATGTGGGGGCCCTGTGGGGGCTGGGGTCACTGAGTATGAGGGGGTCCTGTGGGGGCCCTGTGGGGGCAGGGTAACTGAGTATGAGGGGGTCCTGTGGGGGCCCTGTGGGGGCAGGGTCACTGAATATGAGGGTGTCCGGTACGGGCCCGGTGGAGGCAGGGTCACTGAGTATGAGGGGGTCCTGTAGGGGCCCTGTGGGGGCAGTGTCACTGAGGATGAGGGGTCCTGTGGGGGCCCCTGTGGGGCAGGGGCACTGAGTATGAGGGGGTCCTGTGGGAGCCTTTTGGGGGCAGTATCACTTAGGATGAGGTGGCCCTGTGAGGGGCCTTCTGGGGGAAGAGTCACTGAGTATGAGGGGGTCCTGTGGGGTCCCTGTGGGGCAGTATTACTGAGGATGAGGGGTCCTTTAGGGGCCTGTCGGGCAGGGCACTGAGTATGAGGGGGACTTGTGGGGGCCCTGTGGGGCAGGGTCACTGAGTATGAGGGGGTACTGTGGGGGCCCGGTTGGGGCAGTATCACTGAGGATGAGGGGTCCTGTGGGGGTCCTGTGGGGCAGGGTCACTGAGCATGAGGGTCCTGTGGGGCCCTGTGGGGCAGGGTCACTGATGATGAGGGGGTCCTGTTGGGGCCCTGTGGGGGCAGGGGTCACAGAGTTTGAGGGGGTCCTGTGGGGGCCCTGTGGGGGCAGGGTCACTGATGATGATGGGATTCTTTGGGGATCTGTGGGGAAGCCTCATTAAGTATGAGGGGGTCCTGTGGGGGCTTCTGGGGGCAAGGTCACTGAGAATGAGGGGGTGCTGTGGAGGCAAGGTCACTGAGTATGAGGGGGTGATGTGGAGGCAGGGTCACTGAGTATGAGGGGGTGCTATGGAGACAGGGTCACTGAGTATGAGGGGGTCCTGTGGGGGTCCTGTGGGGGCAGTATCACTGAGGATGAGGGGGGTCCTGTGTGGGCCCTTTGGAGCAGGGTCACTGAGTATGAGGGAGCCCTGTGGGGGCAGTATCAATGAGGATGAGGGGGTCCTGTGGGGGTCCCTGGGGGCAGGGTCACTGAGTATGAGGGGGCCCTGTGGGGCCTTGTGGGGATGGGTCACTGAGTATGAGGGGGTCCTGTGGGGGCCCGGTGGAGCCCGGGTCACTGAGTATGAGGGGGTCCTGTGGGGGCCCGGTGGAGACCGGGTCACTGAGTATGAAGGGGCCCTGTTGGAGCCCTGTGGGGCAGGGAAGTGAGTATGAGGGGGTCCTGTGGGGCCCTGTCGGGGCAGTATCACTGAGGATGAGGGGGTCCTGTGGGGACCCTTCGGGGCAGAGGTACTGAGTATGAGGGGGTCCTGTGGGGGCCTTGTGCTGGCAGTATCACTGAGGATCAGGGGGTCCTGTGGGGGCCATGTGGGGCAGAGTCACTGAGTATGAGGGGGTCCTGTGGGGGCCCTGAGGGGGCAGTATCACTGAGGATGAGGGGGTCCTGTTTGGGCCTTTGGAGGCAGGGTCACTGAGTATAAGGGGCCCTGTGGGGGCCTTGTGGGGGCAGGGTCACTGAATATGAGGGGTTCCTGTAGGGGCCCGGTGGAGGCAGGGTCACTGAGTATGAGAGGGTCCTGTGGTGGCCCTGTGGGGGCAGTGTCACTGAGGATGAGGGGGTCCTGTGGGGGCCCTGTGGGGGCAGGGGCACTGAGTATGAGGGGGTCATGTGGGGCCTTGTGGGGGTAGTATCACTTAGGATGAGGGGGATCTGTGTGGGCCTTTGGAGGCAGGGTCACTGAGTTTGAGGGGGCCCTGTGGGGGCAGTATCACTGAGTATGAGGGGGCCCTGTGGGGGCCTTGTGGGGTCAGGGTCACTGAGTGTGAGGGGGTCCTATGGGGACCCGGTAGAGGTCGGGTCACTGAGTATAAGGGGTCCCTGTGCGAGCCCTGTAGGGGCAGGGTCACTGAGTATGAGGTGGTCCTGTGTGGGCTCTTTGGAGGCAGGGGCGCTGAGGATGAGGGGGTCCTCTGTGGGTTCTTTGGAGGCAAGGTCACTGAGTATGAGGGGGCCCTGTGGGGGCAGTATGACTGAGGATGAGGGGTCCTGTGGGGCCCGGTGGAGGGGATCAGGGTCACTCAGAATGAGGGGGTACATTGGGGGCCTGTGGGGCAGTATCACTGAGGATGAGGGGTCCTGTGGGGCCCTGTGGGGCAGTATCACTGAGGATGAGGGTCCTGTGGGGGCCCTGTGGGGCAGGGTCACTGGAGTATGAGGGTGCCCTGTGGGGGCCTTGTGGGGGCAGTATCACTTAGGATCAGGGGGTCCTGTGGGAGCCCTGTGGGGGCAGGGGAACTGAGTATGAGGGGGTCCTGTGGGGGTCCTGCGGGGGGGCAGTATCACTGAGAATGAGGTGGCCCTGTGGGGGCCTTGTGGGGGCAGTGTTACTGAGTATGAGGGGGTCTTGTGGGGGCCCTGTGGGGGCAGTATCACTGAGGATTAGGGGGTCCTTTAGGGGACCTGTGGGGCAGGGGCACTGAGTATGTGGGGGCCCTGTGGGGGCAGTGTCACTGAATATCAGGGGGTTCCGTAGGGGCCCAGTGGAGGCAGGGTCACTGAGTTTTAGGGGGTCCTGTGGGGGCCCTCTGGGGGCAGTGTCACTGAGGAAGATGGGGTCCTGTGGGGCCCTGTGGGGGCAGGGTCACTGAGTATGAGGGGGTCCTGTGTGGGCTCCTTGGAGGCAGGGGCACTGAGTTTGAGGGTGCCCTGTGGGCCCCTCTGGGGGCAGGGTAACTGAGTATGAGGGGTCCCTGTGGGGTCCCTGTGGGGCAGGGTCACTGAGAATGAGGTGGCCTGTGGGGGCGTTGTGGGGGCAGTGTTACTGAGTATGAGGGGTCTTGTGGGGCCCTGTGGGGCAGTATAACTGAGGATTAGGGGGTCCTTTAGGGGCCCTGTGGGGCAGGGGCACTGAGTATGTGGGGCCCTGTGGGGGCAGTGTCACTGAATATCAGGGGTTCCGTGGGGGCCCAGTGGAGGCAGGGTCACTGAGTTTTAGGGGGTCCTGTGGGGCCCTCTGGGGCAGTGTCACTGAGGAAGAGGGGGTCCTGTGGGGCCCTGTGGGGCAGGGCACTGAGTATGAGGGGGTCATGTGGGGGCTCTGTGGGGCAGCATCACTGAGGATGAGGGGTCCTGTGGGGGCCTTGTGGGGCAGGGGCACAGAGTATGAAGGGGTCCTGTGTGGGCTCTTTGGAGGCAGGGCACTGAGGATGAGGGGTCCTGTGTGGGCTCTTTGGAGCAAGGGGCATTGAGTATGAGGGGGTCCTGTGGGGGCCCTGTGGGGAGGCAGTATCAATGAGGATGAGGGGGTTCTGTCTTGGCCCTGTGGGGACAGGGTCACTGAGTATGAGGGGTCCCTGTGGGAGCCCTGTAGGTGTAGGGTCACTGAGGATGAGGGGGTCCTGTGTGGGCTCTTTGGAGGCAGGGGCACTGAGTATGAGGCCCTGTGGGGGCAGTATCACTGAGGATGAGGGGGTCCTGTAGGGGGCCATGTGGGGGCAGGGTCACTGAGGATGAGGGGGTCCTGTGGGGGCCCTCTGGGGCAGTATCACCGAGGATGAGGGGGTCCTCTGGGGCCCTGTGGGGCAGGGCACTGAGTATGAGGGGTCCTGTGGGGGCCTTGTGGGGCAGTATCACTGAGGATGAGGGGGTCGTGTGGGGAGCCCTGTAGGGTCAGGGTCACTGAGTATGAGGGGGTCCTGTGTGGGCTCCTTGGAGGCAGGGGCACTGAGTTTCAGGGTGCCCTGTGGGCCTCTGGGGGCAGGGTAACTGAGTATGAGGGGTCCCTGTGGGGCCCTGTGGGGCAGGGTCACTGAATATGAGGGGTCCTGTAGGGGCCCGGTGGAGGCAGGGTCACTGAGTATGAGGGGCCCTGTAGGGGCCCTGTGGGGCAGTGTCACTGAGGATGAGGGGGTCCTGTGGGGCCTGTCCTGTGGGGTCCCTGTGGGGCCAGGGGCACTGAGTATGAGGGGGTCCTGTGGGGCCCTGTGGGGGGCAGTATCACTGGATAAGGGGTCCTGTGGAGGCCATGTGGGGGCAGTATCAATGAGTATGAGGGGGTCCTGTGGGGGGCCCTGCGGGGCAGTATCACTGAGTATGTGGGGTCCCTGTGGGAACCCTGTGGTGTAGGGTCATGAGTATGAGGGTCCTGTGTGGGCTCTCTGGAGGCAGGGGCACTGAGTATGAGGGGCCCTGTGGGGGGCAGTATCACTGAGGATGAGGGGGTCCTGTGGGGCCATGTGGGGCAGGGTCACTGAGGATGATCGGGTCCTGTGGGGCCCTGTGGGGCAGGGGCACTGAGTATGAGGGGGTCCAGTGGGGGCCTTGTGGGGGCAGTATCACTGAGGATGAGGTGGCCGTGGGGGCCTTGTGGGGCACGGTAACTGAGTATGAGGGGTCCTGTGGGGCCCTCTGGGGACAGTATCACTGAGGATGAGGGGGTCCTGTGATGGCCCTGTGGGGCAGGGGCACAGAGTATGAGGGGGTACTGTGGGGCCCTCTGGGGGGGGTCACTGAGGATGAGGTGGTCCTGTGGGGGCCCTGTAGGGGCAGGGTCACTGAGGATGAGGGGGTCCTGTGGGGTCCCAGTGGGGACAGGGTCACTGAGGATGAGGGGTCCTGTGGGAATCCTGTGGGGGCAGCGTCACTGAGTATGAGGGGGTCCTGTGGGGGTCCTGTGGGGGCAGGATCACTGAGTATGAGGGGGTCCTGTGGGGGCCCATTGGAGGCTGGGTCAGTGAGGATGAGAGGGTCCTCTGGGGATCCTGTGGGGACAGGGTCACTGAGAATGAAGGGGTCCTGTGGGGGTCCTGTGGGTATCCTGTGGGGGCAGGGTCACTGAGTATGAGGGGTTGCTGTTGAGGCAGGGTTCACTGAGTATGTGGAGGCCTTGTGGGGCAGGGTCACTGAGGATGAGGGGTCCTGTGGGGGTCCTGGGGATCCTGTGGGGGCAGGGTCACTGAGTATGACGGGGTCCTGTGGGGGCCCTGTGGGGGCAGGGTCACTGAGTATGAGGGGGTCCTGTGGGGGCCCTGTGGGGGCAGTGTCACTGAGGATGAGGGGGTCCTGGGGGGCCATGTGGGGGCAGGGTTATTGAGTATGAGGGGAGGGGTCCTGTGGGGGCCTTGTGGGGCAGTATCACTGAGGATGAGGTGGCCCTGTGGGGCCTTGTGGGGCAGGGTTACTGAGTATGAGGGGGTCCTGTGGGGGCCCGGTGGAGGCAGGGTCACTGAGTTTGAGGGGGTCCTGTATGGGCCCTGTGGGGGCAGGGGCACTGAGTATGAGGGGGTCCTGTGGAGGCCTTGTGTGGGCAGAATCACTGAGGATGAGGTGGCCCTGTGGGGGCCTTGTGGGGGCAGGGTTACTGAGGATGAGGGGGTCCTGTGGGGGCCCTCTGGGGGCAGTATCACTGAGGATGAGGGGATCCTGTGGCGGCCCTGTGGGGGCAGGTTCACTGAGTATGAGGGGGTCCTGTGGGGGCCTGTGGGGAAGGGTCACTGAGGATCAGGTGGCCCTGTGGGGCCTTGTGGGGGCAGGGTTACTGAGTATGAGGGGGTCCTGTGGGGCCCTGTGGGGCAGTATCACTGAGGGTGAGGGGTCCTGTAGGTGCCCTGTGGGGCAGGGGCACTGAGTATGAGGGGGTCCTGTGGAGGCCCTGTGGGGCAGGGGCACTGAGTATGAGGGGGTCCTGTGGGGGCCTTGTGGGGGCAGTATCACTGAGGATGAGGGGGTCGTGTGGGAGCCCTGTAGGGTCAGGGTCACTGAGTATGAGGGGGTCCTGTGTGGGCTCTTTGGAGGCAGGGGCACTGAGTTTGAGGGTGCCCTGTGGGAGCCCTCTGGGGGCAGGGTAACTGAGTATGAGGGGTCCCTGTGGGAGCCCTGTAGGGGCAGGGTCACTGATTATGAGGGGGTCCTGTGGGGCTCTTTGGATGCAGGGGCACTGAGGATGAGGGGTCCTCTGTGGGCTTTTGGGGGCAGACAGGGGCACTGAGTATGAGGGGGCCCTGTGGGGGCAGTATCACTGAGGATGAGGGGTCCTGTGGGGGCCCGGTGGGCGCAGGGTCACTGAGTTTGAGGGGGTCCTGTGGGGCCTGTGGGGGCAGGGTAACTGAGTATGAGGGGCCCTTGGGGTCCTGTGGGGATCCTGTGGGGGCAGGGGCACTGAGTATGAGGGGTCCTGTGGGGGGCCCTGTGGGGCAGGGCCAGGATGTGGGGGCAGGGTCACTGAGTATGTGGGGTCACTGAGGATGGGGCCCTGTGCAGGGTTACTGAGCATGAGGGGGTCCTGTGGGGCCCTGTCGGGGCAGTATCACTGAGGATGAGGGGATCCTGTGGGGTCCCTGTGGGGCAGGGTCACTGAGTATGAGGGGGTCCTGTGGGGGCCCTGTGGGGGCAGTGTCACTGAGGATGAGGGCGTGTCCTGTGGGGCCCTGTGGGGCAGGGGCACTGAGTATGAGGGGGTCTTTGGGGGGCCCTGTGGTGGCTGAGTCACTGAGTATGAGCAGGTCCTGTGGGGGCCTGTGAGGCAGGTCAATGAGTATGAGGGGGTCCCTGTGGGGGCCCTGTGGGGCAGGGGAACTGAGGATGAGGGGTCCTGTGGGGGCCCTGTGGGGGGCAGTATCACTGAGAATGAGGGGCCCTGTGGGGGCCTTTGGGGGCAGGTTACTGAGGATGAGGGGTCTGTGGGGCCCTGTGGGGCAGGGCACTGAGGATTTTCGGGGTCCTTTAGGGCCCTGTGGGGGCAGGGCACTGAGTATGTGGGGGCCCTGTGGGGGCAGTGTCACTGAATATCAGGGGTTCCTGTAGGGGCCCAGTGGAGGCAGGGTCACTGAGTTTGAGGGGGTCCTGTGGGGCCCCTTGGGGCAGTGTCACTGAGGATGAGAGGGCCCTGTGGGGGCCCTGTGGGGACAGGGGCACTGAGTATGAGGGGGTCCTGTGGGGCCTTGTGGGGCAGTATCACTGAGGATGAGGGGGTCCTGTGGGAGCCCTGTAGGGTCAGGGTCACTGAGTATGAGGGGGTCCTGTGTGGGCTCTTTGGAGGCAGGGGCACTGAGTTTGAGGGTGCCCTGTGGAGCCCTCTGGGGCAGGGGGTTACTGAGTATGAGGGGGCCCTGTGGGGGCCCTGTGGGGGCAGGGAACTGAGTATGAGGGGGTCCTGTGGGGGCTCTTTGGAGGCAGGGGCACTGAGGATGAGGGGTCCTCTGTGGGCTTTTTGGAGACAGGGGCACTGAGTATGAGGGGGCCCTGTGGGGGGGGCAGTATCACTGAGGATGAGGGGTCCTGTGGGGCCCGTGTACGGCAGGGTCACTGAGTTTGAGGGGGTCCTGTGGGGCCCTGTGGGGGGGGGTAACTGAGTATGAGGGGGTCCTGTGGGGCCCTGTGGGCAGAGTCACTGAGTATGAGGGGTCCTGTGGGGCCCAGTGGGGGCAGGGTCACTGAGGATGAGGGGGTCCTGTGGGGGCCCTGTGGGGGCAGGGCACTGAGGATGAGGGGTCCTGTGGGGCCCTGTGGGGCAGGGTCACTGAGGATGAGGTGGCCCTGTGAGGGCCTGTGGGGGCAGGGGCACTGAGTATGAGGGGGTCCTGTGGGGGCCCTGTGGGGGCAGTATCACTGAGGGTGAGGGGGTCCTGTGGGGGCCCTGAGGGGGCAGGGGCACTGAGTATGAGGGGGTCCTGGGGGGCCCTGTGGGGGCAGGGTCATCACTGAGGATGAGGGGGTCCTGTGGGGGCCCTGTGGGGCAGGGGCACTGAGGATGAGGGGGTCCTGTGGGGCCAGGTGGGGGCAGGGTCACTGATTATGAGGGGGTCCTGTGGGGCCTTGTGGGGCAGGGTTACTGAGGATGAGGGGGTCCTGTGGGGGCCCTGTGGGGCAGGGGAACTGAGTATGAGGGGTCCTGTGGGGCCTCTTGGGGCAGGGGCACTGAGGATGAGGGGGTCCTGTGTGGGCTCTTGGAGGCAGGGGCACTGAGTATGAGGGGGCCCTGTGGGGGCAGTATCACTGAGGATGAGGGGGTCCTGTGGGGGCCCTGTGGAGGCAGGGTCACTGAGTTTGAGGGGTCCTGTGGGGCCCTGTGGGGGCAGGGTCACTGAGGATGGGGGGTCCTGTGGGGGCCCTGTGGGGCAGGGTCACTGAGTATGAGGGGGTCCTGTGGGGCAATGTGGGGCAGGGCACTGAGGATGAGGGGGTCCTGTAGGGGCCCTGTGGAGGGCAGGGGCACAGAGGATGAGGGGTCCTGTGTGGCTCTTGGGGCAGGGGCACTGAGGATGAGGGGGTCCTGTGGGGCTCTTGGGGCAAGGGGCACTGAGTATGAGGGGGTCCTGTGGGGCCCTGTGGGGAGCAGTATCACTGAGGATGAGGGGTCCTGTAGGGGCCCTGTGGGGCAGGGTCACTGAGTATGAGGGTGGGGGCCCTGTGGGGCAGGGTCACTGAGGATGAGGGGGTCCTGTGGGGGCCCTGTGGGGCAGGGGCACAAAGCATGAGGGGGTCCTGTGGGGCCCTGTGGGGCAGGGTCACTGAGGATGAGGGGGTCCTGTGGGGGCCCGGTGGAGGCAGGGTCACTGAGTTTGAGGGGGTCCTGTGGGGGCCCTGTGGGGCAGGGTCACTGAGGATGAGGGGGTCCTGTGGGGGCCCTGTGGGGGCAGGGCACTGAGCATGAGGGGGTCCTGTGGGGGCCTTGTGGGGCAGTATCACTGAGGATGAGGTGGACCCTGTGGGGGCCTTGTGGGGGCAGGGTTACTGAGTTTGAGGGGGTCCTGTGGGGGCCCTGTGGGGCAGCATCACTGAGGATGAGGGGGTCCTGTGGGGCCCTGTGGGGCAGGGGCACTGAGTATGAGGGGGTCCTGTGGGGGCTCCTGTGGAGGCAGGGGCACTGAGGATGAGGGGGTCCTGTGGGGGCCCTTGGAGGGCAAGGGGCACTGAGTATGAGGGGGTCCTGGGGGCCCTGTGTGGGGCAGTATCACTGAGGATGAGGGGTCCTGTGGGGGCCCTGTGGGGGGCAGGGTCACTGAGTATGAGGGGCCCTGGTGCCCTGGGCAGGGGACTGAGGATGAGGGGTCCTGTGGGGGCCTGTGGGGGCAGGGTCACTGAGGATGAGGGGGCCCTGTGGGGGCCCTTGGGGCAGGGTTACTGAGCATGAGGGGGTCTGTGGGGCCCTGTGGGGCATCACTGAGGATGAGGGGTCCTGTGGGGCCCTGTGGGGGCAGGGGCACTGAGGGGGTCCTGTGGGGGCCCAGTGGGGCAGGGTCACTGAGTTTGAGGGGGTCCTGTGGGGCCCTTGGGGCAGTGTCACTGAGGAAGAGGGGGTCCTGTGGGGGGCCCTGTGGGGGCAGGGGCACTGAGGATGAGGGGGTCCTGTGGGGCCCTGTGGGGCAGCATCACTGAGGATGAGGGGGTCCTGTGGGGCCTTGTGGGGCAGGGGCACAGAGTATGAGGGGTCCTGTGTGGGCTCTTGGGAGGCAGGGGCACTGAGGATGAGGGGGTCCTGTGGGGGCTCTTTGGGGCAGGGCATTGAGTATGAGGGGGCCCTGTGGGGGCCCTGTGGGGGCAGTATCAATGAGGATGAGGGGGTTCTGTGGGGCCTGTGGGGACAGGGTCACTGAGTATGAGGGGTCCCTGTAGGGCCCTGTGGTGTAGGGTCACTGAGTATGAGGGGGTCCTGTGGGGCTCTTGGAGGCAGGGGCACTGAGTATGAGGGGGCCTGTGGGGGCAGTATCACTGAGGATGAGGGGGTCCTGTGTGGGCCATGTGGGGCAGGGTCACTGAGGATGAGGGGGTCCTGTGGGGCCCTCTGGGGCAGTATCACTGAGGATGAGGGGTCCTGTGGGGACCTGTGGGGGCAGGGGCACTGAGTGTGAGGGGTCCTGTGGGGCCCTGTGGGGCAGTATCACTGAGGATGAGGGGGTCCTGTGGGAGCCCTGTGTAGGGTCAGGGTCACTGAGTATGAGGGGGGGCCTGTGGGGCCTTGGGGGCAGGGGCACTGAGTTTGAGGGGCCCTGTGGGGGCCCTCTGGGGCAGGGTAACTGAGGATGAGGGGGTCCTGTGGGGTCCCTGTGGGGGCAGGGTCACTGAATATGAGGGGGTCCTGTAGGGGCCCGGTGGAGGCAGGGTCACTGAGGATGAGGGGGTCCTGTGGGGGCCCTGTGGGGGCCCTGTGGGGCACTGAGTATGAGGGGGTCCTGTGGGGGCCCTGTGGGGGCAGTCACTGAGGATAAGGGGGTCTGTGGGGCCATGTGGGGCAGTATCACTGAGTATGAGGGGGTCCTGTGGGGGCCCTGGGGGGCAGTATCACTGAGTATGAGGGGTCCTGTGGGGCCCCTGGGGTGCAGGGTCACTGAGGATGAGGGGGTCCTGTGTGGGCCTCTGGAGGCAGGGCACTGAGTATGAGGGGGCCCTGTGGGGCAGTATCACTGAGGATGAGGGGGTCCTGTGGGGGCCATGTGGGGGCAGGGTCACTGATGATGAGGGGGTCCTGTGGGGGCCCTGTGGGGGCAGGGTCACTGAGTATGAGGGGGTCCAGTGGGGCCTTGTGGGGCAGTCACTGAGGATGAGGTGGTCCTGTGTGGGGCCCTGTGGGGCAGTAACTGAGGATGAGGGGGTCCTGTGGGGGCCTCTGTGGGGGTAGTATCACTGAGGATGAGGGGGATCCTGTGGGGGCAAATGGGGGCAGGGGCACTGAGATGGGGGTCCTGTGGGGCCCTGTGGGGCAGGGTCACTGAGTATGAGGGGTCCTGTGGGGCCTCTGTGGGGGCAGGGTCACTGAATATGAGGGGGTCCTGTAGGGGCCCTGTGGAGGCAGGGTCACTGAGGATGAGGGGGCCTTTGGGGCCCTGTGGGGGCTGAGTCACTGAGTATGAGGAGGTCCTGTGGGGGCCCTGTGGAGGCCGGGTCACTGAGTATGAGGAGGTCCTGTGGGGGCCATGTGGGGCAGGGTCACTGAGTATGTGGGGGTCTTGTGGGGGCCTCCTGGGGGCAGGGTCACTGAGTAAGAGGGGGTCCTGTGGGGGGCCTGTCGGGGCAGTATCACTGAGGATGAGGGGGTCCTGTGGGGTCCCTGTGGGGCAGGGTCACTGAGTGTGAGGGGGTCCTGTGGGGGCTTGGGGGCAGTGTCACTGAGGATGAGGGGGTCCTGTGGGGCCCTGTGGGGCAGGGGCACTGAGTATGAGGGGGCCTTTGGGGCCCTGTGGTGGCAGGGTCACTGAGTATGAGGAGGTCCTGTGGAGGCCCGGTGGAGGCAGGGTCACTGAGTATGAGGGGGTCCTGTGGGGCCCTGTGGGGGCAGGGAACTGGAGTATGAGGGGGGTCCTGTGGGGCCCTGTGGGGCAGTATCACTGAGGATGAGGGGGTCCTTTAGGGGCCCTGTGGGGGCAGGGTTACTGAGTATGAGGGGGTCCTGTGGGGCCCTGGTGGAGGCAGGGTCACTGAGTTTGAGGGGCTCCTGTAGGGGCCCTGTGGGGCAGGGGCACTGAGTATGAGGGGGTCCTGTGGGGGCCCTGTGGGGCAGGGTCACTGAGTTTGAGGGGTCCTGTGGGGGCCTTGTGGGGCAGGGTCACTGAGGATGAGGGGGTCCTGTGGGGGCCCTGTGGGGACAGGGTCACTGAGTTTGAGGGGGTCCTGTGGGGGCCCTGTAAAGGCAGGGGGGTCACTGAGGAGGAGGGTCCTGTGGGGGCCTTGTGGGGGCAGTGTTACTGAGCATGAGGGGTCTTGTGGGGGCCCTGTGGGGGCAGTATCACTGAGGATTAGGGGTCCTTTAGGGCCCTGTGGGGCAGGGGCACTGAGTATGTGGGGGCCCTGTGGGGGGGCAGTGTCACTGAACATCAGGGGGTTCCGTAGGGGCCCAGTGGAGGCAGGGTCACTGAGTTTTAGGGGTCCTGTGGGGCCCTCTTTGTGGGGCAGTGTCACTGAGGAAGAGGGGGTCCTGTGGGGCCCTGTGGGGGCAGGGGCACTGAGCATGAGGGGTCCTGTGGGGCCCTGTGGGGGCAGGGGCACTGAGGATGAGGGGGTCCTGTGGGGGCCTGTTGGAGGGCAGGGCACTGAGTATGAGGGGCCCTGTGGGGGCCCTGTGGGGCAGTATCACTGAGGATGAGGGGGTCCTGTGGGGGCCCTGTGGGGGGGGTCACTGAGCATGAGGGGTCCTGTGGGAGCCCTGTGGGGCAGGGTCACTGAGGATGAGGGGGTCCTGTGTGGGCTCTTGGAGGCAGGGGCACTGAGTATGAGGGGGCCCTGTGGGGGCAGTATCACTGAGGATGAGGGGGTCCTGTGGGGGCCTTGTGGGGCAGGGTCACTGAGGATGAGGGGGTCCTGTGGGGCCCTGTGGGGCAGTATCACTGAGGATGAGGGGGTCCTGTGGGGCCCTGTGGGGCAGGGGCACTGAGGATGAGGGGTCCTGTGGGGGTCCCAGCCCTCTGGGGCAGTATCACTGAAGATGAGGGGATCCTGTGGGGCCCTGTGGGGGCAGGTCACTGAGTATGAGGGGGTCCTGTGGGGCCTGTGGGGCAGGGTCACTGAGGATGAGGGGCCCTGTGGGGCCTGTGGGGGCAGGGTTACTGAGTATGAGGGGGTCCTGTGGGGCCCGGTGGGGGCAGGGTCACTGAGATTGAGGGGGTCCTGTGGGGGGCCCTATAGGGGCAGGGTCACTGAGGATGAGGGGGTCCTGTGGGGCCCTGTGGGGCAGGGCCACTGAGTATGAGGGGGTCCTGTGGGGGCCTTGTGGGGCAGTGTATCACTGAGGATGAGGAGGCCCTGTGGGGCCTTGTGGGGGCAGGGTTACTGAGCATGAGGGGGTCCTGTGGGGCCCTGTGGGGGCAGCATCACTAAGAATGAGGGGGTCCTGTGGGGGCCCTGTGGGGGCAGGGGCACAGAGTATGAGGGGTCCTGTGTGGGTCTTTGGAGCAAGGGGCATTGAGTATGAGGGGGCCCAGTGGGGGGCAGTATCAATGAGGATGAGGGGGTTCTGTGGGGCCCTGTGGGGACAGGGTCACTGAGTATGAGGGGTCCCAGTGGGCCTGTAGGTGCAGGGTCACTGAGTATGAGGGGGTCCTGTGGGGCTCTTGGAGGCAGGGGCACTGAGTATGAGGGGGGGCCCTGTGGGGGCAGTATCACTGAGGATGAGGGGTCCTGTGGGGCCCTGTGGGGGCAGGGTCACTGAGGATGAGGGGGTCCTGTGGGGCCCTCTGGGGGCAGTATCACTGAGGATGAGGGGGTCCTGTGGGGGCCCTGTGGGGGCAGGGCACTGAGTATGAGGGGGTCCTGTGGGGCCCTTGTGGGGCAGGGTCAGTATCACTGAGGATGAGGGGGTCGTGGGGAGCCCTGTAGGGTCAGGGTCACTGAGTATGAGGGTCCTGTGTGGGCTCTTGGGAGGCAGGGGCACTGAGTTTGAGGGTGCCCTGTGAGCCCTCTGGGGGCAGGGGCACTGAGTATGAGGGGTCCCTGTGGGGCCCTGTGGGGGCAGGGTCACTGATTATGAGGGGGTCGTGGGGGCCCTGTGGGGGCATTATCACTGAGGATGAGGGGTCCTGTGGGGGCCCTGTGGGGCAGGGGCACTGAGTATGAGGGGGTCCTGTGGGGGTCTTGTGGGGCAGTACCACTGAGGATGTGGTGGGTCCTGTGTGGCCTTGTGGGGGCTGGGCCACTGAGTATGAGGGGGTCCTGTGGGGCCCTGTGGGGGCAGTATCACTGAGGATGAGGGGGTCCTGTGGGGGCCCTGTGGGGGCAGGGTCACTGAGTATGAGGGGTCCCTGTGGGGCCCTGTGGTGCAGGGTCACTGAGTATGAGGGGTCCTGTGTGGGCCCTTGGAGGCAGGGGCACTGAGTATGAGGGGGCCCTGTGGGGGCAGTATCACTGAGGATGAGGGGGTCCTGTGGGGCCATGTGGGGCAGGGTCACTGAGGATGAGGGGTCCTGTGGGGCCCTGGGGGCAGTATCACTGAGGATGAGGGGGTCCTGTGGGGCCCTGTGGGGGCAGGGGCACTGAGGATGAGGGGGTCCTGTGGGGGCCCTGGGGGGCAGTATCACTGAAGATGAGGGGATCCTGTGGGGGCCCTGTGGGGGCAGGTTCACTGAGTATGAGGGGGTCCTGTGGGGGCCATGTGGAGGCAGGGTCACTGAGGATGAGGGGCCCTGTGGGGGCCTTGTGGGGCAGGGTTACTGAGGATGAGGGGGTCCTGTGGGGGCCCGGTGGAGGCAGGGTCACTGAGATGAGGGGGTCCTGTGGGGCCCTATAGGGGCAGGGTCACTGAGGATGAGGGGGTCCTGTGGGGCCCTGTGGGGCAGGGCACTGAGTATGAGGGGGTCCTGTGGGGGCCTGTGGGGGCCGCATCACTGAGGATGAGGTGGCCCTGTGGGGGCCTGTGGGGGGCAGGGTTACTGAGTATGAGGGGGTCCTGTGGGGCCCTGTGGGGGCAGGGTCACTGAATGAGGGGGTCCTGTGGGGGCCCTGTGGGGCAGGGGCACAGAGCATGAGGGGGTCCTGTGGGGTCTTTGGAGCAGGGGCATTGAGTATGAGGGGGCCCAGTGGGGGGCAGTATCAGGGTCACTGAGGATGAGGGGTTCTGTGGGGGCCTTGTGGGGACAGGGTCACTGAGCATGAGGGTCCCAGTAGGAGCCTGTGGGTGTAGGGTCACTGAGGATGAGGGGGTCCTGTGTGGGCCTTTGGGGCAGGCAGGGGCACTGAGTATGAGGGGGCCCTGTGGGGGCCAGGGCACTGAGGATGAGGGGGTCCTGTGGGGGCATGGGGGCAGGGTCACTGAGGATGAGGGGGTCCTGTGGGGGCCCTGTGGGGGCAGTATCACCGAGGATGAGGGGGTCCTGTGGGGGCCCTGTGGGGGCAGGGGCACTGAGTATGAGGGGGTCCTGTGGGGGCCTTGTGGGGGCAGTATCACTGAGGATGAGGGGGTCCTGTGGGGCCCTGTGGGGTCAGGGTCACTGAGTATGAGGGGGTCCTGTGTGGGCCCTTGGAGGCAGGGTCACTGAGTTTGAGGGTGCCCTGTGGGAGCCTCTGGGGCAGGGTAACTGAGCATGAGGGGTCCCTGTGGGAGCCCTGTGGGCAGGGTCACTGAGGATGAGGGGGTCCTGTGGGGCCCTGTGGGGGCATTATCACTGAGGATGAGGGGGTCCTGTGGGGGCCCTGTGGGGCAGGGGCACTGAGTATGAGGGGGTCCTGTGGGGTCTTGTGGGGCAGTACCACTGAGGATGTGGTGGCCCTGCGGGGCCCTTGTGGGGGCAGGGGCACTGAGTATGAGGGGGTCCTGTGGGGCCCTGTGGGGCAGGGTATCACTGAGGATGAGGGGGTCCTTTAGGGGCCCTTTGGGGCAGGGTCACTGAGCATGAGGGGGCCTTGTGGGGCCCTGTGGGGGGGCAGGGTCACTGAGTATGAGGGGGTACTGTGGGGGCCCTGTATGGGGTATCACTGAGGATGAGGGGTCATGTGGGGGTCCTGTGGGGGCAGGGTCACTGAGCATGAGGGGGCACTGTGGGGGCCCTGTGGGGGCAGCATCACTGAGGATGAGGGGGTCATGTGGGGCCCTGTGGGGCTGGGGTCACTGAGCATGAGGGGTCTTGTGGGGCCCTGTGGGGCAGGGCAGGTCACTGAGTATGAGGGGGTCCTGTGGGGTCCCTGTGGGGGGCAGGGTCACTGAATATGAGGGGGTCCTGTAGGGGGCCTGTGGGGCAGGGGTCACTGAGCATGAGGGGTCCTGTGGGGCCCTGTGGGGGCAGTATCACTGAGGATGAGGGGGTCATGTGGGGGTCCCTGTGGGGGCTGGGGTCACTGAGTATGAGGGGGCCCTGGGGGCCCTGTGGGGACAGTATCACTGAGGATGAGGGGGTCATGTGGGGCCCTGTGGGGCTGGGGTCACTGAGTATGAGGGGGCCCTGTGGGGCCCTGTGGGGCAGGGTAACTGAGCATGAGGGGGTCCTGTGGGGCCCTGTGGGGGCAGGGGCACTGAGTATGAGGGGGTCCTGTGGGGGCCTTTTGGGGCAGTATCACTTAGGATCAGGGGGTCCTGTGGAGGCCATGTGGGGCAGTATCACTGAGGATGAGGTGACCCTGTGAGGGGCCTTGTGGGGAAGAGTCACTGAGTATGAGGGGGTCCTGTGGGGGCCCTGTGGGGCAGGGTCACTGAATATGAGGGTGTCCGGTGGGGCCCGGTGGAGGCAGGGTCACTGAGTATGAGGGGGTCCTGTAGGGGCCCTGTGGGGGCAGTGTCACTGAGGATGAGGGGGTCCTGTGGGGGCCCTGTGGGGCAGGGGCACTGAGTATGAGGGGGTCCTGTGGGGGCCTTTTGGGGGCAGTATCACTTAGGATCAGGGGTCCTGTGAGGCCATGTGGGGGCAGTATCACTGAGGATGAGGTGGCCCTGTGAGGGCCTTGTGGGGAAGAGTCACTGAGCATGAGGGGGTCCTGTGGGGGCCCTGTGGGGCAGGGTTACTGAGGATGAGGGGGTCCTTTAGGGGCCCTGTCGGGGCAGGGCCACTGAGTATGAGGGGGACTTGTGGGGGCCCTGTGGGGGCAGGGTCACTGAGTATGAGGGGGTACTGTGGGGGCCCTGTTGGGGCAGTATCACTGAGGATGAGGGGGTCCTGTGGGGCCCTGTGGGGGCAGGGGTCACTGAGTATGAGGGGTCCTGTGGGGCCCTGTGGGGGCAGGGTCACTGATGATGAGGGGTCCTGTTGGGGCCCTGTGGGGGCAGGGGTCAGAGAGTTTGAGGGGGTCCTGTGGGGGCCCTGTGGGGGCAGGGTCACTGATGATAATGGGATTCTTTGGGGATCTGTGGGGGAAGCCTCATTAAGTATGAGGGGGTCCTATGGGGGTCCTTTGGGGCAAGGTCACTGAGAATGAGGGGGTGCTGTGGAGGCAAGGTCACTGAGTATGAGGGGGTGATGTGGAGGCAGGGTCACTGAGTATGAGGGGGTGCTATGGAGACAGGGTCACTGAGTATGAGGGGGTCCTGTGGGGTCCTGTGGGGCAGTATCACTGAGGATGAGGGGGTCCTGTGTGGGCCCTTTGGAGCTAGGGTCACTGAGTATGAGGGAGCCCTGTGGGGGCAGTATCAATGAGGATGAGGGGGTCCTGTGGGGGTCCTATGGGGGCAGGGTCACTGAGTATGAGGGGGCCCTGTGGGGGCCTTGGGGGATGGGTCACTGAGTATGAGGGGGTCCTGTGGGGCCCGTGGAGACCGGGTCACTGAGTATGAGGGGGTCCTGTGGGGGCAGGGGAAGTGAGTATGAGGGGTCCTGTGGGGGTCCTGTCGGGCAGTATCACTGAGGATGAGGGGTCCTGTGGGGACCCTTCGGGGCAGAGGTACTGAGTATGAGGGGGTCCTGTGGGGGCCTTGTGCTGGCAGTATCATTGAGGATCAGGGGTCCTGTGGGGGCCATGTGGGGCAGAGTCACTGAGTATGAGGGTGTCCTGTGGGGCCCTGAGGGGGCAGTATCACTGAGGATGAGGGGGTCCTGTTTGGGCCCTTTGGAGGCAGGGTCACTGAGTATAAGGGGCCCTGTGGGGGCCTTGTGGGGGCAGGGTCACTGAATATGAGGGGTTCCTGTAGGGGCCCGGTGGAGGCAGGGTCACTGAGTATGAGGGGGTCCTGTGGGGGCCCTGTGGGGGCAGGGGCACTGAGTATGAGGGAGTCATGTGGGGGCTTGTGGGGGGGTAGTATCACTTAGGATGAGGGGGATCTGTGTGGGCCCTTTGGATGCAGGGTCACTGAGTTTGAGGGGGCCCTGTGGGGGCAGTATCACTGAGTATGAGGGGGCCCTGTGGGGGCCTTGTGGGGTCAGGGTCACTGAGTGTGAGGGGGTCCTATGGGGACCCGGTAGAGGTCGGGTCACTGAGTATAAGGGGTCCCTGTGCGAGCCCTGTAGGGGCAGGGTCACTGAGTATGAGGTGGTCCTGTGTGGGCTCTTTGGAGGCAGGGGCACTGAGTTTGAGGGTGCCCTGTGGGAGCCCTCTGGGGGCAGGGTAACTGAGTATGAGGGGTCCCTGTGGGGTCCCTGTGGGGGCAGGGTCACTGAGAATGAGGTGGCCCTGTGGGGGCGTTGTGGGGAAGTGTTACTGAGCATGAGGGGTCTTGTGGGGGCCCTGTGGGGCAGTATCACTGAGGATTAGGGGTCCTTTAGGGGCCCTGTGGGGCAGGGCACTGAGTATGTGGGGGCCCTGTGGGGGCAGTGTCACTGAATATCAGGGGGTTCCGTAGGGGCCCAGTGGAGGCAGGGTCACTGAGTTTTAGGGGGTCCTGTGGGGGCCTCTGGGGCAGTGTCACTGAGGAAGAGGGGGTCCTGTGGGGGCCTGTGGGGCAGGGGCACAGAGTATGAGGGGGTCCTGTGGGGGCCCTGTGGGGCAGTATCACTGAGGATGAGGGGGTCCTGTGGGGGCCCTGTGGGGGCAGGGGCACAGAGTATGAGGGGTCCTGTGTGGGCTCTTTGGAGGCAGGGGCACTGAGGATGAGGGGGTCCTGTGTGGGCTCTTTGGAGCAAGGGGCATTGAGTATGAGGGGGCCCTGTGGGGGGGGGCAGTATCAATGAGGATGAGGGGGTTCTGTGGGGGCCCTGTGGGGACAGGGTCACTGAGTTTGAGGGGTCCTGTGTGGGCTCTTTGGAGGCACTGGCACTGAGTATGAGGGGGCCCTCTGGGATTGCAGTATCACTGAGGATGAGGGGGTCCTGTGGGGGCCATGTGGGGCAGGGTCACTGAGGATGAGGGGGTCCTGTGGGGGCCCTCTGGGTGCAGTATCAGTGAGGATGAGGGGGTCCTTTGGGGGCCCTGTGGGGGCAGGGGCACAAAGTATGAGGGGGTCCTGTGGGGGCCCTGTGGGGCAGGGTCACTGAAGATGAGGGGGTCCTGTGGGTGCCCGGTGGAGGCAGGGTCACAGAGTTTGAGGGGGTCCTGTGGGGTCCCTGTGGGGGCAGTATCACTTAGGGTGAGGGGGTCCTGTAGAGGCCCTGTGGGGGCAGGGGCACTGAGTATGAGGGGGTCCTGTGGGGGCCATGTGGGGGCAGGGTCACTGAGTATGTGGGGGCCTTGTGGGGGCAGGGTTACTGAGTATGAGGGGGTCCTGTGGGGGCCCTGTCGGGGCAGTATCACTGAGGATGAGGGGATCCTGTGGGGTCCCTGTGGGGGCAGGGTCACTGAGTATGAGGGGGTCCTGTGGGGCCCTGTGGGGGCAGTGTCACTGAGGATGAGGGCGTCCTGTGGGGGCCCTGTGGGGGCAGGGGCACTGAGTATGAGGGGCTTTTGGGGCCCTGTGGTGGCTGAGTCACTGAGTATGAGGAGGTCCTGTGGGGGCCCGGTGGAGGCCGGGTCAATGAGTATGAGGGGGCCCTGTGGGAGCCCTGTGGGGGCAGGGGAACTGAGTATGAGGGGGTCCTGTGGGGGTCCTGGGGGGCAGTATCACTGAGAATGAGGTGGCCCAGTGGGGACGTTGTGGGGGCAGTGTTACTGAGTATGAGGGGTCTTGTGGGGCCCTGTGGGGCAGTATCACTGAGGATTAGGGGTCCTTTAGGGGCCCTGTGGGGAAGGGGCACTGAGTATGTGGGGGCCCTGTGGGGGCAGTGTCACTGAATATCAGGGGGTTCCGTAGGGGCCCAGTGGAGGCAGGGTCACTGAGTTTTAGGGGGTCCTGTGGGGGCCCTCTTGGGGCAGTGTCACTGAGGAAGAGGGGGGTCCTGTGGGGGCCCTGTGGGGCAGGGGCACTGAGTATGAGGGGGTCCTGTGGGGGCCCTGTGGGGGCAGCATCACTGAGGATGAGGGGGTCCTGTGGGGGCCTTGTGGGGGCAGGGGCACAGAGTATGAAGGGGTCCTGTGTGGGCTCTTTGGAGGCAGGGGCACTGAGGATGAGGGGGTCCTGTGTGGGCTCTTTGGAGCAAGGGGCATTGAGTATGAGGGGGCCCTGTGGGGGCCCTGTGGGGAGGCAGTATCAATGAGGATGAGGGGGTTCTGTCTTGGCCCTGTGGGGACTGGGTCACTGAGTGTGAGGGGTCCCTGTAGGAGCCCTGTAGGTGTAGGGTCACTGAGGATGAGGGGGTCCTGTGTGGGGTCTTTGGAGGCAGGGGCACTGAGTATGAGGGGGCCCTGTGGGGGCAGTATCACTGAGGATGAGGGGGTCCTGTGGGGCCATGTGGGGCAGGGTCACTGAGGATGAGGGGGTCCTGTGGGGGCCCTCTGGGGCAGTATCACCGAGGATGAGGGGGTCCTCTGGGGGCCCTGTGGGGCAGGGGCACTGAGTATGAGGGGGGTCCTGTGGGGGCCTTGTGGGGCAGTATCACTGAGGATGATGGGGTCGTGTGGGAGCCCTGTAGGGTCTGGGTCACTGAGTATGAGGGGGTCCTGTGTGGGCTCCTTGGAGGCAGGGGCACTGAGTTTGAGGGTGCCCTGTGGGAGCCCTCTGGGGCAGGGTAACTGAGTATGAGGGGTCCCTGTGGGGTCCCTGTGGGGGCAGGGTCACTGAATATGAGGGGGTCCTGTAGGGGCCCGGTGGAGGCAGGGTCACTGAGTATGAGGGGGCCCTGTAGGGGCCCTGTGGGGGCAGTGTCACTAAGGATGAGGGCGTCCTGTGGGGTCCTGTGGGGTCCCTGTGGGGCCAGGGCACTGAGTATGAGGGGGTCCTGTGGGGCCCTGTGGGGGCAGTATCACTGGATAAGGGGGTCCTGTGGAGGCCATGTGGGGCAGTATCAATGAGCATGAGGGGTCCTGTGGGGGCCCTGGGGGCAGTATCACTGAGTATGTGGGGTCCCTGTGGGAACCCTGTAGGTGTAGGGTCACTGAGTATGAGGGGGTCCTGTGTGGGCTCTCTGGAGGCAGGGGCACTGAGTATGAGGGGGCCCTGTTGGGGGCAGTATCACTGAGGATGAGGGGGTCCTGTGGGGGCCATGTGGGGGCAGGGTCACTGAGGATGATCGGGTCCTGTGGGGGCCCTGTGGGGGCAGGGGCACTGAGTATGAGGGGGTCCAGTGGGGGCCTTGTAGGGGGCAGTATCACTGAGGATGAGGTGGCCGTGTGGGGGCCTTGTGGGGGCACGGTAACTGAGTATGAGGGGGTCCTGTGGGGCCCTCTGGGGACAGTATCACTGAGGATGAGGGGGTCCTGTGATGGCCCTGTGGGGGCAGGGGCACAGAGTATGAGGGGGTACTGTGGGGCCCTCTGGGGCAGTATCACTGAGGATGAGGTGGTCCTGTGGGGGCCCTGTAGGGGCAGGGTCACTGAGGATGAGGGGGTCCTGTGGGGTCCCAGTGGGGACAGGGTCACTGAGGATGAGGGGGTCCTGTGGGAATCCTGTGGGGGGCAGCGTCACTGAGTATGAGGGGGTCCTGTGGGGGTCCTGTGGGGGCAGGGTCACTGAGTATGAGGGGGTCCTGTGGGGCCCTTTGGGAGGCTGGGTCAGTGAGGATGAGAGGGTCCTCTGGGGATCCTGTGGGGACAGGGTCACTGAGAATGAAGGGGTCCTGTGGGGGTCCTGTGGGTATCCTGTGGGGGCAGGGTCACTGAGTATGAGGGGTTCTTGCTGTTGAGGCAGGGTTCACTGAGTATGTGGAGGCCTTGTGGGGCAGGGTCACTGAGGATGAGGGGGTCCTGTGGGGTCCTGTGGGGATCCTGTGGGGGCAGGGTCACTGAGTATGACGGGGTCCTGTGGGGGCCCTGTGGGGGCAGGGTCACTGAGTATGAGGGGGTCCTGTGGGGCCCTGTGGGGGCAGTGTCACTGAGGATGAGGGGGTCCTGTGGGGGCCATGTGGGGCAGGGTTATTGAGCATGAGGGGGTCCTGTGGGGCCCTCTGGGGGCAGTATCACTGAGAATGAGGTGGCCCTGTGGGGGCCTTGTGGGGGCAGGGTTACTGAGTATGAGGGGGTCCTGTGGGAGCCCGGTGGAGGCAGGGTCACTGAGTTTGAGGGGGTCCTGTAGGGGCCCTGTGGGGGCAGGGGCACTGAGTATGAGGGGGTCCTGTGGAGGCCTTGTGTGGGCAGAATCACTGAGGATGAGGTGGCCCTGTGGGGGCCTTGTGGGGGCAGGGTTACTGAGGATGAGGGGGTCCTGTGGGGGCCCTGTGGGGCAGTATCACTGAGTATGAGGGGCCTGTGGGGCCCTGTGGGGCAGGGAAACTGAGTATGAGGGTCCTGTGGGGCCCTGTGGGGGCAGGTCACTGAGGATGAGGGGGTCCTGTGGGGCCTCTGGAGGCAGGGTCACTGAGTATGAGGGGGTCCTGGGGGCCCTGTGGTGGGGGTCACTGAGGGTGGGGGGTCCTGTGGGGCCTGTGGGGGCAGGGTCACTGAGTATGAGGGGTCCTGGGGGCCTTGGGGCAGGGTCACTGAGTATGAGGGGGTCCTGTGGGGCCCTGTGGGGCAGGGTCACTGAGTATGAGGGGGTCCTGTGGGGCCCTGTGGGGCAGGGTCACTGAGGATGAGGGGGTCCTGTGGGGTCCCTGTGGGGCAGGGTCACTGAGTGTGAGGGGGTCCCTGTGGGCCCTGTGGGGCAGGGTCACTGAGGATGAGGGGGTCCTGTGTGGGCTCCTGTGGGGCAGGGGCACTGAGTATGAGGGGTCCTGTGGGGGCCCTGTGGGGGCAGGGTCACTGAGTATGAGGGGTTCCTGTGGGGCCCTTGGAGGCAGGGGCACTGAGGATGAGGGGGTCCTGTGGGGCCCTGTGGGGCAGGGAACTGAGGATGAGGGGTCCTGTGGGGGTCCCTGGGGGGCAGTATCACTGAGATGAGGGGGCCCTGTGGGGCCCTGTGGGGCAGGGTTACTGAGTATGAGGGGTCTTGTGGGGGCCCTGTGGGGCAGGGTCACTGAGGATGAGGGGTCCTGTAGGGGCCCTGTGGGGCAGGTTACTGAGTATGAGGGGGTCCTGTGGGGGCCCTGTGGGGCAGGGTCACTGAGTTGAGGGGGTCCTGTGGGGCCCTGTGGGGGCAGGGTCACTGAGTATGAGGGGTCCTGTGGAGGCCCTGGGGCAGGGTCACTGAGTTTGAGGGTCCTCTGTGGGGCCCTGTGGGGCAGGGTCACTGAGGATGAGGGGGTCCTGTGGGGCCCTGTGGGGGCAGGGTCACTGAGTATGAGGGGGTCCTGTGGGGGCCCTGTGGGGCAGGGTCACTGAGGATGAGGGGGGTCCTGTGGGGGCCTTGTGGGGCAGGGTCACTGAGCATGAGGGGGCTGTGGGGGCCCTGTGGCGGCAGTATCACTGAGGATTTGGGGGTCCTTGGGGCCCTGTGGGGGCTGGGGTCACTGAGTATGGGGGCCTTGTGGGGCAGTGTCACTGAATATCAGGGGGTTCCGTAGGGGCCCAGTGGGGCAGGGTCACTGAGTTTAGGGGTCCTGTGGGGCCTCTGGGGCAGTGTCACTGAGTTTAGGGGTCCTGTGGGGCCCTGTGGGGAAGGGGCACTGAGTATGAGGGGTCCTGTGGGGCCCTGTGGGGCAGCATCACTGAGGATGAGGGGTCCTGTGGGGGCCTTGGGGGCAGGGGCACAGAGTATGAAGGGGTCCTGTGTGGGCTCTTGGAGGCAGGGGCACTGAGGATGAGGGGGTCCTGTGTGGGCTCTTGGAGCAAGGGGCATTGAGTATGAGGGGGCCTGTGGGGACCCTGTGGGGCAGTATCAATGAGAATGAGGGGGTTCTGTGGGGCCCTGTGGATACAGGGTCACTGAGTATGAGGGGTCCCTGTGGGGCCCTGTAGGTGGGTGGGTCACTGAGGATGAGGGGGTCCTGTGGGGGCCCTGTGGGAGGCAGGGGCACAAAGTATGAGGGGGTCCTGTGGGGCCCTGTGGGGCAGGGTCACTGAGGATGAGGGGGTCCTGTGGGGGCATGGAGGCAGGGTCACTGAGTTTGAGGGGGTCCTGTGGGGGCCCTGTGGGGCAGTATCACTGAGGATGAGGGGGTCCTGTGAGGCCCTGTGGGGCAGGGCACTGAGTATGAGGGGTCCTGTGGGGGCCTTATGGGGTGGGGCAGGTCACTGAGGATGAGGGGGTGTTGTGGGGCCCTGCAGTGGTCAGGGTCACTGAGTATGAGGGGTCCTGTGGGGGCCTGTGGGGGCAGGGTCACTGAGGATGAGGGGGTGGGGTCCCTCTGGGGCAGGGTCACTGAGTATGAGGGGGTCCTGTGGGGCCTGTGGGGCAGGGTCACTGAGTATGAGGGGGTCCTGTGGGGGCAGGGTCACTGAGTATGAGGGGGCCCTGTGGGGGCCCTGTGGGGGCAGTGTCACTGAGGATGAGGGGGTCCTGTGGGGGCCCTGTGGGGGCAGGGGCACTGAGGATGAGGGGGCCCTGTGGGGGCCTCAGTATCACTGAGATGAGGGGTCCTGTGGGGGCCATGTGGGGGCAGTATCACTGAGGATGAGGGGGTCCTGTGGGGCCCGGTGGGGCAGGGTCACTGAGTATGAGGGGTCCCTGTGGAACCCTGTAGGTTTTAGGGTCACTGAGTATGAGGGGGTCCTGTGTGGGCTCTCTGGAGGCAGGGGCACTGAGTATGAGGGGCCCTGGTGGGGGCAGTATCACTGAGGATGAGGGGGTCCTGTGGGGGCCATGTGGGGGCAGGGTCACTGAGGATGAGGGGGTCCTGTGGGGCCCTGTGGGGCAGTATCACTGAGGATGAGGGGGTCCTGTGGGGCCCTGTGGGGCAGGGGGCATTGAGTATGAGGGGTCCTGTGGGGCCTCTGTGGGGCAGGGTCACTGAGTATGAGGGGTGTCTTGTGGGGGCCTTGTGAGGGCAGGGTTACTGAGTATGAGGGCGTCCTCTGTGGGGGCCTCTGGGGCAGGGTCACTGAGGATGAGGGGTCCTGTGGGGGCCCTGTGGGGGGCAGGGGCACAGAGTATGAGGGAGGGGGTCCTGTGGGGGCCCTGTGGGGGCAGTATCACTGAGAATGAGGTGGCCCTGTGGGGCCTTGTGGGGGCAGGGTTACTGAGCATGAGGGGTCCTGTGGGGGCCTGGTGGCGGCAGGTCACTGAGTTTGAGGGGGTCCTGTGGGGCCCTGTGGGGCAGGGGCACTGAGTATGAGTGGGTCCTGTGGAGGCCGGTGGAGGCAGGTCACTAAGTTTGAGGGGTCCTGTGGGGCCCTGTAGGTGCAGGGTCACTGAGGATGAGGGTCCTGTGGGGCCCGGTGGGAGGCAGGGTCACTGAGTTTTAGGGGTCCTCTGGGGCCTGTGATAGGGTCACTGAGGATGAGGGGGTCCTGTAGGGGCCTTGTGGGGGCAGGGTTACTGAGCATTAGGGGTCCTGTGGGGCCCTGTAGGGGGCATCACTGAGGATGAGGGTCCTGTGTGGGGCCCTGTGGGGCAGGGGCACAGAGTATGAGGGGTCCTGTTTGGGCTCTTTGGAGGCAGGGCACTGAGGATGAGGGTCCTGTGTGGGCTCTTTGGGCAAGGGGCATTGAGTATGAGGGGGCCCTGTGGGGCCCTGTGGGGGCAGTATCAATGATGATGTGGGGGTTCTGTGGGGCCCAGTGGGGGCAGGGTTACTGAGTATGAGATGGTCCTGTGGGGGCCCTGTCGGGGCAGTATCACTGAGGATGAGTTTATTCTGTGGGTCCCTGTGGGGGCAGGTCACTAGTATGAGGGTCCTGTGGGAGCCCTGTGGGGCAGTGTCACTGTGGATGAGGGGTCCTTTCGGGGCCCTGTCAGGGGGCACTGAGTATGAGGGGGTCCTGTAGGGGCCCTGTGGGGGCAGCATCACTGAGGATGAGGGGTCCTGTGGGGGCCCTGTGGGTGCAGGGGCACAGATTATGAGTGGGTCCTGTGTGGGCTCTTTGGTTCAGGGGCACTGAGGATGAGGGGGTCCTGTTTGGGCTCTTTGGAGCAAGGAGCATTGAGTATGAGGCCCTGTGGGGGCAGTATCAATGACTGTGCCCCTACAGGGGTGGCACAGTCACCCTCATACTCAGTGACCCTGCCCCCACAGGGCTCCACAGGGCACCTCAAACTCAGTGCCCTGCCTCCAAAGAGCCCACACAGGACCCCCTCATACTCAGTGACCCTGCCCCTACAGGGCTCCCCACAGGGACCCCTCATACTCAGTGACCTGAGCCCACATGACCCCTACAGGACCCCGTCATCCTCAGTGATACTGTCCCCCACAGGGCCCACAGGGCCCCTCATACTCAGTGCCCCTTTGCTCCAAAGAGCCCACACAGGACCCCTCATCCTCAGTGACCCTGCCCCACAGGGCCCCCACAGGACCCCCTTTACATACTCAGTGACCCTGTCCCCACAGTGCCCCCACTGACCCTCATACTCAATGACCCTGCCCACAGGACCCCTCATCCTCAGTGACCCTGCCCCACAGGGCCCCTAAAGGACCCCCATCCTCAGTGATACTGAACCCCACAGGGCGCCCACAGGACCCCCTCATACTCAGCAACACTGCCCCACAAGGCCCCCCACAGGGCCACCTCATCCTCAGTGATACTGCCTCCACATGGCCCCACATGACGCCCTGAACCTCAATGATACTGCCCCACAAGGCCCCCACAGGACCCCCTCATACTCAATGACCCCTTCCCCCACAGGGCCCCCAAGGGAACCACTCATCCTCAGTGATACTGCCCCCATGGCCCCCACAGGACCCTGATCCAAAGTGATACTGCCCCCACAAGGCCCCCACAGGACCCATTCATACTCAGTGCCCTGCCCCCACAGGCCCCCACAGGACCCCCTCATACTCAGTAACCCTGCCCCAAAGGCCCCCACAGGGCCACTTCATCCTCAGTGATCCTGCCCCAAAGGCCCCACAGGACCCCTCATACTCAGTGCCCCTGCCCCACAGGGCCCCCACAGGACCCCCCTCTTCCTCAGTGACACTGCCCCAAGAGGGACCCCACAGGAACCCCCTAAAACTCAGTGACCCTGCCTCCACTGGGCCCCTCACGGAACCCCTGATATTCAGTGACCCTGCCCCACAAGGCCCCCACAGGGCCCCTTATACTCAGTGACACTGCCTCCCCAGGGCCCCCACATACTCAGTGCCCCTGCCCCCACAGGGCCCCTAAAGGACCCCCTAATCCTCAGTGATACTGCCCCCACAGGGCCCCCACAGGACCCCCTCATACTCAGTGACCCTGCCCCCAGGGCCCCACAGGACCCCCTCACTTGCTCAGTAACCTGCCCCACAAGGCCCCACAGGGCCACCTCATCTTCAGTGATACTGCCCCCACAAGGCCCCCACAGGACCCCCCTCATACTCTGTGCCCCTGCCCCCAGGGCCCCACAGGACCCCCTCATACTCAGTAACCCTGCCCCCCACAGGACCCCCTCATCCTCAGTGATCCTGCCCCACAAGGCCCCCACAGGAACACCTCATCCTCAGTGATACTGCCCCACAGGGCCCCCACAGGACCCCCTCATACTCAGTAACCCTGCCCCACAAGGCCCCACAGGGCCACCTCATCCTCAGTGACCCTTCCCCCATGGCCCCACAGGACCCCCTCATCCTCAGTGATACTGCCCCCCACCAGGGCCCCTCTTACTCAGTGCCCCTGCCTCCAAAGAGCCCACACAGGACCCCCTCATGCTCAGTGACCCTACACCTACAGGGGCTCCCACAGGGGACCCTCATGCTCAGTGACCCTGCCCCACAGGGCCCCACAGGACCTCCTCATCCTCATTGATACTGCTCCCCCACAGAGCCCCTCATACTCAATGCCCTTGCTCCCAAGAACTCACACAGGACCCCCTCATCCTCAGTGCCCCTGCCTCCAAAGAGCCACACAGGACCCCCTCATACTCTGTGCCCCTGCCCCCACAGAGGCCCCCACAGGACCCCTCATCCTCAGTGATGCTGCCCCCACAGGGCCCCCCACAGGACCCCCTCATACTCAGTAACCCTGCCCCCACAAGGCCCCCACAGGGCCACCTCATCCTCAGTGATACTGCCCCACAAGGCCCACAGGACCCCCCTCATACTCAGTGGCCCTGCCCCCACAGGGCCCCCACAGGACCCCCTCATCCTCAGTGACCCTGCCCTATAGGTCCCCCACAGGACCCCCCCTCAAACTCAGTGACCCTGCCTCCACCAGGCCCCCACAGGACCCCCTCATCCTCAGTGACCCTGCCCCCACAGGGCCCCCACAGGACCCCCTCATACTTTGTGCCCCTGCCCCCACAGGGCCCCCACAGGACCCCCTCATCCTCAGTGATACTGCCCCCACAGGGCCCCCTCATACTCAGTGCCCCTACACC
>CM040744.1:4939491-4955880 GCA_022829145.1 Albula goreensis
TCACTGAGGATGAGGGGGTCCTGTGGGGGCTGGGGGGAAGGGTCACTTAATATGAGAGGGTCCTTTGTGGGCAGGGTCACTGAGCATGAGGGGGTCCTGTGGGGGCCCTGTGGGGCAGGGGTCACTGAGGAAGAGGGCTCCTGGGGGCTCTGTGGGGCAGGATCACTGAGGATGAGGGGGACCTGTGGGGCCCTGTGGGGCAGTATCACTGAGAATGAGGGGGTCCTGTGGTGATCCTGTGGGGTAGTATCACTGAGCATGAGGGGCCCTGGGGGCCAATGGGGCAGGGTCACTGAGGATGAGGGGGTCCTGTGGGGCCCTGTCGGGGTCAGGGTCACTGAGTATGAGGGGGTCCTGTGGAGGCAGGCCCACTGGAGGATGAGGGGTTCTGTGGGGCCCTGTGGGGCAGGGTCACTGAGTTGAGGGGTCCTGTGGGGGCCTTCTGGGGGCAGGGTCACTGAGGATGAGGGGGTCCTGTGGGGCCAGGTGTGGGGCAGGGTCACTGAGTATGAGGGGGTCCTGTGGGGCCTGTGGGGCAGGGTCACTGAGTATGAGGGGCCCTGTGGGGCCCTGTGGAGGCAGGGTGACTGAGTATGAGGGGGGTCCTGTGGGGGGTCCTTGTGGGGCAGGGTCACTGAGTAGGAGGGGGTCCTTCTGGGGCCCTGGGCAGGTCACTGAGGATGAGGGGGTCTTTGGGGCCTGTGGGGCAAAAAAAGGTCACTGAGTATGAGGGGGTCCTGTGGGGTCCTGTGGTGGCAGGGTCACTGAGCATGAGGGGGTCCTGGGGGCCCTGTGGGGCAGGTATGACTGAGGATTAGGGGGTCCTCTGGGGCCCTAAGGGGCAGGGTCACAGAGTATGAGGGGGCCCTGTGGGGCCCTGTGGGGTCAGGTCACTGAGGATGAGGGGGTCCTTTGGGGTCCTGTGGGGCAAGGTCACTGAGTATGAGGGGGTCCTGTGGGGTCCTGGGGCAGGGTCACTGAGCAAGAGGGTCCTGTGGGGCAGGGTCACTGAGGATGAGGGGCCTGTGGGGCCCTGTGGGGCAGGGTCACTGAGGATGAGGGGGTCCTGTGGGGCAGGTGGGGCAATTATCACTGAGGATGAGGGGTCCTGTGGGGCCCTGTGGGGCAGGGTCACTGAGCATGAGGGGGTCCTGGGGTAAAGGGGCAGGGTCACTGAGCATGAGGGGCCTGTGGGGCCTGTGGGGCAGGGTCACTGAGAATGAGGGGGTCCTGTGGGGCCTGTCACAGAGGTCATGAGGGGGCCCTGAGGTCCTTTGGGGGCAGGGTCCCTGAGTATGAGGGTCCTGTGGAGGCAGGGGTCACTGAGGATGAGGGGTCCTGTGGGGCCCTGTGGGGCAGGGTCACTGAGATGAGGGGTCCTGTGGGGGCCATGTGGGGCAGTGTCACTGAGGATGAGGGGGCCCTGTGGGGCCCTGTGGGGCAAAGTCACTGAGCATGAGGGGTTCCTGTGGGTGTCCTGTGGGGCAGGGTCACTGAGGATGAGGGGGTCCTGTGGGGGCCCTGTGGGGCAGGGCCACTGAGGATGAGGGGGTCCTGTGGGGGGCCTTGGGGCAGGGTCACAGAGTATGAGGGGCCTGTGGGGCCATGGGGGTCAGTGTCACTGAGGATGAGGGGGGTCCTTGGGGGTCCTGTGGGGCAAGGTCACTGAGTATGAGGGTCCTGTGGGGGTCCTGTGGGGCAGGAGCGACTGAGCATGAGGGGCCCTGTGGGGGCAGGGTCACTGAGTAAGAGGGGGGGTCCTCTGGGGCCTGAGGGGAGGGGGTCCTGGGTCACTGACTGAGGATGAGGGGGTCCTGTGGGGCCCTGTGGGGCAAAAATCACTGAGGATGAGGGGGTCCTGTGGGGCCCTGTGGGGCAGGGTCACTGAGCATGAGGGGGCCCTGTGGGGCCATGTGGGGGGGTCACTGAGCATGAGGGGTCCTGTGGGGGGCAGGGTCACTGAGCATGAGGGGCCCTGTGGGGCCTGAGGGTCACTCTGAGGGAGGCCTGGGGGCCATGTGGGGCAGGGTCACTGAGAATGAGGGGGTCCTGAGGGGGCAGGGGGGGGACTGAGCATGAGGGGGCCATCTGGGGCCTTGTGGGGCAGGGTCACTGAGGATGAGGGGGTCCTGTGGGGCTCTGTGGGGCAGGGTCACTGAGGATGAGGGGGCCCCTGTGGGGCAGGGTCACTGAGGATGAGGGGGTCCTGTGGGGCCCTGTGGTGGCAGGGTCACTGAGGATGAGGGGGTCCTGTGGGGCCTTGTGGGGCAGGGTCACTGAGCATGAGGGGGTCCCTGTGGGGCAGGGTCACTGAGGATGAGGGGGTCCTCTGGGGCCCTGTGGGGCAGGGTCACTGAGCATGAGGGGCCCTGTGGGCCCTGTGGGGCAGGGGGTCACTGAGCATGAGGGTCCTCAAAATGGGGCCTTGTGGGGCAAATTGAGGATGAGGGGGTCCTGTGGGGCCCTGTGGGGCAGGCACTGAGGATGAGGGGGGGCCCTGTTCTGTGGGGCAGGGTCACTGAGGATGAGGGGGCCCTGTGGGGCCTGGGGGCAGGTCACTGAGTATGAGGGGCCCTGTAAATGGGGGAGGAGGGCAGTAGGTCACTGAGGATGAGGGGGTCCTGTGGGGGCCCTGTGGGGGGGTGATCACTGAGCATGAGGGGGTCCTGTGGGGGCCCTGTGGGGGGTCACTGAGGATGAGGGGGCCCTTGGGCCCTGTGGGGCAGGGTCACTGAGGATGAGGGGGTCCTGTGGGGGCCCTAAAGGGGGTCACTGAGGATGAGGGGTCCTGGGGCCCTGTGGGGGCAGGGTCACTGAGTATGAGGGGGTCCTGTGGGGCCCTGTAAAATATGTGGGGTCACTGAGTCTGAGGGGTCCTCTGGGGTCCTGTGGGGGCAGGGTCACTGAGGAATGAGGGGCCTGTGGGGCAGGGTCACTGAGCATAAAGGGGGTCCAGGGGGTCCAAATTTGTAAAGGCAGGGTCACTGAGATGAGGGGGTCCTGTTCCTGTAAAAAAAATCACTGAGGATGAGGGGGTCCTGTGGGGCAGTGGGGCACTGAGGATGAGGGGTCCTGTGGGGCCCTGTGGGGCAGGGTCACTGAGAATGAGGGGCCTGTAAATTAAACAAAGAAAAAATACAGAGAAAGAGGGGCCCTGTGGGGCAGGGTCACTGAGGACAGTGGGAACATGGGGGCCTGTGGGGCAGTCACTGGAGGATGAGTGGCCCTGTGGGGCCCTGGGGGCAGGGTATCACTGAGCATGAGGGGGTCCTGGGGGCCCTGTGGGGCAGGGTCACTGAGATGAGGGGGTCCCAAAATGGCCCTGCAGGGGCAGGGTCACTGAGGATGAGGGGTCCTGTGGGGCCTGTGGGCAGGGTCACTGAGGGGCATGAGAGGAGGGTCCTGTGGGGGCCCTGTGGGGCAGGGTCACTGAGAATGAGGGGGTCCTGTGGGGCCGTGGGGCAGAGGCACTGTGGGGCCTGGGGGCAGGGTCACTGAGGATGAGGGGTCCTGTGGGGGCCTGTGGGGCAGGGTCACTGAGTATGAGGGGGCCCTGGGGCCCTGTGGGGCAGTATCTGAGTAAGAGGGGTTCCTGGCCTTGTGGGGCAGGGTCACTGAGGATGAGGGGGGTCCTGTGGGGCCCCAAAGGTGCATCACTGAGGATGAGGGGTCCTGTGGGCCTCTGTAAAGGTATCACTGAGGATGAGGCCCTGTGGGGCCTTGGGGCAGGGTCACTGAGGATGAGGGGTCCTGTGGGGCCCTGTGGAAGCAGGGTCACTGAGGATGAGGGGGTCCTGTGGGGGCCCTGTGGGGGCAGGGTCACTGAGCATGAGGGGGTCCTCTGGGAGCCTGTGAGGGCAGGGTGACTGAGCATGAGGGCCCCTGTGGGGCAGGGTCACTGAGGATGAGGGGCCTGTGGGAGCCCTGTGGAGGGCAGGCAGGGTCACTGAGGATGAGGGGGTCCTGTGGGGCCCTGGGGCAGGTCACTGAGCATGAGGGGTCCTGTGGGGGGCCTGTGGGGCAGGGTCACTGAGGATGAGGGGGTCCTGTGGGCCTGTGGGGCAGGGTCACTGAGCATGAGGGGTCCTGTGTGAGGGGGTCACTGAGCAGTAATAGCATGAGGATGAGGGGTCTTGTGGGCCCTGGCAGGGTCACTGAGGATGAGGGCCCTGGGGGCCCTGCCGGGCAGGTCACTGAGCATGAGGGGGTCCTGTGGGGGGCCTGTAAAAGGCAACTGAGCATGAGGGGGTCCTGTGGGGCAGTGTCACTGAGGGATTATGGTCACCGAGCATGAGGGGGTCCTGTGGGGGCAGGTCACTGAGGATGAGGGGGTCCTGTGGGGGCCTTTTAAAGGGGCAGGGTCACTGAGTATGAGGGGGCCTGTGGGGCCATGATGTGAGCAGGGGGACAGGGGTCACTGAGTATGAGGGGGGGTCCTGTGGGGACCTGGGGGGCAGGGTCACTGAGTATGAGGGGGTCCTGAGGGGCCTGAGGATCAGGGTCAGGATGAGGGGTCCTGGGGGGTCCTGTGGGGCAGGGTCACTGAGAATGAGGGGTCCTGTGGGGCTCCTGTGGGGCAGGGTCACTGAGTATGAGGGGGTCTTGGGGGGGGTCACTGAGGATGAGGGGGCCCTGTGGGGCCTGTGGGGCAGGTCACTGAGTATGAGGGGGTCCTGTGGTGTGGGGCAGGGTCACTGAGGATGACAGGGGGGTCCTGTAAATGAAGGGGCAGGGTCACTGAGCATGAGGGTCCTGTGGGTCCTGTGGGGCAGGTCACTGAGCATGAGGCCCTGTGGGGCCCAGGGGCAGGTCACTGAGCATGAGGGTCCTGTGGGGGCCCTGTGGGGCAGTATCACTGAGTATGAGGGGGGCACTGAGGGGGCCCTGGGGGCAAAAGAAAATGAGGATGAGGGGGTCCTGTGGGGGCCCTGTGGGGCAGGGTCACTGAGCATGAGGGTCCTGTGGGGAAATCTGTGGGGCAGGGAGCCTGTCACTGAGTAAGAGGGGCCCTGTGGAGCCTCTGGGGGCAGGGTCACTGAGCATGAGGGGGCCTGTGGGGGCAGGGGGGCAGAGAGGGATGAGGGGGTCTGGGGGCCTTTGGGGCAGGGTCACTGAGATGAGGGGGCCCTGGGAGCCTGAGGGGCAGGGTCTGACTGATGAGGGAGATGAGGGGCCCTGTAAATGTGGGGCAGGGGGCCCGAGGGGGTCCCTTAAGGTCACCTGAGCATGAGGGGGTCAGGATCACTGAGCAAGGGATCCTGGGGGGCAGGGTCAGGGAGGGGTCCTGTGGGGGCCTGGGGCAGGGTCAATGAGTATGAGGGGTCCTGTGGGGAAGGGTCACTGAGGATGAGGGGGTCCTGTGGGCCCTGTGTGGGGTCACTGAGTATGAGGGGTCCTGTGGGGGCAGGTCACTGAGCATGAGGGGTCCTGTGGGGCCCTGTGGGGCAGGGTCACTGAGTAAGAGGGCCTCTGTAAAATGTGGAGGCAGGTCACTGAGGATGAGGGGGTCCTGTGGGGCCCTGTGGGGCAGTATCACTGAGGATGAGGGGGTCCTGTGGGGGTCCCTGTGGGCAGTATCACTGAGGATGAGGGGGTCCTGTGGGGCCCTGTGGGGCAGGGTCACTGAGGATGAGGGGGGTCCTGTTGGGGGCCTGTGGTTAATTGAGGGGATGAGGGTCAGTTAAGCATGAGGGGGTCCTGTGGGGGCAGCCTCACTGAGCATGAGGGGGCCTGTGGGGCCCTGTGGGGGCTGGGTGACTGAGCATGAGGGGGTCCTGGGGTGGGGGGCAGGGTCACTGAGGATGAGGGGGGGTCCTGTGGGCCCTGTGGGGGCAGGGTCACTGAGGATGAGGGGGACCTGTGGGGGCCTGTGTGGGGGCAGGGTCACTGGGAGTATGAGGGGGTGACTTGGGGGCCCTGGGTCACTGAGTGATGAGGGGTCCTGTGGGGCAGGGTCACTGAGTGTGAGGGGCCTGTGGGGCCTGTGGGGCAGGGTCACTGAGTATGAGGGAGTCCTGTGGGGGAGATGTGGGGGCAGATCACTGAGTATGAGGGGGCCTGTGGGGGCAGGGTCACTGAGGATGAGGGGGTCTGTGGGGCCCTGTGGGGCAGGGTCACTGAGGATGAGGGGTCCTGTGGGGGCAGGGTCACTGAGGATGAGGGGTCCTGTGGGGGTCCTGTGGGGCAGGGTCACTGAGCATGAGGGGGTCCTGTGGTGATCCTGTGGGGCAGTATCACTGAGTATGAGGGGGCCTCTGGGGCCTTGTGGGGGCAGGGTCACTGAGGATGAGGGGTCCTGTGGGGTTCTGTCAAGCAGGGTGACTGAGGGGGCCTGAGGGGGTTGTGGAGGCAGGGCCACTGAGGATGAGGGGGTTCTGTGGGGCTCCTGTGGGGCAGGGTCACTGAGCATGAGGGGGCCCTGTGGGGGCCCTGTGGGGGCAGGGTCACTGAGGATGAGGGGGTCCTTGGGGGTCCTGTGGGGCAGGGTCACTGAGTATGAGGGGGTCCTGGGGGCCCTGTAAGGCAGGGTCACTGAGCATGAGGGGCCCTGTGGGCCCTGTGAGGCAGGGTGACTGAGCATGAGGGGTCCTGTGGGGGGCCAAGTGGGGCAGGGTCACTGAGTAGGAGGGGCCTTCTGGGGCCAGTCTGTGGGGGCAGTATCACTGAGGATGAGGGGGTCTTTGGGGTCCTGTGGGGCAGGGTCACTGAGCATGAGGCCCTGTGGGGTCCTGTGGGGCAGCATCACTGAGCATGAGGGGGTCTGGGGGCCCTGTAAAGGGGCAATCACTGACTGAGGATTAGGGCCTCTGTGGGGCAGGGTCACAGAGTATGAGGGGGCCCTGTGGGGCCATGTGGGGCAGGGTACTGAGGATGAGGGGGTCCTTGGGGGTCCTGTGGGGCAGGGTCACTGAGGATGAGGGGTCCCAGGGGGCCTGTAAAGGGAATCACTGAGCAAGAGGGGTCCTGTAAAGAAGCATCACCGAGAAGAGGGGGCCTCAAAGCATTTGTGGGGCAGGGGTCACCGAGGACGAGGGGTCCTGTGGGGTCCTGTGGGGGCAATATCACTGAGAACGAGGGTCATGTGGGGAACCCTGGGGTGTGACCGAGCATGAGGGTCCTGTGGGGGCAGGGGTCACTGAGCATGAGGGGGTCCTTAAAATGGTAAAGCAGAAAAAATGAGCATGAGGGGGCCCCGTGGGGATATGTGGAAAGGGCAGGGTCACTGAGTATGAGGGGGTCCCTGGGGGCCACTGAGCATGAGGTCAACTGTAAAGCATGAGGGCCTTGAAGTGATGGGGGGCCTGGGGGCAGGATCACCGAGGATGAGGGCCCTGTGGGGGCCAGGGGGCAGGTGACTGAGCATGAGGGGGGTCCTTTGGGGGCCCTGTAAAAGCAGTATCACTGAGTAAGAGGGGCCCTGGGGCCTTTGTAAAAGGGGCAGGTCACTGAGGATGAGGGGGTCCTGTGGGGCCCCAGGTCACTGAGTGATGAGGGGGTCCTGTAAATCCTGTAAATGCATCACTGAGTATGAGGGCCCTGTGGGGCCTCCTGTGGAGGTCCTAAAGGGGGCAGGGTCACCGAGGACGAGGGTCCCAGTGGGGTCTGGGGCCCTGTGGGGAAGTCACTGAGGATGAGGGGTCCTGTGGGGCTCTGCACTGCAGGGGGTCACTGAGGCATGAGGGGTCCTGTGGTCCTGGGGGCAGGGAGATTGAGCATGAGGGGGTCCTGTGGGGCCTGAGGGCCCATCACTGAGAAGAGGGGACCCTCCAAATTTCTCTCTGGGGCAGGGTCACCGAGAATGAGGGGGTCCTGTGGGGTCCTGTGGGGCAGGGTGATGAGCATGATGGGGTCCTGTAAATCAAAAGAAAAATTGAGTAAGAGGCGATCTCCAAAATTGAGTAAAGTGGGCCCCAAAATGGACGAGGGGTCCTGAGCATGAGGATCCTGTAAACTTGTATCACTGAGCATGAGGAGCCCTGGGGCAGGGTCACTGAGTATGAGGTAAACTTGTGAGTCAGGACTGAATATGAGGCCTGTGGGGACAAAAGGTGGGGGCAGTATTCAGTTGAGGTCCTGTGGGGCAGGGTCACTGAGTACAGGCCCAGTGGGGGCTGTGAGGGAGTCACTGAGTATGAGGGCCCTGGGGCCAGGCAGGGTCAATGAGAATGAGGGGGTCCTGTGTCCTGTGGGGCAGGGTCACTGAGTATGAGGGGGTCCTGTGGGGCAGGGTCACTGGAGGATAGAGGGGCCTCTGGGGCCTTGTGGGGCAGGGTCAATGAGGATGAGTGGGGTCCTGTAAATTGTGTGGTATCACTGAGGATGAGGGGTCCTGTGGGACGGGTCCTGAGCAAGAGGTCACTGAGCAAGAGGGCCCTGTGGGGGCAGGGTCACTGAGCATGAGGGGACTGTGGGGCCCCTGTATGGGGCAGGGTCACTGAGGATGAGGGGTCCCAAAGAAAATACTATGGGGCAGGGTCCTAGTGAGGGCTCCTGTGGGGGCAGGGGTCACTGAGGATGAGGGGGCCCTGTGGGGCCCTGTGGCCGGGCATCACTGAGCATGAGAGGGGCCCTGGGGGCCCTGTGGCAGGTCACTGAGGATGAGGGGGTCCTGTGGGGATCCTGTGGGGCAGGTCACTGAGTATGAGGGGCCCAAACTCTGTAAAAGTAGGGTCACTGAGTACGAGGGCAAGAGGCAGGGTCACTGAGGATGACGGGGATCCTTTGGGGTCCTGTGGGGCAGGGTCACTGAGGATGAGGGGGTCCTGTGGGGCCCTGTGGGGCAGTATCACTGAGGATGAGGGGCCCTGTGGGGACATGTGGGGCAGGGTCACTGAGCATGAGGGGGTCCTGTGGGGGCAAAGGCATCACTGAGGACGAGGGGGTCCTGTGGGGTCCTGTGGGGCAGGTCACTGAGCATGAGGGGCCCTGTGGAGCCCTGTGGGGCAGGATGACTGAGTATGAGGGCCCTGTGGGGCAAAAGGTCACTACTGAGGGGGGGCCTGGGGGCCTTGTGGGGCAGGGTCACTGAGAATGAGGGGGTCCTGTGGGGGTCTGTGGGGCAGGTATCACTGAGGATGAGGGGGCCTGTGGGGCCCTGTGGGGCATGTCACTGAGGATGAGGGGGTCCTGTGGGGCCCTGTGGGGCAGGGTCACTGAGTAAGAGGGGTCCTGTGGGGCCTTGTAAAGCAGGGGTCACTGAGGATGAGGGGGTCCTGTGGGGCCCTGTAAAGGGTCACTGAGGATGAGGGGGCTGTGGGGAAGGGGCAGGGTCACTGAGGATGAGGGGGTCCTAGCTGTGGGTGGAGGCATTTGGGGTCACTGAGAATGAGGGGTCCTCTGGGGGGGCAGGGTCATTGAGCATGAGGGGCCCTTGGGAGCCCTGTGGGGCAGGGTGACTGAGCATGAGTGGGGCCTTGGGGCCTGTGGGGCAGGCTCACTGAGGATGAGGGGCCTGTGGGGGCCCTGTGGGGCAGGAAGGGTCACAGAGCATGAGGGAGTCCTGTAAAAATAAAAGGGCAGTCACTGAGGATGAGGGGGGTTTTAGGGCCTGTGGGGCAGTATCACTGAGTATGAGGGGTGGGGCCCTGTGGGGCAGGGTCACTGAGGATGAGGGGGTCCTGTGGGGGCAGGTCACTGAGCATGAGGGGTCCTGTGGGGGACATGGGGGCAGGTCACTGAGTATGAGGGGGTGCTGTGGGGCAGGGTCACTGGAGGATGAGGGGGTCCTGTGGGGCCCAGTGGGGCAGTATCACTGAGGATGAGGGGGTCCTGTGGGGCCCGGTTGGGACAGGGTCACAGAGCAAGAGGCCCTGTGGGGAATGGGGCAATGAGCATGAGGGGTCCAGTTGGGGCCCTGTGGGGCAGCATCACTGAGTAAGAGGGGCCCTGGGGGCAGGTCAATGGAGGAAGAGGGGGAGGATGAGGGGTCCAGTGGGGCAGGGTCATGAGGGAGGGCCTGAGGGGCCTCTGTGCAGGTCACTGAGCATGAGGGGGCCTGGGCGGGTCACTGAGCATGAGGGGTCCTGGAGCAGAGGTGACTGAGCAAGATGAGGGCCCTGTGGGGCCCTGTAAAATCACTGAGAAAGAGGCCTCTGGGGCAGTGGTCACTGAGCATGAGGGTCCTGTGGGGCCTCTGTGGGGCAGGGTCACTGAGTAAGAGGGGTCCTCTGGGGCCCTAGCAGGTCACTGAGGATGAGGGGGTCCTGTGGGGGTCCTGTGGGAGGGGGTCACTGAGTATGAGGGGGCCCTGCTCCTGTGGGGCAGGGTGACTGAGGATCAGGGCCCTGAGGGGCCCTGTGGGGCAGTATCACTGAGGATGAGGGGGCCTCTGGGGCCTCTGGGGGCAGGGTCACTGAGTATGAGGGGGTCCCTGTGGGAGCAGATCACTGAGAGGGGCCATGAGGGGTCCTGTAAAAGGGTCACTGAGCAGAGGGGCCCTGAGTGGAGGCCTGAGGGTCAAAGGAGTCTGAGGCCCTGGGGCCAAGTGTGGGGCAGGATCACTGAGAATGAGGGGGTCCTGTGGGGCCCTGTAAAAGCAGGGTCACTGAGCATGAGGGGGCCCTGTGGGGCCCTGTGGGGCAGTCATCACTGAGGATGAGGGGGTCACTGAGGATGAGGGGTCCTGTGGGGCAGAGCACTGAGTCATGAGGGGGTCTGTGGGGGCAGGGGTCACTGAGTATGAGGGGGTCCTGTGGGGGCCAAGGGGGCAGGGTCACTGAGCATGAGGGGGCCTGTGGGGCAGGGTCACTGAGCATGAGGGGTCCTGTGGGGGACCTGGGGGCAGGGTCACTGAGGAGAGGGGTGGGGGCCTGGGAAGTGGCCTCACTGAGAATGAGGGGGCTCAGTGGGGCAGGGTCAGTAAGGGTCTGAGGAGCCTAAAATATGTGGGGCAGGGTCACTGAGAATGAGGGGGTCCTGGGTTGGCCTGTGTGGGGCAGGGGTCACTGAGTATGAGGGGTCCTGTGGGGCAGGGTCACTGAGGATGAGGGGTTCCCTGGGGGCCCTGTGGGGCAGGGTCACTGAGGATGAGGGGTGGGGCCTGTGGAATTGGGGCAGGGTGACTGAGGATGAGGGGGTCCTGTGGGGCCCGGTGGGGGCAAGGTCACTGAGCAAGAGGGGTCCTCTGGGGGCCCTGTAAGGGGCAGTCACTGAGGATGAGGGGACCTTGGGGCCCTATGGGGCAAGGGTCACTGAGTAGGATGGGCTCTGGGGGCCATATGGGGCAGGGTCATTGAGGGCATGAGGGGGTCCTGTGGAGGCAGGGTCACTGAGCATGAGGGGCCCTGTGAAGATCCTGGTGGGGCTGGGTGACTGAGGCATGAGAGGGTCCTGCATGGGGCCCTGTGGGGCAGTATCACTGATGATGAGGGGTCCTGTGGGGCCCTGTGGGGCAGGGTCACTGAGGATGAGGGGCTGCTGTGGGGCCCTGGCAGGGTCACTGAGGATGACGGGGTCCTTGGGGTCCTGGGTCACTGAGCATGAGGGGGTCTGTGGGGGCCCTGTGGGGCAGGGTCACTGAGGGCATCCTCTGGGGCCCTGTGGGGCAGGGTCACTGAGAATGAGGGGTCCTCTGGGGCCCTGTGGGGAGAGTCACTGAGGATGAGGGGTCCTGTGGGGCCATGGGGCAGTATCACTGAGAATGAGTGGGTCCTGTGGGGATCCTTTTGGAGGCAGCATCACTGAGTGAGGGGGGGCCTGTGGGGCAGGGTCACTGAGGATGAGGGGTCCTGTAAATGTGGGGGCAGTCAATGAGAATGAGGGGGTCCTGTGGGGGCCTGTGGGGCAGGGTCACTGAGTATGAAGGCCCTGTGGAGCCAAAAGGTGGGGCAGGGTTACTGAGTATGAGGGGCCCAGGGGGCAGGTCACTGAGTCTGAGGGGGCCCTGTGGGAGCCCTGTGGGGCAGGTGACTGAGCATGAGGAGGGTCCTGTGGGGCCCTGCAGCAGTCACTGAGCAAGAGGGGCCCTCTGGGGCCTTAAAAAGAGGTCACTGAGGATGAGGGGTCCTGTGGGGGCCCTGTGGGCAGTATCACTGAGGACGAGGGGGTCCTCTGGGATCCTGTGGGGTAGGGTCACTGGGTACGAGGGTCCTAGGGGGTCCTGTGGGGGCAGGTCAATGACTGAGCATGAGGGGGTCCTGTGGGGGCAGGGTCACTGAGAGGATGAGGACGAGGCCTCTGTGGGGCAGGGTCACTGAGTATGTGGGGCCCTGTGGGGCCCTGTGGGGCAAGGAGCATGAGGGGTCCTGTGGGGCCTGTGGCCCCATGGGGCAGGGTCACTGAGCAAAGGGGCCCTGGGGCCCTGGGGGGGGCAGGGTCACTGAGAATGAGGGGGCCTCCTGTGGGGAGCCCTGTGGAGGCAGGGTCACTGAGCATGAGGGGTCCTGTGGGGCAGGGTCACTGAGCATGAGGGGGCCCTGCTGGAGACCTGTGGGGCGGTGACTGAGCATGAGGGCGAGGCCTGTGGAGGCAGGCTGACTGAGGATGAGGGGGCCTGTGGGGGTCCTGTGGGGCAGGGTAACAGAGGATGAGTGAGGCCTGTGGGGGGCCATGTGGGGCAGTGTCACTGAGGATGAGGGGGACCTTGGGGTCCTGTGTAAAGGTATCACTGAGCATGAGGGGTCCTGTGGGGCCCTGTAAATTGTCACTGAGCATGAGGGGGTCCTGTGGGGGCCCTATGGGGCAGGGTCACTGAGTATGAGGGGGCCCTCTGGGAGGCAGGGTCACTGAGTATGAGGGTCCTGTGGGGCAGGGTCACTGAGAATGAGGGGGTCCTGTGGAGCCCTGTGGGGCAGGGTCACTGAGTTTGAGGGTGCTGTGGAGGCAGGGTCACTGAGGATGAGGGGGGTCTGTGGGGCCCTGTGGGGCAGGGTCACTGAGTATGAGGGGCCCTGTGGGGGGGTCCTGAGGTCTGTGTGGGGCAGGGTCACTGAGCATGAGGGGCTCCTGTGGGGGAGGGTCACTGAGAATGAGGGGGCCTGTGGGAGCCCCTGTGGGGGCAGGGTGACTGAGCATGAGGGAGTGCTGTGGAGGCAGGTCAATGAGTATGAGGGGCCCTGGGGGCCAAGGGGGCAGGGTGACTGAGCATGAGGTCCTGGGGGTCCTGTGGGGGCAGTATCACTGAGCAAGAGGGGGTCCTGTGGGGCAGGGTCACTGAGCATGAGGGGCCTGTGGAGACCTGTGGGGCAGGGTGACTGAGCATGAGGGCCTGTGGAGCCTGTGGAGGCAGGCTCACTGAGGATGAGGGGTCCTCAAAGGTACTGTGGGGCAGGGCAAAGAGTATGAGGGGGCTCTGGGGGCCTGTGTGGGGCAGGGTCACTGAGGATGAGGGGGTCCTGGAGGCCTGTAGGGGGCAGTATCAGTGAGTATGAGGGGGTCCTTTGGGGGTCCTGTGGGGCAAGGTCACTGAGGATGAGGGGTCCTGTGGGGGCCTGTGGGGAAGGGTCACTGAGGAGGGGGCCTGTGGAGCCACCTGGGGCAGGGCTCACTGAGGAATGGGTCCTGTAAAGCAGTGTCACTGAGCATGAGGAGGCCCTGTGGGTGCCATGTGGTGGCAAGGGTCACTGAGCATGAGGCCTAAAATAAGTGGGCAGGGCCACTGAGCATGAGGTCCTGTAGGGAGGGTCACTGAGTATGAGGGGCCCTGTGGGAGCCCTGGGGGCAGGGTGACTGAGCATGAGGGGTCCTGTGGGGGCCATATGGGGGCAGGGTCACTGAGTATGAGGGGGTCCTGTGGGGCAGGGTCACTGAGGATGAGGGGGTCCTGTGGGGCCCTGTGGGGCAGCCGTCACTGAGTATGAGGGGCCTGTGGGGCCATGTGGCGGCAGTGTTATTGAGTATGAGGGGGGTCCTGTAAAGGGTAAAGGCAAGGTCACTGAGTATGAGGGGGCTCAGAGGGGCCTGAGGGTCAAAGGGTCTGAGGGGGGCCAAAGAGGCAGGTCACTGAGTATGAGGGGGTCCTGTGGGGGCAAGGTCACTGAGGATGAGGGGGTCCTGTGGGGGCCCTGTGGGGCAGGGTCACTGAGGATGAGTGGGGTCCTGTGGGGTCATGTTGGGCAGGGTCACTGAGCATTTGAGGGTGCTGTGGGGTCTGTGGGGCAGGGTCACTGAGTAAGAGGGGCCTCTGGGGGCCTTGTGGGGCAGGGTCACTGAGGATGAGGGGTCCTGTGGGCAGTGAAGGGGCCAGGTCACTGAGGATGAGGGGCCCTGTGGGGCCCAGGGGTGTGGGGTCAGGGTCAGTGAGGATGAGGGGGTCCCCTGTGGGGCAGGGTCACTGAGTATGAGTGGGTCCCTGTGGGGCCTTGTAAGGGGCAGGGTGACTGAGCATGAGGGGTCCTGTGGGGGCCCGGTGGGGCAGTATCACTGAGTAAGAGGGCCTCTGGGGCCCTTTGGGGCAGGGGGTCACTGAGGATGAGGGGTCCTGTGGGGCCATGTGGGGCAGGGTCACTGAGCATGAGGGGGCCTGTGGGGGCAGGGTCACTGAGTAGAGGGGCCCTGTGGGAAATGTGGTCAAGAGGGTCACTGAGGATGAGGGGTCCTGTGGGGCAGGGTCACTGAGCATGAGGGGGTCCTGTGGGGCAGGGTCACTGAGGATGAGGGGGTCTGGGGGGGGGGCAGGGGCACTGAGCATGAGGGTCCTGTGGGGTCCTCTGGGGCAGGGTCACTGAGCTGATGAGGGGCCTGTGGGGGTCTGTGGGGCAGGGTCACTGAGGATCAGGGGGTCCTGGGGGCCCTGTGGGGCAGTATCACTGAGGAGGAGGGGATCCTGTGGGGCCTGTGGGGCAGGGTCACTGAGCATGAGGGGTCCTGTGGGGCAGGTCACTGAAGATGAGGGTCCTCTAGGGCCCTGTGGGGGCAGGGTCACTGAGTATGAGGGGCCCTGTGGAGCCCTGTGAGGGCAGGGTGACTGAGTATGAGGGGTCCTGTGGGGCAGGGGGAAGCATCATTGAGTAAGAGGGGCCCTGGGGCCTTGTGGGGCAGGGTCACTGAGGATGACGGGGTCCCTGGGGGCCATGGGGGCAGGGTGACTGAGCATGAGGGGGTCCTCTGGGGTCCTGTGGGGCAGTATCACTGAGCAAGAGGGGGCCTGGGGGCCTTGGGGCAGGGTCACTGGAGGATGACGGGGTCCTGTAGGTTCCCTGGGTCACTGAGGATGAGGGGGTCCTGGGGGCCCTGTGGGGCAGGTCACTGAGTATGAGGGGGCCCTGTGGGGCCTTGGGGCAGGGGTCACATAGTATGAGGAGGTCCTGTGGGGCAGGGTAACTGAGGATGAGGGGGCCTGTGGGGGCCCTGTGGGGCAGGGTCACTGAGGATGAGGGGGTCTCTGTGGGGCCCTGTGAGGGCAGGGTGACTGAGTATGAGGGGCCTGTGGGGGCAGGGTCTGAGAAGAGGGGCCTCTGGGGCCTTGTGGGGCAGGGTCACTGAGGATGAGGGGGTCCTGTGGGGCAGGGTCACTGAGCATGAGGGTGCCCTGTGGGGTCCTGTGGGGCAAGGTCACTGAGCATGAGGGGGTCCTTGGGGCCCTGTGGGGCAGGGTCACTGAGCATGAGGGTCCTTGGGAGCCAATGGGGCAGGTGGGCCACTGAGTATGAGGGGGTCTGGGGGGCAGGGTCACTGAGGATGAGGGGCCCTGTGGGTGCCATGTGTGGCAGGGTCACTGAGTATGAGATGGCCTGTGGGTGCCAATAAGTGGCAGAGTCACTGAGCATGAGGGTCCTGTAGGGAAGGTTCACTGAGTATGAGGGGGGCCCCTGTGAGCCCAGGGGCAGGGCAACTGAGCATGAGGGGTCCTGTGGGGCCCAAAGCAGGGGTCACTGAGCAAAGAGGAGGTCCTGTGGGGCCATGTGGGGCAGGGTCACTGAGCATGAGGGGTCTCTGGGGCCTTTGGGGCAGGGTCACTGAGGATGAGGGGGTCCTGTGGGGGCCTGTGGGGCCAGGTCACTGAGCATGAGGGGGCCCTGTGACCGCCATGTGGGACAGGTCACTTAATATGAGGGGGCCTTTTGGGGCAGGGTCACTGAGCATGAGGGGGCCCTGTGGAGCCTGTGGGGCCTGGGTGACTGAGCATGAGGGGGACCTGGGGGGGCCCTGTGGGGCAGTTTCACTGAGGAGTAAGAGGGGGCCTCTGAGCATGGGCCCTGGGCAGGGTCACTGAGGATGAGAGGGTCCTGTGGGGGCCCTGTAAAGGCAGTATCACTGAGAATGAGGGGCCTCTGGGTGTCTTGTGGGGCAGGGTCACTGAGTATGAGGGGGCCCTGTGGGGTCCCTGTGGGGCAGGGTCACAGAGTATGAGTGGCCTCTGTGGGGCCATGGGGGGGCAGTGTCACTGAGGATGAGGGGGTCCTTTGGGGTCCTGTGGGGCAATGACACTGAGTATGAGGAGGTCCTGTGGGG
>CM040744.1:6855597-6872866 GCA_022829145.1 Albula goreensis
GAAAATAGGATCAGGAATGGATTAAATGGGAGAAAACGCAAGGAATGAGTTGAGCCCACAACCTAAAAAAAACGTAAGCCGTGGACCTGAAAAAGTATGAAAATCCGACCCCAACAATTCTTGATTTTTCTGCTTAAAATGATTGGACAGTACCTGCTGATAGTGGATACGAAGAAAATAGGAACCAGGAATGGATTAAATGGGAGAAAACAGAAGGAATGAGTTGAGCCTGACAACCAAAAAAACGAAAAGCCGTGGACCTGAAAAAAGTATGAAAATCGACCCCCAACAATTCTTGATTTTTCTGCTTAAAAATGATTGGACAGTACCTGCTGATAGTGGATACGAAGAAAATAGGATCAAGGAATGGATTACATGGGAGAAAACGCAAGGAATGAGTTGAGCTCACAACCGAAAAAACGTAAGCCGCGGACCTGAAAAAAGTATGAAAAATCGGACCCCAACAATTCTTGATTTTTCTGCTAAAATGATTGGACAGTACTTGCTGATAGTGGATACGAAGAAAATAGGAACCAGGAATGGATTAAATGGGAGAAAACGCAAGGAATGAGTTGAGCCCACAACCGAAAAAAACGTAAGCCGCGGACCTGAAAAAAGTATGAAAAATCGGACCCCCAACAATTCTTGATTTTTCTGCTTAAAATGATTGGACAGTACTTGCTGATAGTGGATACGAAGAAAATAGGAACCAGGAATGGATTAAATGGGAGAAAATGCAATGAATGAGTAGAGCCCACAACCGAAAAAAACGTAAGCCGCGGACCTGAAAAAAGTATGAAAAATCTGACCCCCAACAATTCTTGATTTTTCTGCTTAAAATGATTGGACAGTACCTGCTGATAGTGGATACGAAGAAAATAGGAATCAGGAATGGATTAAATGGGAGAAAACTCAAGGAATCAATTGAGCCCACAACTGAAAAACAAGTCGCGGACCTGAAAAAGTATGAAAAATCCGACCCCCAACAATTCTTGATTTTTCTGCTTAAAATGATTGGACAGTACCTGCTGATAGTGGATACGAAGAAAATAGGAACCAGGAATGGATTAAATGGGAGAAAACGCAAGGAATGAGTTGAGCCCACAACGAAAAAAACGTAAGTCAGCGGACCTGAAAAAAGTATGAAAAATCGGACCCCAACAATTCTTGATTTTTCTGCTTAAAATGATTGGACAGTACCTGCTGATAGTGGATACGAAGAAAATAGGAACCAGGAATGGATTAAATGGGAGAAAACGCAAGGAATGAGTTGAGCTCACAACCGAAAAAACGTAAGCCGCGGACCTGAAAAAAGTATGAAAAATCCGACCCCCAACAATTCTTGATTTTTCTGCTTAAAATGATTGGACAGTACCTGCTGATAGTGGATACGAAGAAAATAGGATCAAGGAATGGATTAAATGGGAGAAAACGCAAGGAATCAGTTGAGCTCACAACCGAAAAAAACGTAAGCAGCGGACCTGAAAAAGTATGAAAATCCGACCCCCAGCAATTCTTGATTTTTCTGCTTAAAATGATTGGACAATACTTGCTGATAGTGGATATGAAGAAAATAGGAACCAGGAATGGATTAAATGGGAGAAAACGCAAGGAATGAATTGAGCCCACAACCGAAAAAAACGTAAGCCGCGGACCTGAAAAAAGTATGAAAAATCGGACCACCTGCAATTCTTGATTTTTCTGCTTAAAATGATTGGACAGTACTTGCTGACAGTGGATACGAAGAAAATAGGAAAAAGGAATGGATTAAATGGGAGAAAACGCAATGAATGAGTTGAGCCCACAACTGAAAAAAACGTAAGCCGCGGACCTGAAAAAGTATGAAAAATCCGACCCCCAACAATTCTTGATTTTTCTGCTTAAAATGATTGGACAGTACTTGCTGATAGTGGATACGAAGAAAATAGGAACCAGGAATGGATTAAATGGGAGAAAACGCAAGGAATGAGTTGAGCTGACAACCGAAAAAAAAAAGCCGCGGACCTGAAAAAAGCTGAAAATCGGACCCCCAACAATTCTTGATTTTTCTGCTTAAAATGATTGGACAGTACCTGCTGATAGTGGATACGAAGAAAATAGGATCAAGGAATGGATTAAATGGGAGAAAACGCAAGGAATCAGTTGAGCTCACAACCTGAAAAAAAACGTAAGCCGCGGACCTGAAAAAAGTATGAAAAATCGGACCCCAACAATTCTTGATTTTTCTGCTTAAAATGATTGGACAGTACCTGCTGATAGTGGATACGAAGAAAATAGGAACCAGGAATGGATTAAATGGGAGAAAACGCAAGGAATGAGTTGAGCCCACAACCGAAAAAACGTAAGTCAGCGGACCTGAAAAAAGTATGAAAAATCGGACCCCAACAATTCTTGATTTTTCTGCTTAAAATGATTGGACAGTACTTGCTGATAGTGGAAACGGAAGAAAATAGGTTCAGGAATGGATTAAATGGGAGAAAACGCAAGGAATCAGTTGAGCCCACAACCGAAAAAACGTAAGCCGCGGACCTGAAAAAAAAGTATGAAAAATCCGACCCCAACAATTCTTGATTTTTCTGCTTAAAATGATTGGACAGTACTTGCTGATAGTGGATACGAAGAAAATAGGAACCAGGAATGGATTAAATGGGAGAAAACGCAAGGAATGAGTTCAGCCCACAACCGAAAAAAAACGTAAGCCGCGGACCTGAAAAAAGTATGAAAAATCGGACCCCAACAATTCTTGATTTTTCTGCTTAAAATGATTGGACAGTACCTGCTGACAGTGGAAACGGAGAAAATAGGATCAAGGAATGGATTAAATGGGAGAAAACGCAAGGAATCAGTTGAGCCCACAACAAAAAAAAAACGTAAGCGCATGGACCTGAAAAAAAGTATGAAAATCGGACCCCCAACAATTCTTGATTTTTCTGCTTAAAATGATTGGACAGTACCTGCTGATAGTGGATACGAAGAAAATAGGAACCAGGAATGGATTAAATGGGAGAAAACGCAAAGGAATGAGTGTGCCCACAACTGAAAAAAACGTAAGCCGCGGACCTGAAAAAAAAAGTATGAAAAATCGGACCCCCAACAATTCTTGATTTTTCTGCTTAAAATGATTGGACAGTACCTGCTGATAGTGGATACGAAGAAAATAGGAACCAGGAATGGATTAAATGGGAGAAAACGCAAGGAATGAGTTGAGCTCACAACCGAAAAAACGTAAGCCGCGGACCTGAAAAAAGTATGAAAATCGGACCCCCAACAATTCTTGATTTTTCTGCTTAAAATGATTGGACAGTACTGCTGATAGTGGATACGAAGAAAATAGGATCAAGGAATGGATTAAATGGGAGAAAACGCAAGGAATGAGTTGAGCCCACAACCGAAAAAACGTAAGCCGCGGACCTGAAAAAGTATGAAAATCGGACCCCAACAATACTTGATTTTTCTGCTTAAAATGATTGGACAGTACCTGCTGATAGTGGATACAAAGAAAATAGGAACCAGGAATGGATTAAATGGGAGAAAACGCAAGGAATGAGTTGAGCCCACAACAGAAAAAAACATAAGCCGCGGACCTGAAAAAAGTATGAAAAATGGACCCCAACAATTCTTGATTTTTCTGCTTAAAATGATTGGACAGTACTTGCTGATAGTGGATACGAAGAAAATAGGAATCAGGAATGGATTAAATGGGAGAAAACGCAAGGAATGAGTTGAGCTCACAACCGAAAAAAAACGTAAGCCGCGGACCTGAAAAAGTATGAAAAATCGGACCCCCAACAATTCTTGATTTTTCTGCTTAAAATGATTGGACAGTACTTGCTGATAGTGGATACGAAGAAAATAGGAACCAGGAATGGATTAATGGGAGAAAACGCAAGGAATGAATTGAGCCCACAACGAAAAAACGTAAGTCGCGGACCTGAAAAAAGTATGAAAAATCGGACCCCAACAATTCTTGATTTTTCTGCTTAAAATGATTGGACAGTACTGCTGATAGTGGATACGAAGAAAATAGGAACCAGGAATGGATTAAATGGGAGAAAACGCAAGGAATGAGTTGAGCCCACAACTGAAAAAAAAGTAAGCGGACCTGAAAAAGTATGAAAAATCCGACCCCAACAATTCTTGATTTTTCTGCTTAAAATGATTGGACAGTACCTGCTGATAGTGGATACGAAGAAAATAGGATCAAGGAATGGATTAAATGGGAGAAAAAAAAGGAATGAGTTGAGCCACAACAAAAAAACGTAAGCCGCGGACCTGAAAAAGTATGAAAAATCGGACCCCAACAATTCTTGATTTTTCTGCTTAAAATGATTGGACAGTACTTGCTGATAGTGGATACAGAAGAAAAATAGGAACCAGGAATGGATTAAATGGGAGAAAACGCAAGGAATGAGTTGAGCCCACAACCGAAAAAACGTAAAGCCGCGGACCTGAAAAAAGTATGAAAAATCGGACCCCCAGCAATTCTTGATTTTTCTGCTTAAAATGATTGGACAGTACCTGCTGATAGTGGATACGAAGAAAATAGGAACCAGGAATGGATTAAATGGGAGAAAACGCAAGGAATGAGTTGAGCCCACAACTGAAAAAAACGTAAGCCGCGGACCTGAAAAAAGGCTGAAAAATCGGACCCCCAACAATTCTTGATTTTTCTGCTTAAAATGATTGGACAGTACCTGCTGATAGTGGATACGAAGAAAATAGGAACCAGGAATGGATTAAATGGGAGAAACGCAAGGAATGAGTTGAGCTCACAACCGAAAAAAACGTAAGCCGCGGACCTGAAAAAAGTATGAAAAATCGGACCCCCAACAATTCTTGATTTTTCTGCTTAAAATGATTGGACAGTACTTGCTGACAGTGGAAACGGAGAAAATAGGATCAGGAATGGATTAAATGGGAGAAAACGCAAGGAATGAGTTGAGCCCACAACTGAAAAAACCTAAGCCGCGGACCTGAAAAAAGTATGAAAAATCCGACCCCGAACAATTCTTGATTTTTCTGCTTAAAATGATTGGACAGTACCTGCTGATAGTGGATACGAAGAAAATAGGAACCAGGAATGGATTAAATGGGAGAAAACGCAAGGAATGAGTTGAGCCCACAAAAAAAAAAACGTAAGCCGCGGACCTGAAAAAGTATGAAAAATCGGACCCCCAACAATTCTTGATTTTTCTGCTTAAAATGATTGGACAGTACTTGCAGATAGTGGATACGAAGAAAATAGGAACCAGGAATGGATTAAATGGGAGAAAAAGAAGGAATCAGTTGAGCCCACAACCGAAAAAACGTAAGCCGCGGACCTGAAAAAAAAGTATGAAAAATCCGACCCCAACAATACTTGATTTTTCTGCTTAAAATGATTGGACAGTACCTGCTGATAGTGGATACGAAGAAGAAAATAGGATCAAGGAATGGATTAATGGGAGAAAATGCAAGGAATGAGTTGAGCTCACAACAAAAAAACGTAAGCGCGGACCTGAAAAAGTATGAAAAATCGGACCCCAACAATTCTTGATTTTTCTGCTTAAAATGATTGGACAGTACCTGCTGATAGTGGATACGAAGAAAATAGGAACCAGGAATGGATTAAATGGGAGAAAACGCAAGGAATGAGTTGAGCCCACAACTGAAAAAACGTAAGCCGCGGACCTGAAAAAGTATGAAAAATCGGACCCCAACAATTCTTGATTTTTCTGCTTAAAATGATTGGACAGTACTTGCTGATAGTGGATACGAAGAAAATAGGAACCAGGAATGGATTAAATGGGAGAAAACGAAGGAATGAGTTGAGCCCACAACCGAAAAAAAAAAAACGTAAGCCGCGGACCTGAAAAAAGTATGAAAAATCGGACCCCCAACAATTCTTGATTTTTCTGCTTAAAATGATTGGACAGTACTGCTGATAGTGGATACGAAGAAAATAGGAACCAGGAATGGATTAAATGGGGAGAAAACAAGGAATGAGTTGAGCCACAACGAAAAAACGTAAGCCGCGGACCTGAAAAAAGTATGAAAAATCGGACCCCAACAATTCTTGATTTTTCTGCTTAAAATGATTGGACAGTACCTGCTGATAGTGGATACGAAGAAAATAGGAACTAGGAATGGATTAAATGGGAGAAAACGCAAGGAATGAGTTGAGCTCACAACCGAAAAAAACGTAAGCCGCGGACCTGAAAAAGTATGAAAAATCGGACCCCCAACAATTCTTGATTTTTCTGCTTAAAATGATTGGACAGTACTTGCTGACAGTGGAAACGGAGAAAATAGGATCAAGGAATGGATTAAATGGGAGAAAACGCAAGGAATGAGTTTAGCCCAAAAAAAAAAAAAAACGTAAGCCGCGGACCTGAAAAAAGTATGAAAAATCGGACCCCCAACAATTCTTGATTTTTCTGCTTAAAATGATTGGACAGTACCTGCTGATAGTGGATACGAAGAAAATAGGATCAAGGAATGGATTAAATGGGAGAAAACGCAAGGAATGAGTTGAGCCCACAACCGAAAAAAACGTAAGCCGCGGACCTGAAAAAGTATGAAAAATCGGACCCCAACAATTCTTGATTTTTCTGCTTAAAATGATTGGACAGTACCTGCTGATAGTGGATACGAAGAAAATAGGAACCAGGAATGGATTAAATGGGAGAAAACGCAAGGAATGAGTTGAGCCCACAACCGAAAAAAACGTAAGCCGCGGACCTGAAAAAAGTATGAAAAATCGGACCCCCAGCAATTCTTGATTTTTCTGCTTAAAATGATTGGACAGTACCTGCTGATAGTGGATACGAAGAAAATAGGATCAAGGAATGGATTAAATGGGAGAAAACGCAAGGAATCAGTTGAGCCCACAACCGAAAAAAACGTAAGCCGCGGACCTGAAAAAAGTATGAAAAATCGGACCCCAACAATTCTTGATTTTTCTGCTTAAAATGATTGGACAGTACCTGCTGATAGTGGATACAGGAAGAAAATAGGATCAGGAATGGATTAAATGGGAGAAAACGCAAGGAATGAGTTGAGCCTCACAACCAGAAAAAAAACGTAAGCCGCGGACCTGAAAAAGTATGAAAAATCGGACCCCCAACAATTCTTGATTTTTCTGCTTAAAATGATTGGACAGTACCTGCTGATAGTGGATACGAAGAAAATAGGAACCAGGAATGGATTAAATGGGAGAAAACGCAATGAATGAGTTGAGCCCACAACCGAAAAAACGTAAGCCGCGGACCTGAAAAAAGTATGAAAAATCCGACCCCCAACAATTCTTGATTTTTCTGCTTAAAATGATTGGACAGTACCTGCTGATAGTGGATACGAAGAAAATAGGAACCAGGAATGGATTAAATGGGAGAAAACGCAAGGAATGAATTGAGCCACAACCGAAAAAAACGTAAGCCGCGGACCTGAAAAAAGTATGAAAAATCGGACCCCCAACAATTCTTGATTTTTCTGCTTAAAATGATTGGACAGTACTTGCTGACAGTGGAAACGAAGAAAATAGGAATCAGGAATGGATTAAATGGGAGAAAACGCAAGGAATGAGTTGAGCCACAACTGAAAAACGTAAGCCGCGGACCTGAAAAAAGTATGAAAAATCCGACCCCAACAATTCTTGATTTTTTGCTTAAAATGATTGGACAGTACCTGCTGATAGTGGATACGAAGAAAATAGGAACCAGGAATGGATTAAATGGGAGAAAACGCAAAGGAATGAGTTGAGCCCACAACCGAAAAAACGTAAGCCGCGGACCTGAAAAAAGTATGAAAAATCGGACCCCCAAGCAATTCTTGATTTTTCTGCTTAAAATGATTGGACAGTACTTGCTGATAGTGGATACGAAGAAAATAGGAACCAGGAATGGATTAAATGGGAGAAAACAGAAGGAATGAGTTGAGCCCACAACCGAAAAAAACGTAAGTCGCGGACCTGAAAAAGTATGAAAATCGGACCCCACAATACTTGATTTTTCTGCTTAAAATGATTGGACAGTACCTGCTGATAGTGGATACGAAGAAAATAGGATCAAGGAATGGATTAAATGGGAGAAAATGCAAGGAATGAGTTGAGCTCACAACGAAAAAAAAAGCCATGGACCTGAAAAAAGTATGAAAAATCGGACCCCAACAATTCTTGATTTTTCTGCTTAAAATGATTGGACAGTACTTGCTGATAGTGGATACAAGAAAATAGGAACAGGAATGGATTAAATGGGAGAAAACGCAATGAATGAGTTGAGCCCACAACCTGCTTAAAAAAAAAACGTAAGTCGCGGACCTGAAAAAAAAGTATGAAAATCGGACCCCAACAATTCTTGATTTTTCTGCTTAAAATGATTGGACAGTACTTGCTGATAGTGGATACGAAGAAAATAGGAACCAGGAATGGATTAAATGGGAGAAAACGAAGGAATCAGTTGAGCCCACAACCGAAAAAACGTAAGCCGCCGGACCTGAAAAAAGTATGAAAAATCGGACCCCAACAATTCTTGATTTTTCTGCTTAAAATGATTGGACAGTACTTGCAGATAGTGGATACGAAGAAAATAGGAACCAGGAATGGATTAAATCTGGAGAAAAAGAAGGAATCAGTTGAGCCACAACCGAAAAAAACGTAAGCCGCGGACCTGAAAAAAGTATGAAAAATCGGACCCCAACAATTCTTGATTTTTCTGCTTAAAATGATTGGACAGTACCTGCTGATAGTGGATACGAAGAAAATAGGAACCAGGAATGGATTAAATGGGAGAAAAAGGAATGAAGGAATGAGTTGAGCCACAACCGAAAAAAAAAAGCCGCGGACCTGAAAAAAGTATGAAAAATCCGACCCCAACAATTCTTGATTTTTCTGCTTAAAATGATTGGACAGTACTGCTGATAGTGGATACGAAGAAAATAGGATCAGGAATGGATTAAATGGGAGAAAACGCAAGGAATGAGTTGAGCCACAACCGAAAAAAAAACGTAAGTCGCGGACCTGAAAAAAGTATGAAAAATCGACCCCAACAATTCTTGATTTTTCTGCTTAAAATGATTGGACAGTACCTGCTGATAGTGGAAACGAAGAAAATAGGACCAGGAATGGATTAAATGGGAGAAAACGCAAGGAATGAGTTGAGCCCACAACCGAAAAAAACGTAAGTCGCGGACCTGAAAAAAGTATGAAAAATCGGACCCCCAACAATTCTTGATTTTTCTGCTTAAAATGATTGGACAGTACCTGCTGATAGTGGATACGAAGAAAATAGGAACCAGGAATGGATTAAATGGGAGAAAACGCAAGGAATGAGTTGAGCTCACAACCGAAAAAAACGTAAGCCGCGGACCTGAAAAAAGTATGAAAATCGGACCCCCAACAATTCTTGATTTTTCTGCTTAAAATGATTGGACAGTACCTGCTGATAGTGGATACGAAGAAAATAGGATCAAGGAATGGATTAAATGGGAGAAAACAGAAGGAATCAGTTGAGCTCACAACCGAAAAAAAACGTAAGCCGCGGACCTGAAAAAAGTATGAAAATCGGACCCCCAACAATTCTTGATTTTTCTGCTTAAAATGATTGGACAGTACTTGCTGATAGTGGATACGAAGAAAATAGGAACCAGGAATGGATTAAATGGGAGAAAACGAAGGAATGAGTTGAGCCCACAACCGAAAAAACGTAAGTCGCGGACCTGAAAAAAGTATGAAAAATCGGACCCCAACAATTCTTGATTTTTCTGCTTAAAATGATTGGACAGTACCTGCTGATAGTGGATACGAAGAAAATAGGAACCAGGAATGGATTAAATGGGAGAAAACGCAAAGGAATGAGTTGAGCTCACAACCGAAAAAAAAAACGTAAGCCGCGGACCTGAAAAAAGTATGAAAAATCCGACCCCCAACAATTCTTGATTTTTCTGCTTAAAATGATTGGACAGTACTTGCTGACAGTGGATACGAAGAAAATAGGATCAAGGAATGGATTAAATGGGAGAAAACGCAAGGAATGAGTTGAGCCCACAACCGAAAAAACGTGAAAAGTCATACTTGATTTTCTGCGCGGACCTGAAAAAAGTATGAAAAATCGGACCCCCAACAATTCTTGATTTTTCTGCTTAAAATGATTGGACAGTACCTGCTGATAGTGGATACGAAGAAAATAGGATCAAGGAATGGATTAAATGGGAGAAAACGCAAGGAATCAGTTGAGACCACAACCAAAAAAAAAACGTAAGCCGCGGACCTGAAAAAAGTATGAAAAATCGACCCCCAACAATTCTTGATTTTTCTGCTTAAAATGATTGGACAGTACCTGCTGATAGTGGATATGAAGAAAATAGGAACCAGGAATGGATTAAATGGGAGAAAATGCAAGGAATGAGTTGAGCCCACAACCGAAAAAACGTAAGCCGCGGACCTGAAAAAAGTATGAAAAATCCGACCCCCAACAATTCTTGATTTTTCTGCTTAAAATGATTGGACAGTACCTGCTGATAGTGGATATGAAGAAAATAGGAACCAGGAATGGATTAAATGGGAGAAAACGCAAGGAATGAGTTGAGCTCACAACAAAAAAAACGTAAACCGCGGACCTGAGAAAAAAAGTCTGAAAAATCGGACCCCCAGCAATACTTGATTTTTCTGCTTAAAATGATTGGACAGTACTTGCTGACAGTGGATACGAAGAAAATAGGAAACAGGAATGGATTAAATGGGAGAAAATGCAATGAATGAGTAGAGCCCACAACCGAAAAAAACGTAAGCCGCGGACCTGAAAAAAGTATGAAAAATCTGACCCCCAACAATTCTTGATTTTTCTGCTTAAAATGATTGGACAGTACCTGCTGATAGTGGATACGAAGAAAATAGGAATCAGGAATGGATTAAATGGGAGAAAACTCAAGGAATCAATTGAGCCCACAACTGAAAAAAAGCAAGTCGCGGATCTGAAAAAAGTATGAAAAATCCGACCCTCAACAATTCTTCATTTTTTTGCTTAAAATGATTGGACAGTACCTGCTGATAGTGGATACGAAGAAAATAGGAACCAGGAATGGATTAAATGGGAGAAAACGCAAGGAATGAGTTGAGCCCACAACTGATACGAAAAAAAACGTAAGTCGGACCTGAAAAAAGTATGAAAAATCCGACCCCCAACAATTCTTGATTTTTTTGCTTAAAATGATTGGACAGTACCTGCTGATAGTGGATACGAAGAAAATAGGAACCAGGAATGGATTAAATGGGAGAAAACGCAAGGATTGAGTTGAGCTCACAACCGAAAAAACGTAAGTCCGCGGACCTGAAAAAAGTATGAAAAATCGGACCCCCAACAATTCTTGATTTTTCTGCTTAAAATGATTGGACAGTACCTGCTGATAGTGGATACGAAGAAAATAGGATCAAGGAATGGATTACATGGGAGAAAACGCAAGGAATCAGTTGAGCTCACAACCGAAAAAAACGTAAGTCGCGGACCTGAAAAAAGTATGAAAAATCCGACCCCCAGCAATTCTTGATTTTTCTGCTTAAAATGATTGGACAATACCCGCTGATAGTGGATATGAAGAAAATAGGAACCAGGAATGGATTAAATGGGAGAAAACGCAAGGAATGAATTGAGCCCACAACCGAAAAAACGTAAGCCGCGGACCTGAAAAAGTATGAAAAAATCGGACCACCTGCAATTCTTGATTTTTCTGCTTAAAATGATTGGACAGTACTTGCTGACAGTGGATACGAAGGAAATAGGAAAAAGGAATGGATTAAATGGGAGAAAACGCAATGAATGAGTTGAGCCCACAACTGAAAAAAACGTAAGCCGCGGACCTGAAAAAAGTATGAAAAATCCGACCCCCAACAATTCTTGATTTTTCTGCTTAAAATGATTGGACAGTACTTGCTGATAGTGGATACGAAGAAAATAGGAACCAGGAATGTATTTAATGGGAGAAAACGCAAGGAATGAGTTGAGCTGACAACCGAAAAAAACGTAAACCACAGACCTGAAAAAAGGCTGAGAAATCGGACCCCCAACAATTCTTCATTTTTCTGCTTAAAATGATTGGACAGTATCTGCTGATAGTGGATACGAAGAAAATAGGATCAAGGAATGGATTAAATGGGAGAAAACGCAAGGAATGAGTTGAGCTCACAACCTGAAGTGGAAAAAACGTAAGCGCGGACCTGAAAAAAAAAAGTATGAAAAATCGGACCCCAACAATTCTTGATTTTTCTGCTAAAAATGATTGGACAGTACTTGCTGACAGTGGAAACGGAGAAAATAGGTTCACGGAATAGATTAAATGGGAGAAAACGCAAGGAATCAGTTGAGCCCACAACCGAAAAAAACGTAAGCCGCGGACCTGAAAAAAGTCTGAAAAATCCGACCCCCAACAATTCTTGATTTTTCTGCTTAAAATGATGGGACAGTACTTGCTGATAGTGGATACGAAGAAAATAGGAACCAGGAATGGATTAAATGGGAGAAAATGCAAGGAATGAATTCAGCCCACAACCGAAAAAAACGTAAGCCGCGGACCTGAAAAAAGTATGAAAAATCGGACCCTCAACAATTCTTGATTTTTCTGCTTAAAATGATTGGACACTACTTGCTGACAGTGGAAACGGAGAAAATAGGATCAAGGAATGATTATATGGGAGAAAACGCAAGGAATGAGTTGAGCCCACAACCGAAAAAAAACGTAAGCCGCGGACCTGAAAAAAGTATGAAAATCGGACCCCAACAATTCTTGATTTTTCTGCTTAAAATGATTGGACAGTACTTGCTGATAGTGGATACGAAGAAAATAGGAACCAGGAATGGATTAAATGGGAGAAAACGCAAGGAATGAGTTGAGCTCACAACTGAAAAAACGTAAGCCGCGGACCTGAAAAAAAAGGCTGAGAAATCGGACCCCCAACAATTCTTGATTTTTCTGCTTAAAATGATTGGACAGTACCTGCTGATAGTGGATACGAAGAAAATAGGAACCAGGAATGGATTAAATGGGAGAAAACGCAAGGAATGAATTGAGCCCACAACCGAAAAAAACGTAAGCCGCGGACCTGAAAAAAGTATGAAAAATCGGACCCCCAGCAAATCTTGATTTTTCTGGTAAAAATGATTGGACAGTACTTGCTGATATTGGATACGAAGAAACTAGGAACCAGGAATGGATTAAAAGGGAGAAAACAGAAGGAATCAGTTGAGCCCACAACCGAAAAAAACGTAAGCCGCGAACCTGAAAAAAGTATGAAAAATCCGACCCCCAACAATTCTTGATTTTTCTGCTTAAAATGATTGGACAGTACCTGCTGATAGTGGATACGAAGAAAATAGGATCAAGGAATGGATTAAATGGGAGAAACGCAAGGAATGAGTTGAGCTCACAACCGAAAAAAACGTAAGCCGCGGACCTGAAAAAAGTATGAAAAATCCGACCCCCAACAATTCTTGATTTTTCTGCTTAAAATGATTGGACAGTACCTGCTGATAGTGGATACGAAGAAAATAGGAACCAGGAATGGATTAAATGGGAAAACGCAAAGGAATGAATTGAGCCCACAACCGAAAAAAACGTAAGCCGCGGACCTGAAAAAGTCTGAAAATCGGACCCCCAAAAATTCTTGATTTTTCTGCTTAAAATGATTGGACAGTACCTGCTGATAGTGGATACGAAGAAAATAGGAATCAAGGAATGGATTAAATGGGAGAAAACGCAAGGAATCAGTTGAGCCCACAACCGAAAAAACGTAAGCCGCGGACCTGAAAAAAGTATGAAAATCGGACCCCCAACAATTCTTGATTTTTCTGCTTAAAATGATTGGACAGTACTGCTGATAGTGGATACGAAGAAAATAGGAACCAGGAATGGATTAAATGGGAGAAAACGCAAGGAATGAGTTGATCTCACAACCAAAAAAACTTAAGCCGCGGACCTGAAAAAAGGATGAAAAATCGGACCCCCAACAATTCTTGATTTTTCTGCTTAAAATGATTGGACAGTACCTGCTGATAGTGGATACGAAGAAAATAGGAACCAGGAATGGATTAAATGGGAGAAAACTCAAGGAATCAATTGAGCCCACAACTGAAAAAAAGCAAGTCGCGGACCTGAAAAAGTATGAAAAATCCGACCCCAACAATTCTTGATTTTTTTGCTTAAAATGATTGGACAGTACCTGCTGATAGTGGATACGAAGAAAATAGGAACCAGGAATGGATTAAATGGGAGAAAACGCAAGGAATGAGTTGAGCCCACAACCGAAAAAACGTAAGCCGCGGACCTGAAAAAGTATGAAAAATCGGACCCCCAACAATACTTGATTTTTCTGCTTAAAATGATTGGACAGTACTTGCTGATAGTGGATACGAAGAAAATAGGATCAAGGAATGGATTAAATGGGAGAAAACGCAAGGAATCAGTTGAGCCCACAACCTGGTAAAAAAAAAAACATAAGCCACGAAGGACCTTGAAAAAGGATGAAAAATGGACCCCAACAATTCTTGATTTTTCTGCTTAAAATGATTGGACAGTACTTGCTGATAGTGGATACGGAAGAAAATAGGATCAGGAATGGATTAAATGGGAGAAAACGCAAGGATTGAGTTGAGCTCACAACCGAAAAAAAACGTAAGCCGCGGACCTGAAAAAGTATGAAAAATCGACCCCAACAATTCTTGATTTTTCTGCTTAAAATGATTGGACAGTACTTGCAGATAGTGGATACGAAGAAAATAGGAACCAGGAATGGATTAAATGGGAGAAAACGCAAGGAATGAGTTGAGCCCACAACCGAAAAAACGTAAGCTGCGGACCTGAAAAAAGTCTGAAAATCCGACCCCAACAATTCTTGATTTTTCTGCTTAAAATGATTGGACAGTACTTGCTGACAGTGGAACGAAGAAAATAGGAATCAGGAATGGATTAAATGGGAGAAAACGCAAGGAATGAGTTGAGCTCACAACCGAAAAAAAAACGAAGTCCGTGGACCTGAAAAAAGTATGAAAAATCCGACCCCAACAATTCTTGATTTTTCTGCTTAAAATGATTGGACAGTACCTGCTGATAGTGGATACGAAGAAAATAGGAACCAGGAATGGATTAAATGGGAGAAAACGCAAAGGAATGAGTTGAGCCCACAACCAAAAAAACATAAGCCGCGGACCTGAAAAAGTATGAAAAAATCGGACCACCTGCAATCTTGATTTTTCTGCTTAAAATGATTGGACAGTACTTGCAGATAGTGGATCTGAAGAAAATAGGAACCAGGAATGGATTAATGGGAGAAAACGCAAGGAATGAGTTGAGCTCACAACCGAAAAAAACGTAAGCCGCGGACCTGAAAAAAGTATGAAAAATCCGACCCCCAACAATTCTTGATTTTTCTCCTTAAAATGATTGGACAGTACCTGCTGATAGTGGATACGAAGAAAATAGGAACCAGGAATGGATTAAATGGGAGAAAACGCAAGGAATGAATTGAGCCCACAACCGAAAAAAACGTAAGCCGTGGACCTGAAAAAAGTATGAAAAATCGGACCCCAAACAATTCTTGATTTTTCTGCTTAAAATGATTGGACAGTACTTGCTGACACTGGAAACGGAGAAAATAGGATCAGGGAATGGATTAAATGGGAGAAAACGCAAGGAATGAGTTGAGCTCACAACCGAAAAAAAACGTAAGCCGCTGACCTGAAAAAGTATGAAAATCGGACCCCAACAATTCTTGATTTTTCTGCTTAAAATGATTGGACAGTACTTGCAGATAGTGGATACGAAGAAAATAGGAATCCAGGAATGGATTAAATGGGAGAAAACGCAAGGAATGAGTTGAGCCCACAACCAAAAAAACGTAAGCCGCGGACCTGAAAAAAGTATGAAAAATCGGACCCCAACAATACTTGATTTTTCTGCTTAAAATGATTGGACATACCTGCTGATAGTGGATACGAAGAAAATAGGAACCAGGAATGGATTAAATGGGAGAAAACGCAAGGAATGAGTTGAGCCACAACCGAAAAAACTAAGCCAGCGGACCTGAAAAAAGTATGAAAAATCCGGACCCCCAACAATTCTTGATTTTTCTGCTTAAAATGATTGGACAGTACCTGCTGATAGTGGATACGAAGAAAATAGGAACCAGGAATGGATTAAATGGAGAAAACGCAAGGAATGAGTTGAGCTCACAACCAAAAAAACGTAAGCCGGACCTGAAAAAGGATGAAAAATCGGACCCCCAACAATTCTTGATTTTTCTGCTTAAAATGATTGGACAGTACCTGCTGATAGTGGATACGGAAGAAAATAGGAACCAGGAATGGATTAAATGGGGAGAAAACTCAAGGAATCAATTGAGCCCACAACTGAAAAAAACGTAAGTCGCGGACCTGAAAAAGTATGAAAAATCCGACCCCCAACAATTCTTGATTTTTTTGCTTAAAATGATTGGACAGTACCTGCTGATAGTGGATACGAAGAAAATAGGAACCAGGAATGGATTAAATGGGAGAAAACGCAAGGAATGAGTTGAGCCCACAAAAAAAAAACGTAAGCCATGGACCTGAAAAAGTATGAAAATCGGACCCCAACAATTCTTGATTTTTTCTTAAAATGATTGGACAGTACTTGCTGATAGTGGATACGAAGAAAATAGGAATCAAGGAATGGATTAAATGGAGAAAACGCAAGGAATCAGTTGAGCCCACAACCGAAAAAACATAAGCCGCGGACCTGAAAAAAGGATGAAAATCGGACCCCAACAATTCTTGATTTTTCTGCTTAAAATGATTGGACAGTACTTGCTGATAGTGGATATGAAGAAAATAGGATCCAGGAATGGATTAAATGGGAGAAAACGCAAAGGAATGAGTTGAGCTCACAACCGAAAAAACGTAAGTCGCGGACCTGAAAAAAGTATGAAAAATCCGACCCCCAACAATTCTTGATTTTTCTGCTTAAAATGATTGGACAGTACTTGCTGATAGTGGATACGAAGAAAATAGGAACCAGGAATGGATTAAATGGGAGAAAACGCAAGAATCAGTTGAGCCCACAACCGAAAAAAAAAACGTAAGCCGCGGACCTGAAAAAAAGTATGAAAATCGGACCCCAACAATTCTTGATTTTTCTGCTTAAAATGATTGGACAGTACTTGCTGATAGTGGATACGAAGAAAATAGGAACCAGGAATGGATTAAATGGGAGAAAACGAAGGAATGAAGTTGAGCCCACAAAAAAAAAAACGAAACCCGCGGACCTGAAA
>CM040744.1:6873366-6895816 GCA_022829145.1 Albula goreensis
TGTGAGCTCAACTCATTCCTTGCGTTTTCTCCCATTTAATCCATTCCTGGTTCCTATTTTCTTCGTTTCCACTGTCAGCAAGTACTGTCCAATCATTTTAAGCAGAAAAATCAAGAATTGTTGGGGGTCCGATTTTTCATACTTTTTTCAGGTCCGCGGCTTACGTTTTTTCAGTTGTGAGCTCAACTCATTCCTTGCGTTTTCTCCCATTTAATCCATTCCTGGTTCCTATTTCTTCATATCCACTATCAGCAGGTACTGTCCAATCATTTTAAGCAGAAAAATCAAGAATTGTTGGGGGTCCGATTTTTCATACTTTTTTCAGGTCCGCGGCTTACGTTTTTTCGGTTGTGGGCTCAACTCATTCCTTGCGTTTTCTCCCATTTAATCCATTCCTGTTCCTATTTTCTTCGTATCCACTATCAGCAGGTACTGTCCAATCATTTTAAGCAGAAAAATCAAGAATTGTTGGGGTCCGATTTTTCATACTTTTTTCAGGTCCGCGGCTTACTTTTTTTTCAGTTGTGGCTCAACTCATTCCTTGCGTTTTCTCCCATTTAATCCATTCCTTGATCCTATTTTCTTCGTATCCACTATCAGCAGGTACTGTCCAATCATTTTAAGCAGAAAAATCAAGAATTGTTGGGGGTCCGATTTTCATACTTTTTCAGGTCCGCGCTTACGTTTTTTTCAGTTGTGGGCTCAACTCATTCCTTGCGTTTTCTCCCATTTAATCCATTCCTGGTTCCTATTTTCTTCGTATCCACTATCAGCAGGTACTGTCCAATCATTTTAAGCAGAAAAATCAAGAATTGTTGGGGGTCCGATTTTCATACTTTTTTCAGGTCCGCGACTTACGTTTTTTCAGTTGTGAGGCTCAACTCATTTCCTTGCGTTTTCTCCCATTTAATCCATTCCTGGTTCCTATTTTCTTCGTTTCCACTATCAGCAAGTACTGTCCAATCATTTTAAGCAGAAAAATCAAGAATTGTTGGGGGTCCGATTTTTCATACTTTTTTTCAGGTCCGCGACTTACGTTTTTTTTCAGTTGTGAGCTCAACTCATTCCTTGCGTTTTCTCCCATTTAATCCATTCCTGGTTCCTATTTTTCTTCATATCCACTATCAGCAGGTACTGTCCAATCATTTTAAGCAGAAAAATCAAGAATTGTTGGGGTCCGATTTTTCATACTTTTTCAGGTCCGCGGCTTACGTTTTTTCAGTTGTGGGCTCTCAACTGATTCCTTGCGTTTTCTCCCATTTAATCCATTCCTTGATTCCTATTTTCTTCGTATCCACTATCAGCAGGTACTGTCCAATCATTTTAAGCAGAAAAATCAAAAATTTGTTGGGGTCGGATTTTTTCATTTTTTTCAGGTCCGCGCTTGCTTTTTTTTTTCGGTTGTGGGCTCAATTCATTCCTTTGCGTTTTCTCCCATTTAATCCATTCCTGGTTCCTATTTTCTTCGTCTCACTGTCAGCAGGTACTGTCCAATCATTTTAAGCAGAAAAAATCAAGTATTGTTGGGGTCCGATTTTTCATACTTTTTTCAGGTCCGCGGCTTACGTTTTTTCAGTTGTGGGCTCAACTCATTCCTTGCGTTTTCTCCCATTTAATCCATTCCTGGTTCCTATTTTCTTCGTTTCCACTATCAGCAGGTACTGTCCAATCATTTTAAGCAGAAAAATCAAGAATTGTTGGGGGTCCGATTTTTCAGACTTTTTTCAGGTCCGCGGCTTACGTTTTTTTCGGTTGTGGGCTCAACTGATTCCTTGCGTTTTCTCCCATTTAATCCATTCCTTTATCCTATTTTCTTCGTATCCACTATCAGCAGGTACTGTCCAATCATTTTAAGCAGAAAAATGAAGAATTGTTGGGGGTCCGATTTTCATACTTTTTCAGGTCCGCGGCTTACGTTTTTTCAGTTGTGGGCTGAATTCATTCCTTGCATTTTCTCCCATTTAATCCATTCCTGGTTCCTATTTTCTTCGTATCCACTATCCGCAGGTACTGTCCAATCATTTTAAGCAGAAAAATCAAGTATTGTTGGTGGTCCGATTTTTCATACTTTTTTCAGGTCCGCGACTTGCTTTTTTTCAGTTGTGGGCTCAATTCATTCCTTGCGTTTTCTCCCATTTAATCCATTCCTGGTTCCTATTTTCTTCGTATCCACTATCAGCAGGTACTGTCCAATCATTTTAAGCAGAAAAATCAAGAATTGTTGGGGTCCGATTTTTCATACTTTTTTCAGGTCCGCGGCTTACGTTTTTTTTCGGTTGTGGGCTCAACTCATTCCTTGCGTTTTCTCCCATTTAATCCATTCCTGGTTCCTATTTTCTTCGATATCCACTATCAGCAGGTACTGTCCAATCATTTTAAGCAAAAAAATCAAGAATTGTTGAGGGTCGATTTTTCATACTTTTTCAGGTCCGCGACTTGCTTTTTTTCAGTTGTGGGCTCAATTGATTCCTTGAGTTTTCTCCCATTTAATCCATTCCTGGTTCCTATTTTCTTCGTATCCACTATCAGCAGGTACTGTCCAATCATTTTAAGCAGAAAAATCAAGAATTGTTGGGGTCCGATTTTTCATACTTTTTTCAGGTCCGCGACTTACGTTTTTTCGGTTGTGGGCTCTACTCATTCATTGCATTTTCTCCCATTTAATCCATTCCTGGTTCCTATTTTCTTCATATCCACTATCAGCAGGTACTGTCCAATCATTTTAAGTAGAAAAATCAAGTATTGTTGGGGGTCCGATTTTTCAGACTTTTTTCAGGTCCGCGCGACTTACGTTTTTTTTTCGGTTGTGGGCTCAACTCATTCCTTTGCATTTTCTCCCATTTAATCCATTCCTGGTTCCTATTTTCTTCGTATCCACTATCAGCAGGTACTGTCCAATCATTTTAAGCAGAAAAATCAAGAATTGTTGGGGTCCGATTTTTCATACTTTTTCAGGTCCGCGGCTTACGTTTTTTTCTGTTGTGAGCTCAACTCATTCCTTGCGTTTTCTCCCATTTAATCCATTCCTTGATCCTATTTTCTTCGTATCCACTATCAGCAGGTACTGTCCAATCATTTTAAGCAGAAAAAATCAAGTATTGTTGGGGTCCGGATTTTTCATACTTTTTTCAGGTCCGCGGCTTACGTTTATTTCGGTTGTGGTCTGAACTGATTCATTGCGTTTTCTCCCATTTAATCCATTCCTTGATCCTATTTTCTTCGTATCCACTATCAGCAGGTACTGTCCAATCATTTTAAGCAGAAAAATCAAGAATTGTTGGGGTCCGATTTTTCATACTTTTTCAGGTCCGCGGCTTACGTTTTTTTTTTGGTTGTGGGCTCAACTCATTCCTTGCGTTTTCTCCCATTTAATCCATTCCTTGATCCTATTTTCTTCGTATCCACTATCAGCAGGTACTGTCCAATCATTTTAAGCAGAAAAATCAAGAATTGTTGGGGTCCGATTTTTCATACTTTTTCAGGTCCGCGGCTTACGTTTTTTCGGTTTGGGCTAAACTCATTCTTTGCGTTTTCTCCCATTTAATCCATTCCTGGTTCCTATTTTCTCCGTTTCCACTATCAGCAGTACTGTCCAATCATTTTAAGCAGAAAAATCAAGAATTGTTGGGGGTCGGATTTTTCATACTTTTTTCAGGTCCGCGGCTTACGTTTTTTTCGGTTGTGAGCTGAACTCATTCCTTGCGTTTTCTCCCATTTAATCCATTCCTAGTTCCTATTTTCTTCGTATCCACTATCAGCAGGTACTGTCCAATCATTTTAAGTAGAAAAATCAAGTATTGTTGGGGGTCCGATTTTTCATACTTTTTTCAGGTCCGGCTTACGTTTTTTTTTAGGTTGTGGGCTCAATTCATTCCTTGCGTTTTCTCCCATTTAATCCATTCCTGTTTCCTATTTTCTTCGTATCCACTGTCAGCAAGTACTGTCCAATCATATTAAGCAGAAAAATCAAGAATTGCTGGGGGTCTGATTTTTCATACTTTTTTCAGGTCCGCGCTTACGTTTTTTTTTTTCGGTTGTGTGGCTCAACTGATTCCTTGCGTTTTCTCCCATTTAATCCATTCCTGGTTCCTATTTTCTTCGTATCCACTATCAGCAGGTACTGTCCAATCATTTTAAGCAGAAAAATGAAGAATTGTTGAGGGTCGGATTTTTCATACTTTTTTCAGGTCCGCGACTTGCTTTTTTTTCAGTTGTGGGCTCAACTCATTCCTTTGCGTTTTCTCCCATTTAATCCATTCCTGGTTCCTATTTTCTTCGTATCCACTATCAGCAGGTACTGTCCAATCATTTTAAGCAGAAAAATCAAGAATTGTTGGGGTCCGATTTTTCATACTTTTTTCAGGTCCGCGGCTTACGTTTTTTTTCAGTTGTGAGGCTCAACTCATTCATTGCATTTTCTCCCATTTAATCCATTCCTGGTTCCTATTTTCTTCATATCCACTATCAGCAGGTACTGTCCAATCATTTTAAGTAGAAAAATCAAGTATTGTTGGGGGTCCGATTTTTCAGACTTTTTTCAGGTCCGCGGCTTACGTTTTTTTCGGTTGTGGGCTGTACTCATTCATTGCATTTTCTCCCATTTAATCCATTCCTGGTTCCTATTTTCTTCATATCCACTATCAGCGGGTATTGTCCAATCATTTTAAGCAGAAAAATCAAGAATTGTTGGGGGTCGGATTTTTCATACTTTTTTCAGGTCCGCGGCTTACGTTTTTTTCGGTTGTGAGCTCAACTGATTCCTTGCGTTTTCTCCCATGTAATCCATTCCTTGATCCTATTTTCTTCGTATCCACTATCAGCAGGTACTGTCCAATCATTTTAAGCAGAAAAATCAAGTATTGTTGGGGGTCGGATTTTTCATACTTTTTTCAGGTCCGCGGCTTACGTTTATTTCGGTTGTGGTCTGAACTGATTCATTGCGTTTTCTCCCATTTAATCCATTCCTTGATCCTATTTTCTTCGTATCCACTATCAGCAGGTACTGTCCAATCATTTTAAGCAAAAAATCAAGAATTGTTGGGGGTCCGATTTTTCATACTTTTTTCAGGTCCGCGGCTTACGTTTTTTTTCGTTGTGGCTCAACTCATTCCTTGCGTTTTCTCCCATTTAATCCATTCCTTGATCCTATTTTCTTCGTATCCACTATCAGCAGGTACTGTCCAATCATTTTAAGCAGAAAAATCAAGATTGTTGGGGTCCGATTTTTCATACTTTTTTCAGGTCCGCGGCTTACGTTTTTTCGGTTGTGGTCTCAACTCATTCCTTGCGTTTTCTCCCATTTAATCCATTCCTTGATCCTATTTTCTTCGTATCCACTATCAGCAGGTACTGTCCAATCATTTTAAGCAGAAAAATCAAGAATTGTTGGGGGTCCGATTTTTCATACTTTTTTCAGGTCCGCGGCTTACGTTTTTTTCAGTTGTGAGCTCAACTCATTCCTTGCGTTTTCTCCCATTTAATCCATTCCTTGATCCTATTTTCTTCGTTTCCACTATCAGCAGGTACTGTCCAATCATTTTAAGCAGAAAAATCAAGAATTGTTTGGGGTCCGATTTTTCATACTTTTTTCAGGTCCGCGGCTTACGTTTTTTTTCTGTTGTGAGCTCAACTCATTCCTTGCGTTTTCTCCCATTTAATCCATTCCTGGTTCCTATTTTCTTCGTATCCACTATCAGCAGGTACTGTCCAATCATTTTAAGCAGAAAAAATCAAGAATTGTTGGGGGTCCGATTTTTCATACTTTTTTCAGGTCCGCGGCTTACGTTTTTTTCAGTTGTGAGCTCAACTCATTCCTTGCGTTTTCTCCCATTTAATCCATTCCTGGTTCCTATTTTCTTCGTTTCCACTGTCAGCAGGTACTGTCCAATCATTTTAAGCAGAAAAATCAAGAATTGTTTGGGGTCCGATTTTTCATACTTTTTTCAGGTCCGCGCTTACGTTTTTTCAGTTGTGGGCTCAACTCATTCCTTGCGTTTTCTCCCATTTAATCCATTCCTGGTTCCTATTTTCTTTCGTATCCACTATCAGCAGGTACTGTCCAATCATTTTAAGCAGAAAAATCAAGAATTGTTGGGTCCGATTTTTCATACTTTTTTCAGGTCCGACTTACGTTTTTTTTCGGTTGTGGGCTCAACTCATTCCTTGCGTTTTCTCCCATTTAATCCATTCCTGGTTCCTATTTTCTTCGTATCCACTATCAGCAGGTACTGTCCAATCATTTTAAGCAGAAAAATCAAGAATTGTTGGGGTCCGATTTTTCATACTTTTTTTCAGGTCCGCGGCTTACGTTTTTTTTCAGTTGTGGGCACAACTCATTCCTTGCGTTTTCTCCCATTTAATCCATTCCTGGTTCCTATTTTCTTCGTATCCACTATCAGCAGGTACTGTCCAATCATTTTAAGCAGAAAAATCAAGAATTGTTGGGGGTCCGATTTTTCATACTTTTTTCAGGTCCGCGGCTTACGTTTTTTTCGGTTGTGAGCTCAACTCAATCCTTGCGTTTTCTCCCATTTAATCCATTCTTGTTCCTATTTTCTTCGTATCCACTATCAGCAGGTACTGTCCAATCATTTTAAGCAGAAAAATCAAGAATTGCTGGGGGTCCGATTTTTCATACTTTTTTCAGGTCCGCGGCTTACGTTTTTTTCAGTTGTGGGCTCAACTCATTCCTTGCGTTTTCTCCCATTTAATCCATTCCTGGTTCCTATTTTCTTCGTATCCACTATCAGCAGGTACTGTCCAATCATTTTAAGCAAAAAAATGAAGAATTGTTGGGGGTCCGATTTTTCATACTTTTTCAGATCCGCGACTTGCTTTTTTTCAGTTGTGGGCTCAATTGATTCCTTGATTTTTCTCCCATTTAATCCATTCCTGGTTCCTATTTTCTTCGTATCCACTATCAGCAGGTACTGTCCAATCATTTTAAGCAGAAAAATCAAGAATTGTTCGGGGTCGGATTTTTCATACTTTTTTCAGGTCCGTGGCTTACGTTTTTTTCGGTTGTGGGCTCAACTGATTCCTTGCGTTTTCTCCCATGTAATCCATTCCTTGATCCTATTTTCTTTGTATCCACTATCAGCAGGTACTGTCCAATCATTTTAAGCAGAAAAATCAAGAATTGTTGGGGGTTGGATTTTTAATACTTTTTTCAGGTTCGCGGCATACGTTTTTTTCAGTTGTGGGCTCAACTCATTCCTTCTGTTTTCTCCCATTTAATCCATTCCTGGTTCCTATTTTCTTCGTATCCAATATCAGCAAGTACTGTCCAATCATTTTTAAGCAGAAAAATCAAGATTTGTTGGGGTCCGATTTTTCATACTTTTTTCAGGTCCGCGGCTTACGTTTTTTTCGGTTGTGGGCTCAACTCATTCCTTTTGCGTTTTTCTCCCATTTAATCCATTCCTGGTTCCTATTTTCTTCGTATCCACTATCAGCAGGTACTGTCCAATCATTTTAAGCAGAAAAATCAAGAATTGTTGGGGGTCCGATTTTTCATACTTTTTTCAGGTCCGCGGCTTACGTTTTTTTCAGTTGTGGGCTCAACTCATTCCTTGCGTTTTCTCCCATTTAATCCATTCCTTGATCCTATTTTCTTCGTATCCACTATCAGCAGGTACTGTCCAATCATTTTAAGCAGAAAAATCAAGAATTGTTGGGGGTCCGATTTTTCATACTTTTTTCAGGTCCGCGCGACTTACGTTTTTTCAGTTGTGAGCTCAAACTCATTCCTTGCGTTTTCTCCCATTTAATCCATTCCTGGTTCCTATTTTCTTCGTTTCCACTATCAGCAGGTACTGTCCAATCATTTTAAGCAGAAAAATCAAGAATTGTTGGGGGTCCGATTTTTCATACTTTTTTCAGGTCCGCGGCTTACGTTTTTTTTTTGTGAGCTCAACTCATTCCTTTATGTTTTCTCCCATTTAATCCATTCCTGGTTCCTATTTTCTCTTCGTTCCACTATCAGCAGGTACTGTCCAATCATTTTAAGCAGAAAAATCAAGAATTGTTGGGGGTCCGATTTTTCATACTTTTTTCAGGTCCGCGGCTTACGTTTTTTCAGTTGTGAGCTCAACTCATTCCTTTGCGTTTTCTCCCATTTAATCCATTCCTTGATTCCTATTTTTCTTATCCATCCACTATCAGCAAGTACTGTCCAATCATTTTAAGCAGAAAAATCAAGAATTGTTGGGGGTCCGATTTTCATACTTTTTTCAGGTCCGCTTACGTTTTTTCAGTTGTGGCACAACTCATTCCTTTCGCGTTTTCTCCCCATTTAATCCATTCCTGGTTCCTATTTTCTTCGTATCCACTATCAGCAGGTACTGTCCAATCATTTTAAGCAGAAAAATCAAGAATTGTTGGGGGTCCGATTTTTCATACTTTTTTCAGGTCCGCGGGGCTTACGTTTTTTTTTCGTTGTGGGCTCAACTCATTCCTTGCGTTTTCTCCCATTTAATCCATTCCTGGTTCCTATTTTCTTCGTATCCACTATCAGCAGGTACTGTCCAATCATTTTAAGCAGAAAAATCAAGAATTGTTGGGGTCCGATTTTTCATACTTTTTCAGGTCCGCGGCTTACGTTTTTTTCAGTTGGGAGCTCAACTCATTCCTTGCGTTTTCTCCCATTTAATCCATTCCTGGTTCTATTTTTCGTATCCACTATCAGCAGTACTGTCCAATCATTTTAAGCAGAAAAATCAAGAATTGTTGGGGGTCCGATTTTTCATACTTTTTTCAGGTCCGCGCTTACGTTTTTTTTCAGTTGTGGGCTCAACTCATTCCTTGCGTTTTCTCCCATTTAATCCATTCCTGGTTCCTATTTTCTTCATCCACTATCAGCAGGTACTGTCCAATCATTTTAAGCAGAAAAATCAAGAATTGTTGGGGTCCGATTTTCAGCCTTTTTCAGGTCCGCGGCTTACGTTTTTTTCAGTTGTGAGCTGCAACTCATTCCTTGCGTTTTCTCCCATTTTTAATCCATTCCTTGATCCTATTTTCTTCGTATCCACTATCAGCAGGTACTGTCCAATCATTTTAAGCAGAAAAATCAAGAATTGTTGGGGTCCGATTTTTCATACTTTTTTCAGGTCCGCGGCTTACGTTTTTTTCGTTGTGGCTCAACTCATTCCTTGCGTTTTCTCCCATTTAATCCATTCCTGGTTCCTATTTTCTTCGTATCCACTATCAGCAAGTACTGTCCAATCATTTTAAGCAGAAAAATCAAGAATTGTTGGGGGTCCGATTTTTCATACTTTTTTCAGGTCCGCGGCTTACGTTTTTTTCGGTTGTGAGCTGAACTCATTCCTTGCGTTTTCTCCCATTTAATCCATTCCTGGTTCCTATTTTCTTCGTATCCACTATCAGCAGGTACTGTCCAATCATTTTAAGCAGAAAAATCAAGAATTGTTGGGGGTCCGATTTTTCATACTTTTTTCAGGTCCGCGGCCTACGTTTTTTTCGGTTGTGAGCTGAACTCATTCCTTGCGTTTTCTCCCATTTAATCCATTCCTTGATCCTATTTTCTTCGTATCCACTATCAGCAGGTACGGTCCAATCATTTTTAGTAGAAAAATCGAGTATTGTTGGGGGTCCGATTTTTCATACTTTTTTCAGGTTCGCGGCTTACGTTTTTTCCGGTTGTGAGCTCAACTCATTCCTTCTGTTTTCTCCCATTTAATCCATTCCTGGTTCCTATTTTCTTTGTATCCACTATCTGCAAGTACTGTCCAATCATTTTAAGCAGAAAAATCAAGAATTGCTGGGGGTCGGATTTTCATACTTTTCTCAGGTCCACGGCTAATGTTTTTTTCGGTTGTGAGCTCAATGAATTCCTTGCGTTTTCTCCCATGTAATCCATTCCTTGATCCTATTTTCTTCGTATCCACTATCAGCAGGTACTGTCCAATCATTTTAAACAGAAAAATCAAGTATTGTTGGGGGTCCGATTTTTCATACTTTTTTCAGGTCCGCGGCTTACTTTTTTTTCGGTTGTGGGCTCAATTCATTCCTTGCGTTTTCTCCCATTTAATCCATTCCTGGTTCCTATTTTCTTCGTATCCACTATCAGCAGGTACTGTCCAATCATTTTAAGCAGAAAAATCAAGAATTGTTGGGGGTCCGATTTTTCATACTTTTTTCAGGTCCGCGGCTTACGTTTTTTTCAGTTGTGGGCACAACTCATTTTTTGCGTTTTCTCCCATTTAATCCATTCCTGGTTCCTATTTTCTTCGTCTCCACTATCAGCAGGTACTGTCCAATCATTTTAAGCAGAAAAATCAAGTATTGTTGGGGGTCCGATTTTTCATACTTTTTTCAGGTCCGCGGCTTACGTTTTTTTCAGTTGTGAGCTCAACTCATTCCTTGCGTTTTCTCCCATTTAATCCATTCCTGGTTCCTATTTTCTTCGTATCCACTATCAGCAGGTACTGTCCAATCATTTTAAGCAGAAAAATCAAGAATTGTTGGGGGTCCGATTTTTCATACTTTTTCAGGTCCGCGGCTTACGTTTTTTCTGGTTGTGGGCTCAACTGATTCCTTGCGTTTTCTCCCATTTAATCCATTCCTTTATCCTATTTTCTTCGTATCCACTATCAGCAGGTACTGTCCAATCATTTTAAGCAGAAAAATGAAGAATTGTTGGGGTCCGATTTTTCATACTTTTTTCAGGTCCGCGGCTTACGTTTTTTTTCAGTTGTGGGCTGAATTCATTCCTTGCATTTTCTCCCATTTAATCCATTCCTGGTTCCTATTTTCTTCGTATCCACTATCAGCAGGTACTGTCCAATCATTTTAAGCAGAAAAATCAAGAATTGTTGGGGGTCCGATTTTTCATACTTTTTCAGGTCCGCGACTTGCTTTTTTTCAGTTGTGGGCTCAATTCATTCCTTGCGTTTTCTCCCATTTAATCCATTCCTGGTTCCTATTTTCTTCGTATCCACTATCAGCAGGTACTGTCCAATCATTTTAAGCAGAAAAATCAAGAATTGTTGGGGTCCGATTTTTCATACTTTTTTCAGGTCCGCGGCTTACGTTTTTTTCAGTTGTGGGCTCAACTCATTCCTTGCGTTTTCTCCCATTTAATCCATTCCTGGTTCCTATTTTCTTCGTATCCACTATCAGCAGGTACTGTCCAATCATTTTAAGCAGAAAAATCAAGAATTGTTGGGGGTCCGATTTTTCATACTTTTTTCAGGTCCGCGACTTACGTTTTTTTTTTCAGTTGTGGGCTCAACTCATTCCTTGCGTTTTCTCCCATTAATCCATTCCTGTTTCCTATTTTCTTCGTATCCACTATCAGCAGGTACTGTCCAATCATTTTAAGCAGAAAAATCAAGAATTGTTGGGGGTCCGATTTTTCATACTTTTTCAGGTCCGCGGCTTACGTTTTTTTCAGTTGTGAGCTGAACTCATTCCTTGCGTTTTCTCCCATTTAATCCATTCCTGGTTCCTATTTTCTTCGTATCCACTATCAGCAAGTACTGTCCAATCATTTTAAGCAGAAAAATCAAGAATTGTTGGGGGTCCGATTTTTCATACTTTTTTCAGGTCCGCGGCTTACGTTTTTTTCAGTTGTGAGCTCAACTCATTCCTTGCGTTTTCTCCCATGTAATCCATTCCTTGATCCTATTTTCTTCGTATCCACTATCAGCAGGTACTGTCCAATCATTTTAAGCAGAAAAATCAAGAATTGTTGGGGGTCCGATTTTTCATACTTTTTCAGGTCCGCGGCTTACGTTTTTTCCGGTTGTGAGCTCAACTCATTCCTTGCATTTTCTCCCATTTAATCCATTCCTGGTTCCTATTTTCTCCGTTTCCACTGTCAGCAAGTACTGTCCAATCATTTTAAGCAGAAAAATCAAGAATTGTTGGGGGTCCGATTTTTCATACTTTTTTCAGGTCCGCGGCTTACGTTTTTTTCAGTTGTGGGCTCAACTCATTCCTTGCGTTTTCTCCCATTTAATCCATTCCTGGTTCCTATTTTCTTCATATCCACTATCAGCAGGTACTGTCCAATCATTTTAAGCAGAAAAATCAAGAATTGTTGGGGGTCCGATTTTTCATACTTTTTTCAGGTCCGCGGCTTACGTTTTTTTTCGGTTGTGGGCTCAACTCATTCCTTGCGTTTTCTCCCATGTAATCCATTCCTTGATCCTATTTTCTTCGTATCCACTATCAGCAGGTACTGTCCAATCATTTTAAGCAGAAAAATCAAGAATTGTTGGGGGTCGGATTTTCATACTTTCCTCAGGTCCACGGCTAATGTTTTTTTCAGTTGTGAGCTCAACTCATTCCTTGCGTTTTCTCCCATTTAATCCATTCCTTGATCCTATTTTCTTCGTATCCACTATCAGCAGGTACTGTCCAATCATTTTAAGCAGAAAAATCAAGTATTGTTGGGGGTCCGATTTTTCATACTTTTTTCAGGTCCGCGGCTTACGTTTTTTTTTCGTTGTGGGCTCAACTCATTCCTTGCGTTTTCTCCCATTTAATCCATTCCTGGTTCCTATTTTCTTCGTATCCACTATCAGCAGGTACTGTCCAATCATTTTAAGCAGAAAAATCAAGAATTGTTGGGGGTCCGATTTTTCATACTTTTTTCAGGTCCGCGGCTTACGTTTTTTTCAGTTGTGGGCACAACTCATTTTTTGCGTTTTCTCCCATTTAATCCATTCCTGGTTCCTATTTTCTTCGTATCCACTATCAGCAGGTACTGTCCAATCATTTTAAGCAGAAAAATCAAGAATTGTTGGGGGTCCGATTTTTCATACTTTTTTCAGGTCCGCGGCTTACGTTTTTTTCGGTTGTGAGCTCAACTCATTCCTTGCGTTTTCTCCCATTTAATCCATTCCTGGTTCCTATTTTCTTCATATCCACTATCAGCAGGTACTGTCCAATCATTTTAAGCAGAAAAATCAAGAATTGTTGGGGTCCGATTTTTCATACTTTTTTCAGGTCCGCGGCTTACGTTTTTTTCAGTTGTGTGGCTCAACTCATTCCTTGCGTTTTTTCTCCCATGTAATCCATTCCTTGATCCTATTTTCTTCGTATCCACTATCAGCAGGTACTGTCCAATCATTTTAAGCAGAAAAATCAAGTATTGTTGGGGGTCCGATTTTTCATACTTTTTTCAGGTCCGCGGCTTACGTTTTTTTCAGTTGTGGGCTCAACTCATTCCTTGCGTTTTCTCCCATTTAATCCATTCCTGGTTCCTATTTTCTTCGTATCCACTATCAGCAGGTACTGTCCAATCATTTTAAGCAGAAAAATCAAGTATTGTTGGGGGTCCGATTTTTCATACTTTTTTCAGGTCCGCGGCTTACGTTTTTTCAGTTGTGGCTCAACTCATTCCTTGCGTTTTCTCCCATTTAATCCATTCCTGGTTCCTATTTTCTTCGTATCCACTATCAGCAGGTACTGTCCAATCATTTTAAGCAGAAAAATCAAGAATTGTTGGGGTCCGATTTTTCAGACTTTTTTCAGGTCCGCGGCTTACGTTTTTTCAGTTGTGAGCTCAACTCATTCCTTGCGTTTTCCCATTTAATCCATTCCTTTATCCTATTTTCTTCGTATCCACTATCAGCAGGTACTGTCCAATCATTTTAAGCAGAAAAATCAAGAATTGTTGGGGGTCCGATTTTTCATACTTTTTTCAGGTCCGCGGCTTACGTTTTTTTCAGTTGTGGGCTGAACTCATTCCTTGCGTTTTCTCCCATTTAATCCATTCCTGGTTCCTATTTTCTTCGTATCCACTATCAGCAGGTACTGTCCAATCATTTTAAGCAGAAAAATCAAGTATTGTTGGGGTCCGATTTTTCATACTTTTTTCAGGTCCGCGACTTTACGTTTTTTCAGTTGTGGGCTCAACTCATTCCTTGCGTTTTCTCCCATTTAATCCATTCCTGGTTCCTATTTTCTTCGTATCCACTATCAGCAGGTACTGTCCAATCATTTTAAGCAGAAAAATCAAGAATTGTTGGGGGTCCGATTTTTCATACTTTTTCAGGTCCGCGGCTTACGTTTTTTTCAGTTGTGAGCTCAACTCATTCCTTGCGTTTTCCCATTTAATCCATTCCTGGTTCCTATTTTCTTCGTATCCACTATCAGCAGGTACTGTCCAATCATTTTAAGCAGAAAAATCAAGAATTGTTGGGGGTCCGATTTTTCATACTTTTTTCAGGTCCGCGGCTTACGTTTTTTCAGTTGTGGGCTCAACTCATTCCTTGCGTTTTCTCCCATTTAATCCATTCCTTGTTCCTATTTTCTTCGTATCCACTATCAGCAGGTACTGTCCAATCATTTTAAGCAGAAAAATCAAGTATTGTTGGGGGTCCGATTTTTCATACTTTTTTCAGGTCCGCGACTTACGTTTTTTTTTCAGTTGTGGGCTCAACTCATTCCTTGCGTTTTCCCCATTTAATCCATTCCTGGTTCCTATTTTCTTCGTATCCACTATCAGCAGGTACTGTCCAATCATTTTAAGCAGAAAAATCAAGAATTGTTGGGGGTCCGATTTTTCACTTGTGGGCTCAACTCATTCCTTGCGTTTTCTCCCATTTAATCCATTCCTGGTTCCTATTTTCTTCGTATCCACTATCAGCAGGTACTGTCCAATCATTTTAAGCAGAAAAATCAAGAATTGTTGGGGTCCGATTTTTCATACTTTTTTTCAGGTCCGCGGCTTACGTTTTTTTCAGTTGTGGGCTGAATTCATTCCTTGCATTTTCTCCCATTTAATCCATTCCTGGTTCCTATTTTCTTCGTATCCACTATCAGCAGGTACTGTCCAATCATTTTAAGCAGAAAAATCAAGTATTGTTGGGGTCCGATTTTTCATACTTTTTTCAGGTCCGCGACTTGCGTTTTTTTTCAGTTGTGGGCTCAACTCATTCCTTGCGTTTTCTCCCATTTAATCCATTCCCGGTTCCTATTTTCTTCGTATCCACTATCAGCAGGTACTGTCCAATCATTTTAAGCAGAAAAATCAAGAATTGTTGGGGGTCCGATTTTTCATACTTTTTCAGGTCCGCGGCTTACGTTTTTTTCAGTTGTGGGCTGAACTCATTCCTTGCGTTTTCTCCCATTTAATCCATTCCTGGTTCCTATTTTCTTCGTATCCACTATCAGCAGGTACTGTCCAATCATTTTAAGCAGAAAAATCAAGAATTGTTGGGGGTCCGATTTTTCATACTTTTTTCAGGTCCGCGGCTTACGTTTTTTCAGTTGTGGGCTCAACTCATTCCTTTGCGTTTTCTCCCATTTAATCCATTCCTTGATCCTATTTTCTTCGTATCCACTATCAGCAGGTACTGTCCAATCATTTTAAGCAGAAAAATCAAGAATTGTTGGGGGTCCGATTTTTCATACTTTTTCAGGTCCGCGGCTTACGTTTTTTCAGTTGTGAGCTCAACTCATTCCTTGCATTTTCTCCCATTTAATCCATTCCTGGTTCCTATTTTCTTCGTTTCCACTATCAGCAGGTACTGTCCAATCATTTTAAGCAGAAAAATCAAGAATTGTTGGGGGTCCGATTTTTCATACTTTTTTCAGGTCCGCGGCTTACGTTTTTTTCAGTTGTGAGCTCAACTCATTCCTTGCGTTTTCTCCCATTTAATCCATTCCTGGTTCCTATTTTCTTCGTATCCACTATCAGCAGGTACTGTCCAATCATTTTAAGCAGAAAAATCAAGAATTGCTGGGGGTCCGATTTTTCATACTTTTTTCAGGTCCGCGGCTTACGTTTTTTTCAGTTGTGAGCTCAACTCATTCCTTGCGTTTTCTCCCATGTAATCCATTCCTTGATCCTATTTTCTTCGTATCCACTATCAGCAGGTACTGTCCAATCATTTTAAGCAGAAAAATCAAGTATTGTTGGGGGTCCGATTTTTCATACTTTTTTCAGGTCCGCGGCTTACGTTTTTTCAGTTGTGGGCTCAACTCATTCCTTTGCGTTTTCTCCCATTTAATCCATTCCTGGTTCCTATTTTCTTCGTATCCACTATCAGCAGGTACTGTCCAATCATTTTAAGCAGAAAAATCAAGTATTGTTGGGGGTCCGATTTTTCATACTTTTTCAGGTCCGCGACTTACGTTTTTTTTTCAGTTGTGAGGCTCAACTTCATTCCTTGCGTTTTCTCCCATTTAATCCATTCCTGGTTCCTATTTTCTTCGTATCCACTATCAGCAGGTACTGTCCAATCATTTTAAGCAGAAAAATCAAGAATTGTTGGGGGTCCGATTTTTCATACTTTTTTCAGGTCCGCGTTTACGTTTTTTTCAGTTGTGGCTCAACTCATTCCTTGCGTTTTCTCCCATTTAATCCATTCCTTTATCCTATTTTCTTCGTATCCACTATCAGCAGGTACTGTCCAATCATTTTAAGCAGAAAAATCAAGAATTGTTGAGGGTCCGATTTTTCATACTTTTTTCAGGTCCGCGGCTTACGTTTTTTTCAGTTGTGGGCTGAATTCATTCCTTGCATTTTCTCCCATTTAATCCATTCCTGGTTCCTATTTTCTTCGTATCCACTATCAGCAGGTACTGTCCAATCATTTTAAGCAGAAAAATCAAGTATTGTTGGGGGTCCGATTTTTCATACTTTTTTCAGGTCCGCGACTTGCTTTTTTCAGTTGTGGGCTCAATTCATTCCTTGCGTTTTCTCCCATTTAATCCATTCCTGGTTCCTATTTTCTTCGTATCCACTATCAGCAGGTACTGTCCAATCATTTTAAGCAGAAAAATCAAGAATTGTTGGGGTCCGATTTTTCATACTTTTTCAGGTCCGCGGCTTACGTTTTTTTTCGGTTGTGGGCTCAACTCATTCCTTGCGTTTTCTCCCATTTAATCCATTCCTGGTTCCTATTTTCTTCGTATCCACTATCAGCAGGTACTGTCCAATCATTTTAAGCAGAAAAATCAAGAATTGTTGGGGGTCCGATTTTTCATACTTTTTCAGGTCCGCGACTTACGTTTTTTTTTCAGTTGTGGGCTCAACTCATTCCTTGCGTTTTCTCCCATTAATCCATTCCTGTTTCCTATTTTCTTCGTATCCACTATCAGCAGGTACTGTCCAATCATTTTAAGCAGAAAAATCAAGAATTGTTGGGGGTCCGATTTTTCATACTTTTTTCAGGTCCGCGGCTTACGTTTTTTTCAGTTGTGAGCTGAACTCATTCCTTGCGTTTTCTCCCATTTAATCCATTCCTGGTTCCTATTTTCTTCGTATCCACTATCAGCAAGTACTGTCCAATCATTTTAAGCAGAAAAATCAAGAATTGTTGGGGGTCCGATTTTTCATACTTTTTTCAGGTCCGCGGCTTACGTTTTTTCGGTTGTGGGCACAACTCATTTTTTGCGTTTTCTCCCATGTAATCCATTCCTTGATCCTATTTTCTTCGTATCCACTATCAGCAGGTACTGTCCAATCATTTTAAGCAGAAAAATCAAGAATTGTTGGGGGTCCGATTTTTCATACTTTTTTCAGGTCCGCGGCTTACGTTTTTTTTTCGTTGTGAGCTCAACTCATTCCTTGCGTTTTCTCCCATTTAATCCATTCCTGGTTCCTATTTTCTTCGTATCACTATCAGCAGGTACTGTCCAATCATTTTAAGCAGAAAAATCAAGAATTGTTGGGGGTCCGATTTTTCATACTTTTTTCAGGTCCGCGACTTACGTTTTTTCGGTTGTGAGCTCAACTCATTCCTTGCGTTTTCTCCCATTTAATCCATTCCTGGTTCCTATTTTCTTCATATATCCACTATCAGCAGGTACTGTCCAATCATTTTAAGCAGAAAAATCAAGAATTGTTGGGGGTCCGATTTTTCATACTTTTTTCAGGTCCGCGGCTTACGTTTTTTTTTCTTTTGTGAGCTCAACTCATTCCTTGCGTTTTCTCCCATGTAATCCATTCCTTGATCCTATTTTCTTCGTATCCACTATCAGCAGGTACTGTCCAATCATTTTAAGCAGAAAAATCAAGTATTGTTGGGGGTCCGATTTTTCATACTTTTTTCAGGTCCGCGGCTTACGTTTTTTTTTTTTCAGTTGTGAGCTCAACTCATTCCTTGCGTTTTCTCCCATTTAATCCATTCCTGGTTCCTATTTTCTTCGTATCCACTATCAGCAGGTACTGTCCAATCATTTTAAGCAGAAAAATCAAGTATTGTTGGGGGTCCGATTTTTCATACTTTTTTCAGGTCCGCGCTTACGTTTTTTTCAGTTGTGGGCTCAACTCATTCCTTGCGTTTTCTCCCATTTAATCCATTCCTGGTTCCTATTTTCTTCGTATCCACTATCAGCAGGTACTGTCCAATCATTTTAAGCAGAAAAATCAAGAATTGTTGGGGGTCCGATTTTTCATACTTTTTTCAGGTCCGCGGCTTACGTTTTTTTCAGTTGTGGGCTCAACTCATTCCTTGCGTTTTCTCCCATTTAATCCATTCCTTTTCCTATTTTCTTCGTATCCACTATCAGCAGGTACTGTCCAATCATTTTAAGCAGAAAAATCAAGAATTGTTGGGGTCCGATTTTTCATACTTTTTCAGGTCCGCGGCTTACGTTTTTTTTTCAGTTGTGGGCTCAACTCATTCCTTGCGTTTTCTCCCATTTAATCCATTCCTGGTTCCTATTTTCTTCGTATCCACTATCAGCAGGTACTGTCCAATCATTTTAAGCAGAAAAATCAAGAATTGTTGGGGTCCGATTTTTCATACTTTTTCAGGTCCGCGACTTGCGTTTTTTTCAGTTGTGGGCTCAACTCATTCCTTGCGTTTTCTCCCATTTAATCCATTCCTGGTTCCTATTTTCTTCGTATCCACTATCAGCAGGTACTGTCCAATCATTTTAAGCAGAAAAATCAAGAATTGTTGGGGGTCCGATTTTTCATACTTTTTCAGGTCCGCGGCTTACGTTTTTTTCAGTTGTGGGCTCAACTCATTCCTTGCGTTTTCTCCCATTTAATCCATTCCTGGTTCCTATTTTCTTCGTATCCACTATCAGCAGGTACTGTCCAATCATTTTAAGCAGAAAAATCAAGAATTGTTGGGGGTCCGATTTTTCATACTTTTTTCAGGTCCGCGGCTTACGTTTTTTCAGTTGTGGGCTCAACTCATTCCTTGCGTTTTCTCCCATTTAATCCATTCCTGGTTCCTATTTTCTTCTTATCCACTATCAGCAGGTACTGTCCAATCATTTTAAGCAGAAAAATCAAGTATTGTTGGGGGTCCGATTTTTCATACTTTTTTCAGGTCCGCGGCTTACGTTTTTTTCTGTTGTGAGCTCAACTCATTCCTTGCGTTTTCTCCCATGTAATCCATTCCTTGATCCTATTTTCTTCGTATCCACTATCAGCAGGTACTGTCCAATCATTTTAAGCAGAAAAATCAAGAATTGTTGGGGGTCCGATTTTTCATACTTTTTTTTCAGGTCCGCGGCTTACGTTTTTTTCAGTTGTGGGCACAACTCATTCCTTGCGTTTTCTCCCATTTAATCCATTCCTGGTTCCTATTTTCTTTTGTATCCACTATCAGCAGGTTCTGTCGAATCATTTTAAGCAGAAAAATCAAGAATTGTTGGGGGTCGGATTTTTCAGACATTTTTCAGGTCCGCGGCTTACGTTTTTTTCGGTTGTAGGCTCAACTGATTCCTTCTGTTTTCTCCCATTTAATCCATTCTTGGTTCTTATTTTCTTTGTATCCAATATCAGCAAGTACTGTCCAATCATTTTAAGCAGAAAAATCAAGAATTGTTGGGGGTCCGATTTTTCAGACATTTTTTTTTTCAGGTCCGCGGCTTACGTTTTTTTCGGTTGTGGGCACAACTGATTCCTTGCGTTTTCTCCCATTTAATCCATTCCTGGTTACTTTTTTCTTCGTATCCACTATCAGCAGGTACTGTCCAATCATTTTAAGCAGAAAAATCAAGAATTGTTGGGGGTCCGATTTTTCATACTTTTTTCAGGTCCGCGGCTTACGTTTTTTTCAGTTGTGGGCACAACTCATTCCTTGCGTTTTCTCCCATTTAATCCATTCCTGGTTCCTATTTTCTTCGTATCCACTGTCAGCAGGTACTGTCCAATCATTTTAAGCAGAAAAATCAAGAATTGTTGGGGGTCCGATTCATTTTAAGCAGAAAATCAAAATTGTTGGGGTCCGATTTTTCATACTTTTTCAGGTCCGCGGCTTACGTTTTTTCAGTTGTGAGCTCAACTCATTCCTTGCGTTTTCTCCCATTTAATCCATTCCTGGTTCCTATTTTCTTCGTATCCACTATCAGCAGGTACTGTCCAATCATTTTAAGCAGAAAAATCAAGAATTGTTGGTGGTCCGATTTTTCATACTTTTTCAGTCCGCGGCTTACGTTTTTTCGGGTTGTGGGAACAACTCGTGATCCTAAATTCTCTGTTTCCACTGTCAGCAAGTACTGACCAATCATTTTTAGAAGAAAAATCAAGAACTGTTGGTCCGATTTTCATACTTTTTCAGGTCCATACACTGTTGTGAGCTTCAACTGATTTGCGTTTTCCCATGTAATCCATTCTTGATCCTATTTTTTGTATCTCACTATCAGCAGTAGCTGTCCAATCATTTTAGCAGAAAATCAAGAATTGTGGGGTCCGATTTTTCAGACTTTTTCAGGTCCGCGGCTGAAGCTTTTTTTCAGTTGTGGGCTCAACTGATTCCTGAGTCTGAAAAATCGGACCCCAACAAACCTTGTTTTTTCTGCTTAAAATGATTGGACAGTACTTGCTGATAGTGGATACGAAGAAAATAGGAACCAGGAATGGATTAAATGGGAGAAAATGCAAGGAATTTGTTCTGCCCAGAACCGAAAAAAAGCCGCGATGACCTGAAAAAGTCTGAAAAAATCGGACTTCAACAATTCTTGATTTTTCTGCTTAAATGATTGGACAGTACCTGCTGATAGTGGATACGAAGAAAATAGGAACCAGGAATGGATTAAATGGGAGAAAACTCCACGAATCAATTGAGCCCACAACTGAAAAAACGTAAGTCGCGGACCTGAAAAAAGTATGAAAATCGGACCCCAACAATTCTTGATTTTTCTGCTTAAAATGATTGGACAGTACTTGCTGATAGTGGATACGAAGAAAATAGGATCAAGGAATGGATTAAATGGGAGAAAACGCAAGGAATGAGTTGATCTCACAACCGAAAACGTAAGCCATGGACCTGAAAAAGTCTGAGAAATCGGACCCCCAACAATTCTTGATTTTTCTGCTTAAAATGATTGGACAGTACTTGCTGACAGTGGATACGAAGAAAATAGGAAACAGGAATGGATTAATTGGGAGAAAACGCAACGAATGAGTTGAGCCCACAACCGAAAAAAACGTAAGTCGCGGACCTGAAAACAGTATGAAAAATCCGACCCCAACAATTCTTGATTTTTCTGCTTAAATGATTGGACAGTACCTGCTGATAGTGGATACGAAGAAAATAGGAACCAGGAATGGATTAAATGGGAGAAAACGCAAGGAATGAATTGAGCCCACAACCGAAAAAAACGTAAGCCGCGGACCTGAAAACAGTATGAAAAATCCGACCCCGAACAATTCTTGATTTTTCTGCTTAAAATGATTGGACAGTACCTGCTGATAGTGGATACGAAGAAAATAGGAACCAGGAATGGATTAAATGGGAGAAAACGCAAGGAATGAATTGAGCCCACAACTGAAAAAAAGCAAGTCGCGGACCTGAAAAAAGTATGAAAAATCGGACCACCAACAATACTTGATTTTTCTGCTTAAAATGATTGGACAGTACCTGCGGATAGTGGATACGAAGAAAATAGGAACCAGGAATGGATTAAATGGGAGAAAATGCAAGGAATGAATTCAGCCCACAAACCGAAAAAACGTAAGTCATGATCTGAAAATAGTCCGAGAAATCGGACCACCAACAATACTTGATTTTTCTGCTTAAAATGATTGGACAGTACCTGCGGATAGTGGATACGAAGAAAATAGGAACCAGGAATGGATTAAATGGGAGAAAACGCAAGGAATGAATTGAGCCCACAACCGAAAAAAAAGTAAGCCGCGGACCTGAAAAAAGTATGAAAAATCCGACCCCCAACAATACTTGATTTTTCTGTTTAAAATGATTGGACAGTACCTGCTGATAGTGGATACGAAGAAAATAGGATCAAGGAATGGATTACATGGGAGAAAACGCAAGGAATCAGTTGAGCCCACAACCGAAAAAAACGTAAGCCGCGGACCTGAAAAAAGTATGAAAAATCGGACCCCCAGCAATTCTTGATTTTTCTGCTTAAAATGACTGGACAGTACCTGCTGTTAGTGGATATGAAGAAGATAGGAACCAGGAATGGATTAAATGGGAGAAAACGCAAGGATTGAGTTGAGCTCACAACCGAAAAAAACGTAAGCCGTGACCTGAAAAAAGTATGAAAA
>CM040744.1:6896316-6915217 GCA_022829145.1 Albula goreensis
AAAAAGTATGAAAAATCGGACCCCCAACAATTCTTGATTTTTCTGCTTAAAATGATTGGACAGTACCTGCTGATAGTGGATACAGAGAAAATAGGATCACAGGAATGGATTAAATGGGAGAAAACGCAAGGAATGAGTTGAGCCCACAACTGAAAAAACGTAAGCCGCGGACCTGAAAAAAGTATGAAAAATCGGACCCCAGCAATTCTTGATTTTTCTGCTTAAAATGATTGGACAGTACTTGCTGATAGTGGATACGAAGAAAATAGGAACCAGGAATGGATTAAATGGGAGAAAACGCAAGGAATGAGTTGAGCCCACAACCGAAAAAACGTAAGCATGGACCTGAAAAAAGTATGAAAAATCCGACCCCCAACAATTTTTGATTTTTCTGCTTAAAATGATTGGACAGTACCTGCTGATAGTGGATACGAAGAAAATAGGAACCAGGAATGGATTAAATGGGAGAAAACGCAAGGAATGAGTTGAGCCCACAACCGAAAAAAACGTAAGTCATGGACCTGAAAAAAGTATGAAAAATCGGACCCCCAACAATTCTTGATTTTTCTGCTTAAAATGATTGGACAGTACTTGCTGATAGTGGATACAAAGAAAATAGGAACCAGGAATGGATTAAATGGGAGAAAACGCAAGGAATGAGTTGAGCCCACAACTGAAAAAACGTAAGCCGCGGACCTGAAAAAAGTATGAAAAATCGGACCCCAACAATTCTTGATTTTTCTGCTTAAAATGATTGGACAGTACCTGCTGATAGTGGATACGAAGAAAATAGGAACCAGGAATGGATTAAATGGGAGAAAACGCAAGGAATGAGTTGAGCTCACAACTGAAAAAACGTAAGTCGCGGACCTGAAAAAAGTATGAAAAATCGGACCCCCAACAATTCTTGATTTTTCTGCTTAAAATGATTGGACAGTACTTGCTGATAGTGGATACGAAGAAAATAGGAACCAGGAATGGATTAAATGGGAGAAAACGCAAGGAATGAGTTGAGCCCACAACTGAAAAAAAAACGTAAGCGGACCTGAAAAAAGTATGAAAAATCCGACCCCAACAATTCTTGATTTTTCTGCTTAAAATGATTGGACAGTACCTGCTGATAGTGGATACGAAGAAAATAGGAACCAGGAATGGATTAAATGGGAGAAAACGCAAGGAATGAGTTGAGCCCACAACTGAAAAAACGTAAGCCGCGGACCTGAAAAAAGTATGAAAAATCGGACCCCCAACAATACTTGATTTTTCTGCTTAAAATGATTGGACAGTACCTGCTGATAGTGGATACGAAGAAAATAGGAACCAGGAATGGATTAAATGGGAGAAAACGCAAGGAATGAGTTGAGCCCACAACTGAAAAAAAACGTAAGCCGTGGACCTGAAAAAAGTATGAAAAATCGGACCCCCAACAATTCTTGATTTTTCTGCTTAAAATGATTGGACAGTACCTGCTGATAGTGGATACGAAGAAAATAGGAACCAGGAATGGATTAAATGGGAGAAAACGCAAAGGAATGAGTTGAGCCCACAACTGAAAAAAACGTAAGCCGCGGACCTGAAAAAAGTATGAAAAATCGGACCCCAACAATTCTTGATTTTTCTGCTTAAAATGATTGGACAGTACTTGCTGATAGTGGATACGAAGAAAATAGGAACCAGGAATGGATTAAATGGGAGAAAACGCAAGGAATGAGTTGTGCCCACAACTGAAAAAAACGTAAGCCGCGGACCTGAAAAAAGTATGAAAAATCGACCCCAACAATACTTGATTTTTCTGCTTAAAATGATTGGACAGTACCTGCTGATAGTGGATACGAAGAAAATAGGATCAAGGAATGGATTACATGGGAGAAAACGCAAGGAATGAGTTGAGCCACAACCGAAAAAAAAAACGTAAGCCGCGGACCTGAAAAAAGTATGAAAAATCGGACCCCAACAATTCTTGATTTTTCTGCTTAAAATGATTGGACAGTACCTGCTGATAGTGGATACGAAGAAAATAGGAACCAGGAATGGATTAAATGGGAGAAAACGCAAGGAATGAGTTGAGCCACAACAGAAAAAACGTAAGCCAAATGCGGACCTGAAAAAAGTATGAAAAAAAATCGGACCCCCAACAATTCTTGATTTTTCTGCTTAAAATGATTGGACAGTACCTGCTGATAGTGGATACGAAGAAAATAGGAACCAGGAATGGATTAAATGGGAGAAAACAGAAGGAATGAGTTGAGCCCACAACTGAAAAAACGTAAGCCGCGGACCTGAAAAAGTCTGAAAAATCGACCCCCAACAATTCTTGATTTTTCTGCTTAAAATGATTGGACAGTACCTGCTGATAGTGGATACAAAGAAAATAGGAACCAGGAATGGATTAAATGGGAGAAAACGCAAGGAATGAGTGAGCCCACAACTGAAAAAACGTAAGCCCTGAAAAAGTCGGACCTGAAAAAAACCTGTATGAAAAATCGGACCCCCAACAATTCTTGATTTTTCTGCTTAAAATGATTGGACAGTACCTGCTGATAGTGGATACGAAGAAAATAGGAACCAGGAATGGATTAAATGGGAGAAAACGAAGGAATGAGTTGAGCCTACAACCGAAAAAACGTAAGCCGCGGACCTGAAAAAAGTATGAAAAATCGGACCCCCAACAATTCTTGATTTTTCTGCTTAAAATGATTGGACAGTACCTGCTGATAGTGGATACAAAGAAAATAGGAACCAGGAATGGATTAAATGGGAGAAAACGCAAGGAATGAGTTGAGCCCACAACTGAAAAAACGTAAGTCCGCGGACCTGAAAAAAGTATGAAAAATCGGACCCCAACAATTCTTGATTTTTCTGCTTAAAATGATTGGACAGTACCTGCTGATAGTGGATACGAAGAAAATAGGATCAAGGAATGGATTACATGAGAAAACACGCAAGGAATGAGTTGAGCTCACAACAGAAAAAACGTAAGCCGCGGACCTGAAAAAAGTATGAAAAATCGGACCCCCAACAATACTTGATTTTTCTACTTAAAATGATTGGACAGTACCTGCTGATAGTGGATACGAAGAAAATAGGAACCAGGAATGGATTAAATGGGAGAAAACGCAAGGAATGAATTGAGCTCACAACTGAAAAAAACGTAAGCCGCGGACCTGAAAAAAGTATGAAAAATCGGACCCCAACAATACTTGATTTTTCTCCTTAAAATGATTGGACAGTACCTGCTGATAGTGGATACGAAGAAAATAGGATCAAGGAATGGATTAAATGGGAGAAAACGCAAGGAATGAGTTGTGCCCACAACTGAAAAAAACGTAAGCCGCGGACCTGAAAAAAGTCTGAAAAATCGGACCCCCAACAATTCTTGATTTTTCTGCTTAAAATGATTGGACAGTACCTGCTGATAGTGGATACGAAGAAAATAGGATCAAGGAATGGATTACATGGGAGAAAACGCAAGGAATGAGTTGAGCTCACAACTGAAAAAAAACGTAAGCCGCGGACCTGAAAAAAGTATGAAAAATCGGACCCCCAACAATTTTTGATTTTTCTGCTTAAAATGATTGGACAGAACTTGCTGATATTGGATACGAAGAAAATAGGAACCAGAATTGGATTACATGGGAGAAAACGCAAGGAATGAGTTGAGCTCACAACAGAAAAAAACGTAAGCCGCGGACCTGAAAAAAGTATGAAAAATCGGACCCCCAACAATTTTTGATTTTTCTGCTAAAGATGATTGGACAGTACCTACTGATAGTGGATACGAAGAAAATAGGAACCAGGAATGGATTAAATGGGAGAAAACGCAAGGAATGAGTTGAGCCCACAACTGAAAAAACGTAAGCCGGACCTGAAAAAAGTATGAAAAATCGGACCCCCAACAATTCTTGATTTTTCTGCTTAAAATGATTGGACAGTACCTGCTGATAGTGGATACGAAGAAAAATAGGAACCAGGAATGGATTAAATGGGAGAAAACGCAAAGGAATGAGTTGTGCCCACAACTGAAAAAAACGTAAGCCGCGGACCTGAAAAAAGTATGAAAAATCGGACCCCCAACAATTCTTGATTTTTCTGCTTAAAATGATTGGACAGTACCTGCTGATAGTGGATACGAAGAAAATAGGAACCAGGAATGGATTAAATGGGAGAAAAACGCAAGGAATGAGTTGTGCCCACAACTGAAAAAAACGTAAGCCGCGGACCTGAAAAAAGTATGAAAAATCGGACCCCCAACAATACTTGATTTTTCTGCTTAAAATGATTGGACAGTACCTGCTGATAGTGGATACGAAGAAAATAGGAACAAGGAATGGATTAAATGGGAGAAAATGCAAGGAATGAGTTGTGCAGCTCACAACTGAAAAAAACGTAAGTCATGGACCTGAAAAAGTATGAAAAATCGGACCCCAACAATTCTTGATTTTTCTGCTTAAAATGATTGGACAGTACCTGCTGATAGTGGATACGAAGAAAATAGGAACCAGGAATGGATTAAATGGGAGAAAACGCAAAATGAGTTGTGCCCACAACTGAAAAAAAACGTAAGCCGCGGACCTGAAAAAAGTATGAAAAATCGGACCCCAACAATTCTTGATTTTTCTGCTTAAAACGATTGGACAGTACCTGCTGATATTGGATACGAAGAAAATAGGAACCAGGAATGGATTAAATGGGAGAAAACGCAAGGAATGAGTTGAGCCCACAACCGAAAAAAAACGTAAGCCGCGGACCTGAAAAAAAAGTATGAAAAATCGGACCCCCAACAATTCTTGATTTTTCTGCTTAAAATGATTGGACAGTACTTGCTGATAGTGGATACAAAGAAAATAGGAACCAGGAATGGATTAAATGGGAGAAAACAGAAGGAATGAGTTGAGCCTCACAACTGAAAAAACGTAAGCCGCGGACCTGAAAAAAAGTATGAAAAATCGGACCCCAACAATTCTTGATTTTTCTGCTTAAAATGATTGGACAGTACCTGCTGATAGTGGATACAAAGAAAATAGGAACCAGGAATGGATTAAATGGGAGAAAACGCAAGGAATGAGTTGTGCCCACAACTGAAAAAAACGTAAGCCGCGGACCTGAAAAAAGTATGAAAAATCGGACCCCAACAATTCTTGATTTTTCTGCTTAAAATGATTGGACAGTACCTGCTGATAGTGGATACGAAGAAAATAGGAACCAAGGAATGGATTAAATGGGAGAAAACGCAAGGAATGAGTTGAGCCCACAACTGAAAAAACGTAAGTCGCGGACCTGAAAAAAGTATGAAAAATCGGACCCCAACAATTCTTGATTTTTCTGCTTAAAATGATTGGACAGTACCTGCTGATAGTGGATACAAAGAAAATAGGAACCAGGAATGGATTAAATGGGAGAAAACGCAAGGAATGAGTTGTGCCCACAACTGAAAAAAACGTAAGCCATGGACCTGAAAAAAGTATGAAAAATCGACCCCAACAATTCTTGATTTTTCTGCTTAAAATGATTGGACAGTACCTGCTGATAGTGGATACGAAGAAAATAGGATCAAGGAATGGATTAAATGGGAGAAAACGCAAGGAATGAGTTGAGCTCACAACATAAAAAAAACGTAAGCCGCGGACCTGAAAAAAGTATGAAAAATCGGACCCCGAACAATACTTGATTTTTCTGCTTAAAATGATTGGACAGTACCTGCTGATAGTGGATACGAAGAAAATAGGAACCAGGAATGGATTAAATGGGAGAAAACGCAAGGAATGAGTTGAGCTCACAACTGAAAAAAAATGGAGGAAAACGTAAGCCGCGGACCTGAAAAAGTATGAAAAATCGGACCCCCAACAATACTTGATTTTTCTCCTTAAAATGATTGGACAGTACCTGCTGATAGTGGATACGAAGAAAATAGGAACCAGGAATGGATTAAATGGGAAAAACGCAAGGAATGAGTTGAGCCACAACTGAAAAAAACGTAAGCCGCGGACCTGAAAAAGTATGAAAAATCGGACCCCCAACAATTCTTGATTTTTCTGCTTAAAATGATTGGACAGTACCTGCTGATAGTGGATACGAAGAAAATAGGATCAAGGAATGGATTACATGGGAGAAAACGCAAGGAATGAGTTGAGCTCACAACCGAAAAAACGTAAGCCGCGGACCTGAAAAAAGTATGAAAAATCGGACCCCCAACAATTTTTGATTTTTCTGCTTAAAATGATTGGACAGTACTTGCTGATAGTGGATACGAAGAAAATAGGAACCAGGAATGGATTAAATGGGAGAAAACGCAAGGAATGAGTTGAGCTCACAACAGAAAAAAACGTAAGCCGCGGACCTGAAAAAAGTATGAAAAATCGGACCCCCAACAATTTTGATTTTTCTGCTTAAAATGATTGGACAGTACCTGCTGATAGTGGATACGAAGAAAATAGGAACCAGGAATGGATTAAATGGGAGAAAAACGCAAGGAATGAGTTGAGCCCACAACTGAAAAAAACGTAAGCCGCGGACCTGAAAAAAGTATGAAAAATCGGACCCCCAACAATACTTGATTTTTCTGCTTAAAATGATTGGACAGTACCTGCTGACAGTGGATACGAAGAAAATAGGAACCAGGAATGGATTAAATGGGAGAAAACGCAAAAATGAGTTGTGCCCACAACTGAAAAAAACGTAAGCCGCGGACCTGAAAAAAGTATGAAAAATCGGACCCCCAACAATTCTTGATTTTTCTGCTTAAAATGATTGGACAGTACCTGCTGATAGTGGATACGAAGAAAATAGGAACCAGGAATGGATTAAATGGGAGAAAACGCAAGGAATGAGTTGAGCTCACAACTGAAAAAACGTAAGTCCGCGGACCTGAAAAAGTATGAAAAATCGGACCCCAAACAATTCTTGATTTTTCTGCTTAAAATGATTGGACAGTACCTGCTGATAGTGGATACGAAGAAAATAGGAACAAGGAATGGATTAAATGGGAGAAAACGCAAGGAATGAGTTGAGCCCACAACTGAAAAAAACGTAAGCCGCGGACCTGAAAAAAAGTATGAAAAATCGGACCCCCAACAATTCTTGATTTTTCTGCTTAAAATGATTGGACAGTACCTGCTGATAGTGGATACGAAGAAAATAGGAACCAGGAATGGATTAAATGGGAGAAAACGCAAGGAATGAGTTGAGCCACAACTGAAAAAACGTAAGCCGCGGACCTGAAAAAAGTATGAAAAATCGGACCCCAACAATTTTGATTTTTCTGCTTAAAATGATTGGACAGTACCTGCTGATAGTGGATACGAAGAAAATAGGAACCAAGGAATGGATTAAATGGGAGAAAACGCAAGGAATGAGTTGAGCTCACAACTGAAAAAAACGTAAAGCCGCGGACCTGAAAAAAGTATGAAAAATCGGACCCCAACAATTCTTGATTTTTCTGCTTAAAATGATTGGACAGTACCTGCTGATAGTGGATACGAAGAAAATAGGATCAAGGAATGGATTAAATGGGAGAAAACGCAAGGAATGAGTTGAGCTCACAACCGAAAAAACGTAAGCCGCGGACCTGAAAAAAGTATGAAAAATCGGACCCCAACAATTCTTGATTTTTCTGCTTAAAATGATTGGACAGTACCTGCTGATAGTGGATACGAAGAAAATAGGAACCAGGAATGGATTAATGGGAGAAAACGCAAGGAATGAGTTGAGCCCACAAACTGAAAAAACGTAAGTCGCGGACCTGAAAAAAGTATGAAAATCGGACCCCAACAATTTTTGATTTTTCTGCTTAAAATGATTGGACAGTACTTGCTGATATTGGATACGAAGAAAATAGGAACCAGGAATGGATTAAATGGGAGAAAACGAAGGAATGAGTTGAGCCCACAACTGAAAAAAAAAACGTAAGCCGCGGACCTGAAAAAAGTATGAAAAATCGGACCCCAACAATTCTTGATTTTTCTGCTTAAAATGATTGGACAGTACCTGCTGATAGTGGATACAAAGAAAATAGGATCAAGGAATGGATTACATGGGAGAAAACGCAAGGAATGAGTTGAGCCCACAACCGAAAAAACGTAAGCCGCGGACCTGAAAAAGTATGAAAAATCGACCCAACAATTTTGATTTTTCTGCTTAAAATGATTGGACAGTACCTGCTGATAGTGGATACGAAGAAAATAGGAACCAGGAATGGATTAAATGGGAGAAAAATCGCAGGAATGAGTTGAGCCCACAACTGAAAAAAAAAATGTAAGTCATGGACCTGAAAAAAGTATGAAAAATCGGACCCCAACAATTCTTGATTTTTCTGCTTAAAATGATTGGACAGTACCTGCTGATAGTGGATACGAAGAAAATAGGAACCAGGAATGGATTAAATGGGAGAAAACGCAAGGAATGAGTTGTGCCCACAACTGAAAAAAACGTAAGCAGCGGACCTGAAAAAAGTATGAAAAATCGACCCCAACAATTCTTGATTTTTCTGCTTAAAATGATTGGACAGTACCTGCTGATAGTGGATACGAAGAAAATAGGAACCAAGAATGGATTAAATGGGAGAAAACGCAAGGAATGAGTTGAGCTCACAACTGAAAAAAACGTAAGCCGCGGACCTGAAAAAGGTATGAAAAAATCGGACCCCCAACAATTCTTGATTTTTCTGCTTAAAATGATTGGACAGTACCTGCTGATAGTGGATACGAAGAAAATAGGAACCAGGAATGGATTAAATGGGAGAAAACGCAAGGAATGAGTTGAGCCCACAACTGAAAAAACGTAAGCCGCGGACCTGAAAAAAGTATGAAAAATCGGACCCCAACAATTCTTGATTTTTCTGCTTAAAATGATTGGACAGTACCTGCTGATAGTGGATACGAAGAAAATAGGAACAAGGAATGGATTAAATGGGAGAAAACGCAAGGAATGAGTTGAGCCAACAACTGAAAAAACGTAAGCCGCGGACCTGAAAAAAGTATGAAAAATCGACCCAACAATTTTGATTTTTCTGCTTAAAATGATTGGACAGTACCTGCTGATAGTGGATACGAAGAAAATAGGAACCAGGGAATGGATTAAATGGGAGAAAACGCAAGGAATGAGTTGAGCCCACAACTGAAAAAAACGTAAAGCAAGTCGGGACCTGAAAAAAGTATGAAAAATCGGACCCCAACAATACTTGATTTTTCTGCTTAAATGATTGGACAGTACCTGCTGATAGTGGATACGAAGAAAATAGGAACCAGGAATGGATTAAATGGGAGAAAACGCAAGGAATGAGTTGAGCTCACAACTGAAAAAAACGTAAGTCAGCGGACCTGAAAAAAGTATGAAAAATCGGACCCCAACAATTCTTGATTTTTCTGCTTAAAATGATTGGACAGTACCTGCTGATAGTGGATACGAAGAAAATAGGAACCAGGAATGGATTAAATGGGAGAAAATGCAAGAATGAGTTGAGCTCACAACTGAAAAAACGTAAGACGCGGACCTGAAAAAAGTATGAAAAATCGGACCCCCAACAATTCTTTTGATTTTTCTGCTTAAAATGATTGGACAGTACTTGCTGATAGTGGATACGAAGAAAATAGGAACCAGGAATGGATTAAATGGGAGAAAACGCAAGGAATGAGTTGAGCTCACAACTGAAAAAAACGTAAGCCGCGGACCTGAAAAAAGTATGAAAAATCGACCCCCAACAATTCTTGATTTTTCTGCTTAAAATGATTGGACAGTACCTGCTGATAGTGGATACGAAGAAAATAGGAACCAGGAATGGATTAAATGGGAGAAAACGCAAGGAATGAGTTGAGCCCACAACTGAAAAAACGTAAGTCAAGGCGGACCTGAAAAAAGTATGAAAAATCGGACCCCCAACAATTCTTGATTTTTCTGCTTAAAATGATTGGACAGTACCTGCTGATAGTGGATACGGAGAAAATAGGAACCAGGAATGGATTAAATGGGAGAAAACGCAAGGAATGAGTTGAGCTCACAACCGAAAAAACGTAAGTCAACGCGGACCTGAAAAAGTATGAAAAATCGACCCCAACAATTCTTGATTTTTCTGCTTAAAATGATTGGACAGTACCTGCTGATAGTGGATACGAAGAAAATACTGGAACCTGAGGAATGGATTAAATGGAGAAAAAGGCAGGCTCACCTGAATGATTAAATGAGAAAACTCAAGGAATGAGTTGAGCACTTGCCTCAAACTGAAAAAAAAAGAAAGCGGACCTGAAAAAAGCTGAAAAATCGACCCTTTTGAACTTTTCTGCTTAAAATGATTGGATGTACTGAAAATCGGACCCCAACAATTCTTTTGATTTTTCTGCTTAAAATGATTGGACAGTACCTGCTGATAGTGGATACGAAGAAAATAGGAACCAGGAATGGATTAAATGGGAGAAAACGCAAGAATGAGTTGAGCCCACAACTGAAAAAAACGTAAGCAGCGGACCTGAAAAAAGTATGAAAAATCGGACCCCCAACAATACTTGATTTTTCTGCTTAAAATGATTGGACAGTACCTGCTGATAGTGGATACGAAGAAAATAGGATCAAGGAATGGATTACATGGGAGAAAACGCAAGGAATGAGTTGAGCTCACAACCAAAAAACGTAAGCCGCGGACCTGAAAAAAGTATGAAAAATCGGACCCCAACAATTCTTGATTTTTCTTCTTAAAATGATTGGACAGTACCTGCTGATAGTGGATACAGAAGAAAATAGGATCAAGGAATGGATTAAATGGGAGAAAACGCAAGGAATGAGTTGAGCCCACAACCAAAAAAAAAAACGTAAGCCGCGGACCTGAAAAAAGTATGAAAAATCGGACCCCAACAATTCTTGATTTTTCTGCTTAAAATGATTGGACAGTACTTGCTGATAGTGGATACGAAGAAAATAGGAACCAGGAATGGATTAAATGGGAGAAAACGCAAGAATGAGTTGAGCCCACAACTGAAAAAACGTAAGCCGCGGACCTGAAAAAAGTATGAAAAATCGGACCCCAACAATTCTTGATTTTTCTGCTTAAAATGATTGGACAGTACCTGCTGATAGTGGATACGAAGAAAATAGGAACCAGGAATGGATTAAATGGGAGAAAACGCAAGGAATGAGTTGAGCCCACAACCGAAAAAACGTAAGCCGCGGACCTGAAAAAGTATGAAAAATCGGACCCCAACAATTCTTGATTTTTCTGCTTAAAATGATTGGACAGTACCTGCTGATAGTGGATACGAAGAAAATAGGAACCAGGAATGGATTAAATGGGAGAAAACGCAAGGAATGAGTTGAGCCCACAACTGAAAAAAAACGTAAGCCGCGGACCTGAAAAAAGTATGAAAAATCGGACCCCAACAATTCTTGATTTTTCTGCTTAAAATGATTGGACAGTACTTGCTGATAGTGGATACGAAGAAAATAGGAACCAGGAATGGATTAAATGGGAGAAAACAGAAGGAATGAGTTGAGCCACAACTGAAAAAAACGTAAGCCGGGACCTGAAAAAAGTATGAAAAATCGACCCCCAACAATACTTGATTTTTCTGCTTAAAATGATTGGACAGTACCTGCTGATAGTGGATACGAAGAAAATAGGATCAAGGAATGGATTACATGGGAGAAAATGCAAGGAATGAGTTGAGCTCACAACCGAAAAAAACGTAAGCCGCGGACCTGAAAAAAGTATGAAAAATCGGACCCCCAACAATTCTTGATTTTTTCTTAAAATGATTGGACAGTACCTGCTGATAGTGGATACGAAGAAAATAGGATCAAGGAATGGATTAAATGGGAGAAAACGCAAGGAATGAGTTGAGCCCACAACCGAAAAAACGTAAGTCGCGGACCTGAAAAAAGTATGAAAAATCGGACCCCAAACAATTCTTGATTTTTCTGCTTTAAAATGATTGGACAGTACTTGCTGATAGTGGATACAAGAAAAATAGGAACAGGAATGGATTAAATGGGAGAAAACGCAATGAATGAGTTGAGCCCAAAACCGAAAAAACGTAAGCCGCATGGACCTGAAAAAAGTATGAAAAATCGGACCCCAACAATTCTTGATTTTTCTGCTTAAAATGATTGGACAGTACCTGCTGATAGTGGATACGAAGAAAATAGGAACCAGGAATGGATTAAATGGGAGAAAACGCAAGGAATCAGTTGAGCCCACAACTGAAAAAACGTAAGCAAGCCGGACCTGAAAAAAGTATGAAAAATCGGACCCCAACAATACTTGATTTTTCTGCTTAAAATGATTGGACAGTACCTGCTGATAGTGGATACGAAGAAAATAGGAACCAGGAATGGATTAAATGGGAGAAAACGCAAGGAATGAGTTGAGCTCACAACTGAAAAAAACGTAAGCCGCGGACCTGAAAAAAGTATGAAAAATCGGACCCCAACAATTCTTGATTTTTCTGCTTAAAATGATTGGACAGTACCTGCTGATAGTGGATACGAAGAAAATAGGAACCAGGAATGGATTAAATGGGAGAAAACGCAAGAAATGAATTGAGCCACAACAAAAAAAAACGTAAGCCGCGGACCTGAAAAAAGTATGAAAAATCGACCCCAACAATTCTTGATTTTTCTGCTTAAAATGATTGGACAGTACCTTCTGATAGTGGATACGAAGAAAATAGGAACCAGGAATGGATTAAATGGGAGAAAACGCAAGGAATGAGTTGAGCTCACAACTGAAAAAACGTAAGCCGCGGACCTGAAAAAGTATGAAAAATCGGACCCCAACAATTCTTGATTTTTCTGCTTAAAATGATTGGACAGTACCTGCTGATAGTGGATACGAAGAAAATAGGAACCAGGAATGGATTAAATGGGAGAAAACGCAAGGAATGAGTTGAGCCACACAACTGAAAAAAAACGTAAGTCACGGACCTGAAAAAAGTATGAAAAATCGGACCCCCAACAATTCTTGATTTTTCTGCTTAAAATGATTGTACAGTACCTGCTGATAGTGGATACGAAGAAAATAGGAACCAGGAATGGATTACATGGGAGAAAACGCAAGGAATGAGTTGAGCCCACAACCAAAAAAAACGTAAGCCGCGGACCTGAAAAAGTATGAAAAATCGGACCCCAAACAATTCTTGATTTTTCTGCTTAAAATGATTGGACAGTACCTTGCTGACAGTGGAAACGAAGAAAATAGGAACCAGGAATGGATTAAATGGGAGAAAACGCGCAAGGAATGAGTTGAGCTCACAACTGAAAAAAAACGTAAGATGCGGACCTGAAAAAAGTATGAAAAATCGGACCCCCAACAATTCTTGATTTTTCTGCTTAAAATGATTGGACAGTACCTGCTGATAGTGGATACGAAGAAAATAGGAACCAGGAATGGATTAAATGGGAGAAAACGCAAGAATGAGTTGAGCCCACAACTGAAAAAACGTAAGCCGCGGACCTGAAAAAAGTATGAAAAATCGGACCCCCAACAATACTTGATTTTTCTGCTTAAAATGATTGGACAGTACCTGCTGATAGTGGATACGAAGAAAATAGGATCAAGGAATGGATTACATGGGAGAAAACGCAAGGAATGAGTTGAGCTCACAACCGAAAAAAACGTAAGCCGCGGACCTGAAAAAAGTATGAAAAATCGGACCCCCAACAATTCTTGATTTTTCTGCTTAAAATGATTGGACAGTACCTGCTGATAGTGGATACAAGAAAATAGGAACCAGGAATGGATTAAATGGGAGAAAACGCAAGGAATGAGTTGAGCCCACAACTGAAAAAACGTAAGCCGCGGACCTGAAAAAGTATGAAAAATCGGACCCCAACAATTCTTGATTTTTCTGCTTAAAATGATTGGACAGTACTTGCTGACAGTGGATACGAAGAAAATAGGAAACAGGAATGGATTAAATGGGAGAAAACGCAAGGAATGAGTTGAGCCCACAACCGAAAAAAACGTAAGCCGCGGACCTGAAAAAAAGTATGAAAAATCGGACCCCAACAATTCTTGATTTTTCTGCTTAAAATGATTGGACAGTACCTGCTGATAGTGGATACGAACAAAATAGGAACCAGGAATGGATTAAATGGGAGAAAACGCAAGGAATGAATTGAGCCACAACCGAAAAAACGTAAGCCGCGGACCTGAAAAAGTATGAAAAATCGGACCCCAACAATTCTTGATTTTTCTGCTTAAAATGATTGGACAGTACTTGCTGATACTGGAAACGGAGAAAATAGGATCAGGAATGGATTAAATGGGAGAAAACGCAAGGAATGAGTTGAGCTCACAACTGAAAAAAACCTAAGCCGCGGACCTGAAAAAGTATGAAAAATCGGACCCCCAACAATTCTTGATTTTTCTGCTTAAAATGATTGGACAGTACCTGCTGATAGTGGATACGAAGAAAATAGGAACCAGGAATGGATTAAATGGGAGAAAAAACGCAAGGAATGAGTTGAGCCCACAACCGAAAAAACGTAAGCCGCGGACCTGAAAAAAGTATGAAAAATCGGACCCCCAACAATTCTTGATTTTTCTGCTTAAAATGATTGGACAGTACTTGCTGATAGTGGATAAGAAGAAAATAGGAACCAGGAATGGATTAAATGGAGAAAACAGAAGGAATGAGTTGAGCCCACAACTGAAAAAACGTAAGCGTAAGGCGGGACCTGAAAAAAGTATGAAAAATCGGACCCCAACAATACTTGATTTTTCTGCTTAAAATGATTGGACAGTACCTGCTGATAGTGGATACGAAGAAAATAGGATCAAGGAATGGATTACATGGGAGAAAACGCAAGGAATGAGTTGAGCTCACAACCGAAAAAACGTAAGCCGCGGACCTGAAAAAAGTATGAAAAATCGGACCCCCAACAATTCTTGATTTTTCTGCTTAAAATGATTGGACAGTACTTGCTGACAGTGGATACAAGGAAAATAGGAAACAGGAATGGATTAAATGGGAGAAAACGCAAGAATGAGTTGAGCTCACAACTGAAAAAAACGTAAGCCGCGGACCTGAAAAAAGTATGAAAAATCGGACCCCAACAATTCTTGATTTTTCTGCTTAAAATGATTGGACAGTACCTGCTGATAGTGGATACGAAGAAAATAGGAACCAGGAATGGATTAAATGGGAGAAAACGCAAGGAATGAGTTGAGCCCACAACCGAAAAAAAACGTAAGCCGGACCTGAAAAAAGTATGAAAAATCGGACCCCAACAATTCTTGATTTTTCTGCTTAAAATGATTGGACAGTACCTGCTGATAGTGGATACGAAAAAAATAGATCAGGAATGGATTAAATGGGAGAAAACGCAAGGAATGAGTTGAGCTCACAACTGAAAAAACGTAAGTCATGGACCTGAAAAAAGTATGAAAAATCCGACCCCAACAATTCTTGATTTTTCTGCTTAAAATGATTGGACAGTACCTGCTGATAGTGGATACGAAGAAAATAGGAACCAGGAATGGATTAAATGGGAGAAAACGCAAGGAATGAGTTGAGCCCACAACCGAAAAAACGTAAGCCACGGACCTGAAAAAAGTATGAAAAATCGGACCCCAACAATTCTTGATTTTTCTGCTTAAAATGATTGGACAGTACCTGCTGATAGTGGATACGAAGAAAATAGGAACCAGGAATGGATTAAATGGGAAAAACGAAGGAATGAGTTGAGCCCACAACTGAAAAAAACGTAAGCCGCGGACCTGAAAAAAAAGTATGAAAAATCGGACCCCCAACAATTCTTGATTTTTCTGCTTAAAATGATTGGACAGTACCTGCTGATAGTGGATACGAAGAAAATAGGAACCAGGAATGGATTAAATGGGAGAAAACGCAAGGAATGAGTTGAGCCACAACAGAAAAAAAAAAGCGTAAGCCAGCGGACCTGAAAAAGTATGAAAAATCGGACCCCCAACAATACTTGATTTTTCTGCTTAAAATGATTGGACAGTACCTGCTGATAGTGGATACGAAGAAAATAGGAACCAGGAATGGATTAAATGGGAGAAAACGCAAGGAATGAGTTGAGCTCACAACCGAAAAAAACGTAAGCCGCGGACCTGAAAAAAGTATGAAAAATCGACCCCCAACAATTCTTGATTTTTCTGCTTAAAATGATTGGACAGTACTTGCTGATAGTGGATACGAAGAAAAAATAGGATCAAGGAATGGATTAAATGGGAGAAAACGCAAGGAATGAGTTGAGCTCACAACCGAAAAAAACGTAAGCCGCGGACCTGAAAAAAAAATAGTATGAAAAATCGGACCCCAACAATTCTTGATTTTTCTGCTTAAAATGATTGGACAGTACTTGCTGATAGTGGATACGAAGAAAATAGGAACCAGGAATGGATTAAATGGGAGAAAACGCAAGGAATGAGTTGAGCCCACAACTGAAAAAACGTAAGCCGCGGACCTGAAAAAAGTATGAAAAATCGGACCCCAACAATACTTGATTTTTCTGCTTAAAATGATTGGACAGTACCTGCTGATAGTGGATACGAAGAAAAAATAGGATCAAGGAATGGATTAAATGGGAGAAAACGCAAGGAATGAGTTGAGCTCACAACTGAAAAAACGTAAGCCGCGGACCTGAAAAAAGTATGAAAAATCGGACCCCCAACAATTCTTGATTTTTCTGCTTAAAATGATTGGACAGTACCTGCTGATAGTGGATACGAAGAAAATAGGAACCAGGAATGGATTAAATGGGAGAAAACGCAAGGAATGAGTTGAGCCCACAACTGAAAAAACGTAAGTCGCGGACCTGAAAAAAGTATGAAAAATCGGACCCCCAACAATTCTTGATTTTTCTGCTTAAAATGATTGGACAGTACCTGCTGATAGTGGATACGAAGAAAATAGGAACCAGGAATGGATTAAATGGGAGAAAATGCAAGAATGTTGAGCCCACAACTGAAAAAAACGTAAAGTCGCGGACCTGAAAAAAAGTATGAAAAATCGGACCCCCAACAATTCTTGATTTTTCTGCTTAAAATGATTGGACAGTACCTGCTGATAGTGGATACGAAGAAAATAGGAACCAGGAATGGATTAAATGGGAGAAAACGCAAAGGAATGAGTTGAGCCCACAACTGAAAAAACGTAAGTCGCGGACCTGAAAAAGTATGAAAAATCGGACCCCAACAATTCTTGATTTTTCTGCTTAAAATGATTGGACAGTACCTGCTGATAGTGGATACGAAGAAAATAGGAACAAGGAATGGATTAAATGGGAGAAAACGCAAGGAATGAGTTGAGCTCACAACCAAAAAAACGTAAGCCATGGACCTGAAAAAAGTATGAAAAATCGGACCCCCAACAATTCTTGATTTTTCTGCTTAAAATGATTGGACAGTACCTGCTGATAGTGGATACGAAGAAAATAGGATCAAGGAATGGATTAAATGAGAAAAACGCAAGGAATGAGTTGAGCCCACAACTGAAAAAACGTAAGCCGCGGACCTGAAAAAAGTATGAAAATCGGACCCCAACAATTCTTGATTTTTCTGCTTAAAATGATTGGACAGTACCTGCTGATAGTGGATACGAAGAAAATAGGAACCAGGAATGGATTAAATGGAGAAAACGAAGGAATGAGTTGAGCCCAAACTGAAAAAAACGTAAGCCATGGACCTGAAAAAAGTATGAAAAATCGGACCCCCAACAATACTTGATTTTTCTGCTTAAAATGATTGGACAGTACCTGCTGATAGTGGATACGAAGAAAATAGGAACCAGGAATGGATTAAATGGGAGAAAACGCAAGGAATGAGTTGAGCCCACAACTGAAAAAAACGTAAGTCGCGGACCTGAAAAAAAGTATGAAAAATCGGACCCCAACAATTCTTGATTTTTCTGCTTAAAATGATTGGACAGTACCTGCTGATAGTGGATACGAAGAAAATAGGAACAAGGAATGGATTAAATGGGAGAAAACGCAAGGAATGAGTTGAGCTCACAACTGAAAAAAAACGTAAGCCGCGGACCTGAAAAAGTATGAAAAATCGGACCCCCAACAATTCTTGATTTTTCTGCTTAAAATGATTGGACAGTACTTGCTGATAGTGGATACGAAGAAAATAGGAACCAGGAATGGATTAAATGGGAGAAAACGCAAGGAATGAGTTGAGCTCACAACTGAAAAAACGTAAGCCGCGGACCTGAAAAAAGTATGAAAAATCGGACCCCAACAATTCTTGATTTTTCTGCTTAAAATGATTGGACAGTACCTGCTGATAGTGGATACGAAGAAAATAGGAACCAGGAATGGATTAAATGGGAGAAAACGAAGAATGAGTTGAGCCCACAACTGAAAAAAACGTAAGTCGCGGACCTGAAAAAAGTATGAAAAATCGGACCCCAACAATTCTTGATTTTTCTGCTTAAAATGATTGGACAGTACCTGCTGATAGTGGATACGAAGAAAAATAGGAACAAGGAATGGATTAAATGGGAGAAAACGCAGGAATGAGTTGAGCCCACAACCGAAAAAAAACGTAAGCCACGGACCTGAAAAAAGTATGAAAATCGGACCCCCAACAATTCTTGATTTTTCTGCTTAAAATGATTGGACAGTACCTGCTGATAGTGGATACGAAGAAAATAGGAACAAGGAATGGATTAAATGGGAGAAAACGCAAGGAATGAGTTGCCACAACCAAAAAACGTAAGCCAGCGGACCTGAAAAAGTATGAAAAATCGGACCCCAACAATTCTTGATTTTTCTGCTTAAAATGATTGGACAGTACCTGCTGATAGTGGATACGAAGAAAATAGGAACCAGGAATGGATTAAATGGGAGAAAACGCAAGGAATGAGTTGAGCTCACAACCGAAAAAAAAAAGTCATGGACCTGAAAAAAGTATGAAAAATCGGACCCCCAACAATTCTTGATTTTTCTG